>JAODTK010000411.1:0-428106 GCA_026419785.1 Sclerodactyla briareus
AAAGGTTTGCAAACTGAAATTGCGTATTTCCAGGGTTTGTTCTGTGCTATTTGTATGATCGGGGATTCCCCAAATAGGCAATCGATAAAGTTAAGTGGTTTTTTCCCCGTTACCATTACGGACAATGGAAACTGCATAGCTTCCGTTGTTTCCTGGGTTTTCTTTTGTGCTATTTGATGTCGAAAAACAAAGTACCCAATAGGACAAAGGGTGGACATATGAGCTTTCATGCCTATCAAGACTTTGGGGGTGAAAAAGGTGGGTTTCCCGGAACTGCCTCGAGACATACACCTGAGAGTTACTCACCTGAGAGTCTATCAGTAGCAGAATTGTATGAAGTAATTCCAGGAGAAATTTGTCGACTAGAAAGAGCTTTTCGGCATCTCTGAGTTGTTTTCCAAAGTCATTACGTGTAACCGAGCAAAGGCTAAGATTGCCCTTGTTGACCCAAAGAGAAGAAAACACACACATCTTTAAGCTCATTCTTTCCTCTTTCCAAACAACATTTTGGAAGTCAAGGGTGAACACAAAACTGAAAGTGAACTAATTCAGGATCAGTGACAGAACATATGGCTAACCGGCTAGGGTGAGGTTGAGGGGTGGTATGAAGAGTTTCATTTTCATGATGATGTTACCATTTTCGATGATTTCTGATGTCATATCGAGTGTATCATCAACTGTATCAGCAAATGAATAGGTGATATCAACAATTCAACCGTGGTATCCTGGTTGTAAAAATGAACCCAATCTATATTGGTCAACACACATCGTACGTAATAGATAGCACCAGTTAAATCTTGACTCTCATCATTTCAAACAGTTCAGCGGCATCTCTCCTCTTACCTCTTCACCATGACGGCGTGCCCCCACCCGCCCGCCTCAGACACTCCTGTAAAACACCGCCACCGGAAAAGGGCAAAGTTGGGCGAGCAGCTGATAGTTGAGCGTGTTAGGGGTTTCCGCATTCAATTTAAAGTTCCATTAGTGTCGTGTTGAGTCAGAATTGTTGTTTTCCACACATAATTGAGAATGCTACCAAACGATACCTGAGCTGTGCGTTCGAGGTGGGGAGGGGGGGGGGGGGCTATACAGTGGCTGGAGATTCGAAGTATTCAAGAGATGCCATATTGTATTTCCGACAGGCCAATGCTCACCCATATGGGAATTATAGGAAGACATTCACTGTTCACCTCTCTTGAAGATTGTGTAAGTCGAATCTCCAGTTTGTATGGCAATTTGCCCGATCTTTCCCAACTACGAAGAAGCTTGTATGGAATGGATGTTGTCATGTAAATTGCGAAATATTTGAACAAATGGAATAGACTTTTTTTGGAGGAGCCTTTTGGGAATAAACTTGAAAATACAGGTAACACAGGCTATGGAAACACACGTAATTAATCATCGTATAATGTTAAATCACTCAAGCGACAGAGGGGTCTCAAAGCTGTTTTGTATATAATAGTCTGCGGACAATGTTTATTCATATCTGTATTAACATAAACGGGAGAATCTCCCGGAATGGCAGAGAGTAGGGATGCAGACTACAGACTAGCCCTACCTACTAATTTGGAGAGTAGAATGAGGAGGGGGTTCAAATGACGTTAGTATCCATTAAAAACTCTTTAGAATATTATTAGGAGCTGATCATCAGATATATAGATAGATAGAGGTGTAGGGGTCACCATTAGCCATTGTTCGAAACGTCGATTACTTCTACCTACATCTCCTACAGAAATAGTTGGATATTATAAAAAGATGGTTGTATATCGTTGCCAATGGTTGCGTGTGGGAATTTAGGGAATTGGAGGTCGAAGATCTCCTGACATAGAGTTGGGCACTTTTACTTGATGGTCAACGGCTCCCTCCAACAAAATCGATGACAAAATGATGTGAGCTTCTATGCAATTGGTACTCTTGTTTCTAGTTATTACACATTAACATAGGTTTTTCGTTCAGGGATATGTTTGAACACTCAAGGCGACTATCTGTCTAGCAATTATTTCATCCAAGATCGTCGACGTCTGATACTGGATAACAGAAAAATAGCATCCTAGGCAATTACTTGAGAACAAAATTGTTGTCAGTCAAGAAACCATCACTCAAATTTTCATCGTTTAAATATTAAGTTTGCGTTTAACCTGGTCATGGTACATGCAGTAGAAAAGTGTACCCACCTCTTCGCTGGAAAATATTTCCAGTCGCTTGGGTGCCTGAATCCCACAACTTTCGAAGAGAATTTTTTTTTCATCTGTAGTCTTCAGGAAATTCTTAGCATCCAGGCGCAGCCTTCGATGCATTATATCGTAATATTTATATTGGCATCCACCTAACTATCCATTCTGTTGAAGATATAATGTTGAATGCTTAACGGTCAGCTGGTCTTCGGATATAGTAGTGAGTGATGAAGAATGGAGGTGTTCTGCGTCTCGGACATTTCGGCATCCAGGTTCGCTAGGTGCCATTCCAGTTGCAATATAGCATTACCTAAACATTCACCCACTCAATTAGTTCTTGAAGACGAATGTATATCATTTATTAAGGGATAGAGTATATATATTATATATAGATAAAACTATATATCTATAATATATAAAACTATATATATATATATTAGATAAATCGGGGTGTTCACGAATTGTTGGTCTAAGGTCCCACATGGGCCCGAGGGCCATTTCATGAATATTACCACGATGACACTGAATGCATTCCTCCCACCAAGCTGAAATTGATTTACTTCAAAGAAATGTCAGTCCTGGGTAGAGGGCCATGAGGGGGCTTCAGGAATTGGTGGGGCCAGGCCAAGTTCAGGCCTAGGGCCCTTAAGTGAAATACCGCAAAATGTGTAAATACTGCAAATTTAGTTGCATCATGGCTAAGTTTGGTCGTACGTGGTCTATAAGCGGTACTTTGGGTGTACAGGAATTTTGATGTTCCAAGGGCCATCTTGGGCTCAAGGGCCCATTCATGATATTTCACATAATGGTGCTTGAAATGCATCTCCTCCCAACAAGCTTCAATGATTTTGTCAAGGTACATGTAATGGCCTCGGGTAGAGGGCCTTTAAGGATGTTCAGGAATTTGTGCCCAGGCCCATTGGGCCCTAGGCCCCTATATGAAATAATGCAAAACCTTGTATTCCTACAAAATTCAGTTGTGCACCATGCTGATGTTCGGTCATGTATGGTCCACTAGCCGTACCTTCATGGTGCCCAGGGATTTGAGACCCAAGTCAAGTGTGCGCCCGAGGGCCATTATGTGGAATTTCACGAATGCTTATCCTCTCACTCGCTTTGAGTGAACAGAGATGACATCTGGTCTAATGAGATTTAACAGTCGTTACCCTCGGGGGCTTCAGGATGTTTTATGTTCCCTGAGGCTCATTCATGAAATTTTGGAATCCCACACATTGGTTCTTGAATGCAATCTCACTCACAAGTCCAAATTGATTTCTTAACATTACCTGTACTGCTCCTGGTTAGTGGTCATTTTGACTACACGTGTCTAATGTGGCCCTCGAGCCCATCATGGTAATCTCGCAAAACGACTTCTCCTACCAATTTGATGCACAGCGTCAGTGCTGATGTCGGTCATAATGACGGTCTGATAACCGTACCTTCGGGTCTCAGGGATTTCGGACTCAGCAGTGTGGCCGAGGCCCATCATGGCAATCACGCAAAATGCTTCTCCCCGAAAATTGTGTGCGCAGTGCGACGCTCAAAATGATGGAATAGCCATTAATTATGGGCGTTTCGAGAACTGTGAGTCCACTTGCGCTTACAGCCCCACTTACTCTCTCTTCCAGTGTGTAATTGATTGCCTTTTTGGCCCCTTACATGAGTCATTCTGTGACATATGTCGACCAAACTTGGACGCACTGTTAAATGCTTCATGAGAATGTAGACTTGTGAAAGTCACGTACAAAGGTAATTGAAGAGGACAAAAAGGTTATTCTGTGTGGAATTTTCAAAATTGAAGTTCATTTTTCAAGGTACACAGATTTCCTTGAAAATGTGTCATAATTTCCTTTGGAGGTGCTCTTTCCAGCTTGTTGGCAGATTTGGATGCAACATCGCATAGTGTTGTTTAAAACAGTAACATCTCTTGAGAAAATCAGCAAACAAGTCATCTTTGATGGACCAAACTTGGATTCAACGTTCATTGACTTTAGGGGCACAATAAGACATTGCTGGAAAATGCCTCTTGGCCTCATGATTCTTGAACATTTAACCATCATTGGACTCCTATAAGTATATTTGTGCGGTGTTGAGTCTGCAGCATCACTATTTGTGCTCTTGTATGTTATCATGGTGCAAAGCTTGGACCATCGACTGTGTGAGTCTGTGGTCGATCTTCATAGTAATTGGAATGAAACGACGAGGCAACCTTGTATGATTTTTTTACACCTTTGCGAGTCTGAGTAAATATGTTCATTAGCCTTCGAAGAATAAACTTTGGAAGTCATCCGGTTTTAGTGGATGGAGTCTACGGAATAGAAGTCTCTTCGTCCTTGAAAAAAAAAATCAGGTCCCCTCAAATTTCGATCTGAGAATTCCGATGTAGCACATAAGACTATCATCCTATTATTCCATATAGGATAATGATTCTTCCATTCATTGGAAATGTGGTGTCTCATCTTTCAATCTACCTATCTAGCTATATATCTAGCTATCTCGTGACCGGACGATTTGGCACCCAGACAAGAAACTCCCACCCGGACAATTCATACCGACAACTTCCCCCCCGTAGGTCTTCAACCCGGACAACTCGCACTCCGGGCAACTTCCACTCCGGACAATTGCCGTCTCCGCACCATCCCACTCGGCCAATTACCACCCGGACACCCCACCCCGGACACTACTACTACTACCTCTGGACTTCCCTCACCCGGACAATTGGCCACCCGACACTTCCCCACCCCGGACAACTACCACTCCGGACAATTTCCATCCCCCGCAATTCCTACCCGTACGACTTCCACCCTGACAATGCCCAACCACGGACATTTCTCCGGACAATTCCCCACGGACACGCCACGAGCAGTGGAATGCCCCCTCCCAAATAATTATTAACAGATCGTCCTCCCCTTAAATTCGCAAATATATTCTTTGCTCTCATCCCAGTCATCTACATTATTTTTCGTGAGCCACTTTAACAATTGTCTCCGTTTTGCGCTATACCACAGGTGAATATGATTAACCTAATTTTCGAATATCTGTAATCATATGGTTGTCTGCTACGGGCAACCAAATAATCTAAAATCTGAGCATATTTTTAAAAATAAACGAGACACAATCAAACATGGGGGAGATACCATGGCTGAAAGTGTCAATTTCCTGTTCATAAGAAGCCAGTTCGGAGTTACCGTTTATGAGAATGAGTTTGTAATCGGGGTTATAGTTCCAAGGTCATAAAGGGTATACACTGGCAGTTCAACGTTGTGGGCACGAAACAGTGTGCAGGATATCTTTCGAAACTACCTGACGAATTACACTCACACCAACACACAAACTTACAATCCCCCCCCCCCCCACTGATCAACAATACATCCGTGAAGATGGGTGAAACTAAGTGTGTTAGGCAGTTGATTCATTGTAAACTCTGAAATTCTTTTACGTTAAGTATATTTTTAGTATGTTCTAAGTGCACAACACATCTCAAATCCTCCTCGTGGCCAAGCCTGATGGGGGTCACATTGGATGAAGAGACAGCCGTTCAACTCTGGCTAACCCCCCCTTTCTCCTTCATTGAACCCTAGTCTTTTAATATGTTTATGACATCTTCGACCCCCAGTTTTTGCACTATGCTCTAATTAGTTAATATTTGTTTTCAGATGAAACGGGCTGGTGGCGATCGAAGTATAACCTGCAGCGAACCCACCACCTCCGTGGCCGCCCATTTTTCATTTCCCTAATAAAAAAAGTAAAGAACGAAAAGAATTCCAAAGCGACACCCGGCAAACAACGGCAAACTGTTTATTATATTCGATCCGCATTCCGCGCACATGACCTCACTCCGTCCTTGATTACAGTCATTAGATGGCTTTTCCTTGTTACTTTTCAAAACTTAAATTAGTAGTAATATGATTTTCATCTATTGCAGCTGGAACTTTGAGTCGCTATAAAGGACATTTCACGGGAGTCGCGATGAGGGCGAACCCAACAATATAATATATATATATATATATATATATATATATATATAATTTTTTTTAACTGAATTCAATAATTATCCAGGCCTGGATAATTTTTCTATATATATATAATATATATTATAATATATATATTATATATATAATATATATATATATATATATATATTAATTATAATATTATTATATCGATAATATTTCAAATGTAATCCTAATAGGTAAGACTTGCATTAATCAAAAGAGGAATCGGGTGTTTCAGGTTTTTCTCAGGAATGCTCACAACTTTCTGATACGCTATGCAACCAACCTCCTGTTGCGCTCCGCCTAGATAGTTGACGAGCAAATTCCAATGAGGTCAAACCAGAGCGTGTGACGTTGACCTTGAAATTTAATTACAACAATCATGGTGTAACAACTAAGGCTGAAAGAGGAATCGGGTTTAAGCACTATTTTTGACACTGCAGCCAACCTGCGAACGATATAGCTCAAAGCTTTTCCGCGGGGAAAGCGGGGCACACGAAGGTTCCAGGCTTACAGGTGACACTACAATACTAGAAAAATGTGGTGAACGAGTGGAGCTGGGTTAACGTATTGTTATGAATGTATAAACACAGCGTGTGTCTTACCTCCTGAGCACAATAGTTGGAATGATCACCTGAGATAATGACGAATAACGCTATCATATATTGAGGAAAAAAAGGGTTTGTCAGCCCCAAATGTTCACACATTTTCACTTGGGGCGCTCATCCACCCTCTGTTACTACGTCCCTTGGAAACTACAGAGGAATTCAGAGACTAGCATGAAAAAGGAGGGGATGTCCTCGGGGGGGAATGACTTCGCAGAGTTCAATTTCTCTCTCATGATGCCTTCGGCTCAGCGAGGGGTATATTTACTAGAGGTATCGGGGCGCCTCTGGGCAGGCATTACAGGGGGCCGCCAGGTCCCCTGTTGGGTCCGAGGCGAATATTTCTGAGGGTGAAGTTATTTCATGCATTTAGAGTAGTTTTAGAGATTTTACTTGATAAATGGGTCTATCTCTAACTTTGTGTCAAATGTGACAAGCCTAAACAAATCAAAATATTCTAACTTCAACCAGTTGTTTCCCATAAGCAATTTGTATTGTCTTCATATTTATTTGAATTTATGTTTTAGATTGTCCCAGAAAACCATGGGAGCTGCTACAACCATTTTGTCGGATGTGTTTTGGGACACCAAAAGAGCCTATGACCCCAGTATAGGGGTAAATAAATCTCATCTATGATTACATTGTTTCCTCGAATGTATTTATCACCCTCTTCCATAAAAGTATAATATTCTCTCCAAAATTGCCTTGTTAATTTGCTAAACGATGAATCAGTCAACCACTTTTAATAAAATCTCAAGAGCATTGCAAAATTTGACAAAATTGCTATAAATTTTTTAGTGCCCATATGAAAATCATGAAATGTACATTTTTTCAATAGCAGTTACATGGATACATATTTCTGCACATTATCCTGTTTCCCTTCAACTATCTACACAAAAATTGACAAAACGAAATAAGGTCCACGCGACCATAACTTGCCTTACGAGTCTCATTGGCGTCAACAGGTGGTGGACGGGCGGGGGGGGTGGACATGTCCCCCACTTTCAAAAGTGGGGGGGTATCATTTCGTTTGTCCCCCTCCCCCACCTTTCCGGACTGTAAGACAATATAGGCACCTGCCCGATTTTGTATCACTAACTGCTTCAATTTTTGTCTAACCAACCAATAATCGCGTGGAAATTGTCCTTAATCCACTAATTCCAGGTGCGGACCCCAGTTTAAGATCTGGACCCGACTAGTGCCGAAGTTGAAGGATTACCCTGCTCTGCCGAGCTCTCGAATTTTAAATCGACTAGCCAAAAGTGCATAAATTTTTTTCAGTGTTTGCGCGCAATTGCGTTTTCTTCCAGGCGTTGTAGGCTAAATAGCGAGGTAATGCTTCGTATAATTTCGTTCACTCGATTAATTTCCAAAGCCTTGGGGGTAGACTCCCCCTAACCCTCTCCCTCTCCCCATTTTTCTGAGATTAAAAAAATCGGCGAAAATTGTGGAAATTTGGGAAGGAAAAAAGCAAGTGAAAAAATGCCTGAGTTTTTTGCGCAGTCCTTTTTCGTAAGATGCCCTGAAAACATGCAATTTTTTTCGCGCGCTCCCCGCGCGCCGGTAGTTTCCAATGGCGACTTGTCAAATTCTGGTACAATTTCTCTCCCAAATTGGAGTGGTCCCGTACGCTTATGGCTTTTCCCCTCGATCCCCCCAGAGCCCGTTCGGTAGACCGCCTTGATCCACGCAAACAAAGCCAGAGAAAAAAAAAAAGAAAAGGTAATGAAAAAAAAACATTGTGATACTCGGTAAACAATCTTAGTATGCACAATGACCACTTTTTTTGTCTTTCTTTTATTCAAATTGATAATATATAGATGGTGCTAGGCCGGCAAGTGCCGTTTCCGTCTATCTGGAGGTATGAAAACCTAAATTTTTCTCTGTCGCTCCTCTGCAACCGCTGGTGGCGCTCCGCTTTGGATGGTCATTTGCTTCTTGATAGCTGCGGATACACCTGCATGTTCTTTCACCATCCACATTTAATTTTGTCCACATTTAATTGACCTTTACTGACATCTGTCATAACCATGGAAGGCCTTGAACATGTGCTCCACATTGGCATATTTAATATCATTGCCCAGCACAAATTACCAACTAAATCATTCCTAGCCTGTATATTAGCTATAAGTAGCAACAAACCCACCATGTGGAAACAACTCTTTCTGGCTCACCAGCCAACATCTAGGCGAGATGGATGACGGACAAATCACCTACCCCTGGACATGGTCTTAATTGTCAACTAGGCTGCTGAACCTGGACTTTTCTGACAGATAAGGTTAACACTGCTCGGTTGAGGGATGGAGTAATGTAACAAACCACTCTCACATAGAGCTCAATGGGAAAGGTTGTGGGAAGGCTAATTGGGGTAATTCATTGGTTTAATTAAAATCTAATCACACTATCAGCATAAATTCAGATCAGCCTAGCCAGTACGTGCTTCATCATCCACCTACCAAGTTTCAACCTGCTCGCATGTACGGTTAGAAGTTATTAATGAATGACGAACAGACGAACGAACTAACTAACGAACGGCCGAACGAACAGACGAGAGACATGATGACTTGTAGAGCTGCTCCCCCGTAGCTAAAAAATATGTCAAACAGCAAGGGAAGACTGAGAGAAGGAAAGGCTTGCTTGGGCAGTGTCCTGCTCTTGGAACATGTTCCCCCATCCAAACATTTTGCCTCATGGTTTTACATACTTTACTTTTGCCACCGTCGCTCTTTCTGGTAACTATACATGTCTATTTCATCGTTCATTTATTGGTTTGAAGTACCATAGTCGAGTATGGAGGGATATGTGGAGATTCCCCTGATCACCCCATGAAAATAAAGGACCACTTATTATTGTCAGTTTAGAGGTAACTTCAGGAATGAGCTTTAGTGGGTTTTAAGAATTGTCTTTTTCTGTATTAAAACCATGGAATCATCCCGAATCGACAGCAAACTGATATCGAATAATCCTAAATACCCGTCGAAATACCCGATTGTTTAACATATTATTTCATTACTCACCCTGTCCATCTTCCTAATAGATCAACTGAATATATCCCGTAAAAGAAAACGCCATGCCACTAAAGTATTTAGAACACCCCAAAATTGAGAGTCATTCTTTCAATTTTTTTTTCCCCCAGACACAGAAGCTTTATCATTTTTGTGGCGCCCATTTTTGTGCATTTTAAGGTGATTAGAGCACTGGAGCTTACTAGGAAGTGACATTGTCAGTGGTCCTGGCTGAGGCGTGGCCAACAATTGATATGAAGGCCTCCATACGTAACGTTTTCCGCCCACACAAAAAAGCCATTACTTTACTGCGTTGGATCCCACCCGTTACTCTATTGTTGTGAGAGTGAGTGCGACCTCGAAAAGCTTGTCAGCACTATATATAACAAGCGATAACTGTATCATAATGTTAACTGTATGAAATGACGATTTTTCACACAGAACACCCACAATTTTTAGTGTGTTATCCGGGTGGAAAATTTGCCCGGGTGGGAATTGTCCGTAGTGGCAGTTGTCCGTGTGGACATTTCCGGGTGGAATTGTTCTGGTGGGAATTGTCCGGATTGGAATTGTCCGGAGTGGCAGTTTTCCGTGAGGAAATTGTCCGGGTGGGAATTGTCCTTGTATTTGTCCGGGTGCCAATTGTCCAGGTGGGAATTGTCCGGATGCGTTGGCCGAGGTGGGAGTTGTCGGGGGGGTGTATTGTCCGGATTGGAATTGTCCGGAGTGGGATTTGTCCGGGTTGGAGAGTCCCTCTGGGGGGAGTTATCCGGGTGGGGTCTGTGCTTCGATGTATCCTCGACCAGACTGGTCACACTGGTTTTATTACTGGTGGGTCATCGATGACCACCTGAAAGTCAAGGTCAAATTCATTAAAGAGGCACAACATTGGAAACTGCTAAACGACGCCACTTCTCCTAAAATTATGGTGCACAGTGTTGATGTTAGGTCATATTGATGTCTAACAGCCGTTCCTTCGGGTGTTCAAGAATTTGGGGGCTCATTCCATAAATTTCTTCACATATTGGTACTTGAAATGCATCTCTTCCCACAAACTTCAATTGGTATTTCCTTCAAGTAACATGATCGTCCCTGGGCAGAGGACGATTCGGTGGTTCAGAAACTTTCCAGTCCCAAGGTCCCACTTGGGCCCCGTTTCATTTCTGGTTATATTAGCCTCAACCAGCTATCTTTTGGAGTTATTGTAATGCCCATGTCAATCTGGCTATCTATCTATCTACTATCTATCTATCTATCATCTATCTATCTATCTATCTTCTATCTATCTCATCTATCTATCCATCTTATCTATCTATCTATTCTTATCCATTGTAATGCCGCATGCATTCTTCTATCATCTTACACCCATCCCTCCTGCATCCAGTCTGTATTTACTTTGCTTTTTTTGGTCACCAAATCTTTCACTCGATGGATCTTGACCCAACTTGGTCACAATGTTTTATTGCATCGCCAAATGGCATTAAAGGGGCACAGTGTGTCATGATTGTTGGAAAACTGCAAAATCTACTGTCTGCAGATTAGGTCGGATTGCCATGAACCCTGACCAGTGCAATCATTGTTAGTTGTACCTGGTACATATAATAGAGTGAAAGGTCATTTGAGGTGTATAAGCGATTATGTTCAAAATGTATTATACCTATGCCAATTGCATGTTTTCGCCCTAAATACTCATATTCCGATGAATCTTGAACCACCCGCTTGGTCACAATGATTATTGACTGGTGGGTCATCATTGACCACCTAAAGGTAAAGGTCAATGGCAAAAAGGGCACAATGTGCCATTATGTGGAAACTGCAAAACGCTACCTCTTCTCTGCAGATTAGGTGGCAGGTCATTGAAAGGGGGTTATGAGACAATTTTGGTCAAATTGAGGAGTAATACTCAAGCTGCATGTTTTAGGTTAGATGGTGGATAAACTTTATTCCGTACCGTAAGAGAAATTCAGGCTCGTGGACGATGGCAAGTAAAGAACACTACGACATAAACAGACCACATAAGGACCTAAATGTATAAAACACTTGAATGCTTAAATGCTCTGCTTTTTGGACATTGACACGAGTTGCATGGCATAATATTCATTGACTGCCGGGTGACATTTGACCACCCAGAGTCCTGGCTCAAAGTCAAGAGGGAGCCTGAAACAAGGCGATTGTATGAAAATCTATGTATCTCCTCTCACAATACGTTGTATCTTCATGCTGATCGCCCTCTGTTCACAAAGGTCATTATCAACTAATCAATGCACAACTCTATAACACATCAACCCAGTTCCGGTTGAGCTACTAAACCATTGGTTCTCTAGTTCTTAAGAGGGGGGATGACCCCAATCGAATAAACATTTTGTACGTGTGTCGAGGTTGGGTGTAACTCGATCCGTTAATCAACCAATTACAACTTGGACAAAATACCTTGGACAAACCCCCGCTCCCTCCCGTTCCATGTTGTTGTCTGGTCAGCTGAGAAGTTCACCAAGTTGCATACATTGTTCAGAGGGGGGAGGAAGGTGGGGGATGTAGACCAAGTTTGTTTTGTTTTTCTCGGGCACGTACCATGCACACCATCGACATAAGTATGTTCTGCTCGAAATGTTGCCAAGTGTCCCAACTATTTTGTTCCAAGATTGTTAGGTAAGGTTATCTCCTTTTTTAATGTATGTGTTGTTTGACCCGTTAGCAAGAATATGGGAAAACCGTAGGATGTTACGGTTTGTGGTTTTGGTATTGTGGTACAGATTAAATGGGGATGCTGATTTGGAGGTTTTTCATGACATAGCAAATTGAGGTGGTCTAATTGGCATATTCAAGCGAATTTATCCGATCCGTTCAACAAGTTCTGGTGGTCACTGAAAGTCTTCACTGTGTCTGATTTGCATACTTTCTGCATTCTTCCTTCATTTACTAGAATTTCCACAAAACGTTGTAAGACGGTCATCAGTGAATTCGAAATTCAGACTGGGTCAGTGGTGAGTGCCATTCAAAGCATGCTTTGAACTCTGCTGTCATTTCCCGCGAGCAATTTGGTGTCTTCTGATCTCAGGGATCAGGGTGGTTGAACACACTAGATGCCTGTATAACCACAGATCGAGGAACAGGCGAGACCAGCATAAGCGAACCCATTTGTTATTCTCCCCTTCATATCAAGCCGTGACGTGGATCATGTGGTCATCATTGCTCCCACTGCTACTGCTGTGTAGCTCTTTTCGTCGTCTTTCTCGGGCAGGGTAAGTTATATCGTAATCCACTATGACATATCGTGTATGTATAGCTATAATTTATTCTGAAAGAGCGTATAACATATATGTTGCGAATCGCAATGCTCACACTTACAATTTCTTCGTAAATAGTGGTTGCATTGTACAGCAATCGACTACATTGTTTGTGCCTCCGACATTCTATACATAGCCGGTTACAAGTTTGTAATGAATATTGGTGAAATAATTAAATGATTGTGGAACTATTCCTATTCTGGAATATAGGCCAAGAGGAGTTGTAAGCAATTGCCAATTCAGTCTCTACCATAATCAATGTTTTTGCTAGGTCAGGAGGAATAATTCTTGTTTTGAAAAAGGGAGGGGGGCATCGTTTATGTGTGAATCTGCCTTCACGAACCATGAGATAGGCATAACTCTTCTTATATGTCACAATGATATAAAACCCCAAATTAATGCACTCGTACTTCGAACATTTGATGATCTGACGAACTCATCTTGTTCCTTTGAAATATTTTTTGGCTTCTCAGAAATTTGACTTACTACCGTGTTGAATATGAATTGTGTCATTGCATATACAATACTTTTGTGTGATTTATTCGCTATCTTTCACCTGTTTGATTGGAGTGAATTGGGTGTGCTGAAATATACACACGTTCCTGTTCTCTGTGTATAAAACCACTTGCCACCAGTGACTTGCTCATTGCAGAACACTAATTCACAAATTAATTGGGATGTACTCTTACCCCATACCGTCCCGATTCATTTTCGCTTGGCCCACGTTTCAGTTGTATAAATGTTTATCGGTCGTCCCTGTTGGTAATTCCCCTTACCACCACTGAGCTTGCCTATGATAGGCCTATTATCTCTACTGTATACATATCCAACATTATATTATACTGTAATCCAACATTGAAAGGGGGAGTGGGTTTCTTCACCGGGGTTGTGACATGATAGTCTGTTCACTCGTTGCTGGAATTGTCCCATCAATTTCCCCCCCCCCCTTTGCGAGGATTGTGTCAGACGCTGTACAATTCACTGTGTCATTGAGACTCTACAGTCCGCATTACTACTGTGCTGTTAGGTCATTGCCACCGCCTGGATCTGTAACGTCGGTCACAAAAGGTTTGGTGATGTGCTTGCCAAGACCACCAGCTTTCTGACGTATAGTTGTATACAACGTCAAAAAAAAACCCGTAAAAGCACTACATGCTGTGGATGCGCTCAGTATCATTTTTGACTAATGACTTAGTACACGGTTTTTGTTTGTATTAAAATATTTGCTTGTTATTGGTTCCTTTACTATTTATCCATGACAATCCCTGAAATATAACAATGAAAGGATAAAGTGAATCTAACAAGACTTGTTCATGATAGTAACAATGATTTCGGATAATTGGTCACGGCAACTCGAACTAATTTAATAAGTTTTCCAATTATTGACTATATATATATTTTCACATTAGTTGTTGTTTGGTAATATTAGTGCTCTCGACGATTGATTTTATTACTAATGACTATTATCGTACAAGCGATTTTCTGTTAACAGCACAACCAGTCGTGCAAAACGCAAAGGGCGTTGTTTGCCATTCAGTGACGGTTGACCAAACGATTTACCCTCATTTTTTTGCTGTTTTTAGTGTGCAGTGGAACCTAGTGTATGTTTAAATCACGCACGGTAATAACACTTGCTTGTGAACCTAAACCCGACATTGCCTTGCTGCTGCTTGCTGACGAAAGAACATAAATTTCGAAACGATCAACCATTTGTTTTCAAGTGAAAATTGACCGATTTTTCCTTCCTAAACGGTTTACCCATCTACCTAATTGACTTACCTGTAAGGCCAATGGTTTACCGTCAGAGTCTAGTGTACCTTAACAGTTCATCGACGTAGTCCGTTTGTGTTTGCCACCCATTCATGCCGATAATTGCGTACCGTGTGCAATTTATCGGAGCATTGGAAAACTTGGGACGTTAGAAGCGGTATTACCGTCAGAAGGACATTAGCGCCGTCCCATCCATTGCTGCTACACTATACCTTTGTGTTGTGTTCAGACCATACTCGCCAAAAATAATGGATAAAACCCCCACACCCCCGTACAATGTTGGCCTATCGAGACGCGTTCTGTATCCCACATTGAACGTTTTTTTTGTTTTGTTTTTTTCACTGGGGATTGTGAACATGATAGTCTGGTCTACTCGTTGCCTGGAAAAGTCCCATCATTTTTGCGAGGATTGGGTCAGAGCTTGGTACAAATGAACTGTTCAGTGAGACTCTACAGTCCGCATTTACTAGTGCTGTTTGGTCATGCCACTTGCCTGGATCTGAACGTGCCGGTCACCAAAGGTTTGGTGAATGTGCTTGCAGAAGACACCAGCTTCTGACTGGTATAGTGTAATACACGTAAAAAAAACACGTCAAAAGCACACATTCCTGTGAATGCGGTCAGTATCATTGACTAATGACTAGTACACGCGTTTGTGTTTGTATTAAAATATTGCTTGGTTATTGGTTTCTTTACTATTACATTTTATTTTCCTGCGACATCCCTCAATATAACAATAAAGACTATAGTGAAGATAACAGAACTTTCATGATAGTAAAATGATTCGTCGATAATTGGTCACGCAACTCGAACTAATTTAATAAGTGTTTTCCAAATGTTGCTATATATTTTAACATTAGTTGTGTTTGTAATATTAGGGATCTCGATATTGATTTATACTATACTATATCTACAAGGCGATGTTCTGTTACATCACAACCGTTCGTGCGACAGCAAGGGGTTGTTTTCCATTCATTTGACGGTTGACCAAACGTTTACCATCATTTTTTGCTTCGTTTAGTGTGCAAGTGGAATAGTGTAATGTTTAAATCACGCACGGTATCCACTTTGCTGGTAAACTAAACCCGACATTGCCTGCTGCTGCTTGCCTGACTGAAAGAACATAAATTTCGAAACGATCAATCCCATTGGTTTAAACGGGAAATGGACCGATTTTTCCTTCCTAAACGTTTAACCATCTACCTTAATGACTTACTCTGTAAGGCCAATGGTTTGACCGGTCAGAATGTCAATATGTGTACCTTAACAGTTCATCGATCGTATCCGTTGTGTTGCCACCCCTTCATGCCGATAATTGGCGTAAACGTGTGCAAGATTCCCGGAGCATTGAAACTTGGACGTTAAGCGGTATTACCGCAGAACACAGCGCCGTCCTCATCCATTTCTGCTAACCCTCTACTTTTGTGTTGTGTTCAGACAATAACTACCGCCAAAATAGAGGGATACCCCCGCCCCCCCGTACAATGTTGGCCTATCGAAGACGCCGTTTCTGCAATCCAACCTTAAAGGTTTTTGGGTTTTGGTTTGTCACTGGGGATTGTTAACATGATGGTCTGGTCTACTCGTTTTGCCTGGATTGTCCCACCTTTTTTTGGCGGAGGATTGTAGGTGTGGAATCTCGTGGCTACGTTGACTTGATGTTACTTTTACGATGCCTAAATTAAAAGTTGGAGGCACCAGGTTTTTAGCAACGAGGCTAATGACCCTCGTACAAATCGGCAACATTGAACCAGTTTTTTGCCGATCGAATTTATTGACGTTAGGGAACGCCCTCTTGTTTCAAAAATTTCAGATACCGCGGGAGTGTGGTGCCACAGATGATGTTACGGGGAAGTGACAACCGACCTCGTCCTATATTGCAACATCAGCGGAACCTTCAAGTCCCTCTTTTGGTTCCGTGGCATCTTCGCAAACACAATTAACGAATTTCCTATACTGTATCGGCATTACGACGATTCGAATGGCCAGCGAGTTACTGTGAAGGTAAGTTCGACCTGACAAGAAAGAAGATGGATCGCTGATGATCACTCTGACTCTGCGATTGAGGACAAAGGGTTTACCGCTAAGGGGGCAATGATTATTCTGGTTGTTTTTTGTTCGGCCTTAACCAAATGTAACTGTAACAGTAAGTTTTTAATACAACAAGTTTACAAAAACGCAACTGCGCAAGCGGAGACATCTAATATTCCCAAATCAGTTGCTCGATTTTTTGTGGTTGGCTATTTTCACATGCACTGGAAGGACCCCTCTCATGTGCATGATTGCGGGTCCTCTCCGTCAAACACCCATATTTCCAGCATGAAGTTTATATTGGTCGAATGGATCCGAAATTGTCCCACTTGACTATATAGATGCATCACAGAGCGGTCCCGTGTGCATCAATGTTCCAGAGAAAAAAAAAAATTTTTTTTAAAATTTACCCTTAACTATTATACATCTCGTGACAAGATCAAAATATATCTACTACATATGATTTGGACAAAGTGAGAAATGTTCTGACAACCGTATGACAACAATTTGAGTGTGTCATTGCCGTACAAACTGGATTTTATTGGAACGTTCCACTAATCTAACCTGAAAAGGCACACGTTAATATAACCGGCCATACGACTAGCACACACCTAAAACTAGGAAAACTCCGGTTTGTCCCATATTCATCGTTGTCTCTGCCAGTTTGTTAATAACCTTGACTGATTTCCTAGTTGATGCCCTAAATACCATCAAGACTATACTTACAATAGTATAAGAGCTGGTACAATTTTCATAATTTTCATGTTTCTTGGATGGGCGGAACCTGACTCCGTTGAAGAGCTTCTGAATTAAAGATGCGGCTATTGCCAGTTCGAAGCAGTTGATGCCAGGTATTCCTGCTCGCCAAACACTGAAACATGTAGTCATATTTAATAGCTTTCATGAATATATTCTCCTCAAGAAGAGACAGCGTCCGATTAATATCTATAGTATATCATTTTCATTACCTCTAGACTAGCTCTAAGTACTCGCAATCAAAATTATTATTCCGAAACAATCCTTTGGAAGTTTCAAATGTAAAACGCCACAACTGTAATTCCGAAAATCAATAACACAACTTCGGCGTTTCAGCCAAAGCCTGAAGAGGGTTAACGGATTTCGGTATTCCGTGGCCGTCACATGTACATCGTGTCATGCGATTAAGTGTACTGTTCACGTTGTTCGTGCAACTATATTGTATGTTAAAAAAGGTTTTCGTGGAACTCCTTAGTAAATAGTTTTTCACCTCGATTTTCTACCCCAGGTCACATTGCCTGTTGCTACCAGTTCTACTTCGTCACGCTAACCCCTGTCAGATTTTCATGCGTCTGTTGACGTTCTCCTATACTCTTTTAGGTTAAGCAACGTCGGCTGATTTGCTTGGATCCTATTTTTTGGCATAGAAATGAACATCTATCTAAACGTGGCTATTTCTGAACTAAATGCAGCTAACCTATTGGTTTCTTTCTCCCCAACGAACCTTCCAATTTTGGAATCATTTTCATTTTCTTTGTCCTTTTTTTTGTAAAAATAAAGACCAGTGGGCCTATGGTGCCAAGTGAAGTTACCGGGGGAACTGACAACCGACCTCGTCATATCTTGCAACATCAGCGGGACCATCAAATCTCTGTTTGGTATCGTGGCGTACTTCACGAGCACAACTAACGATTGTTGTCCATACTGTATCGGCATACGGCGATATCGAGGCGAGCGGAGTACGGTAGAGGGAAGTTCAACCTGACAGAAGATGGATCGCTGATGATCAAAACACAACGTTTGAGGGACGGAAGGGTTGTTCACGCTGAAGGTATACCATCGAGGGGTTGTGTGTTAACTGCTCATACTGATGTGAGCATTAGTGGTAAGTAGCTTGTGCGAAAGGAAACGAATGGTTTCATTATTAACTTGAAGATTTCCGAAGTTTAATGACCTCTTTCCGCTCAATTACCCAGTGTCGATCAGCAATCTGTATATAAGATACAAGATAGATTATGCCCTCTTGTCTTCCTCCATTCAAATCCAAACTAAAACAAAAACTAACTAAAAAACCACACGGGCCCAAGTATCTGAGTTGATTTCTACGGGTTCAGGAAGGTAAGCAATTAGGCCTATCTATAACCAGGCCGTATTGATTCGTGGATGAGCACGGCGACAACTCGGCCGTCTCTTCCCGAGGAGGACGACCAGTTAGTTCACGCGTGACAGCCACCCATGCAAATCGTTTCCGGGACTGCTGGAAATCGGAGCCCGGAATATTTTGTTTGTAAAAAAAAGTGTCACTGATACCACTCTACATTTTCCGCCCCAGATCGGCGGTTTCGAAGAACAACATGAGGCATCCCCGAAAACCCTCCGAGGAAAATGGAAGGTGGCACCGGATATTGGCCGATCTTCACCTTAGTACTTAGTACTACAATACACAAATATAGAGGTAATCATCTTCGAAGAAGTTATAGCGATAGCCATGGTTGTTGTATTTGCAAAAACTGCAGCAGTGCTAATTAAAACTAATGGAAATGGGAAAATAGATGATAACCCCTCCCACTCTCAATTCCACTGATTGTAGTCTATTAAACCAAAATGATTGTCCAGGATTCATGCTTTTCAAGAACATCTCTATGTCAAATTTTGAATGGAGTTGGGGATTCTGGGAGTTCAGGAAGAGAGAAAAGAATAAAGAGAATAGATCACTGCCGTGGGTTTGTAATGTATTGTATATTGTATGTACGTGAGTACATGTGTGGTGTTGTGTATTGTGTGGATATGTGTGTCTCACTTTCACGTTAGCAGGATTTTCCCCGAACAGCGAGACCAATTTTAATGATATTCGAGGTAGTATCGGGTTGAGTGATCGCGAAATAATAGATTTTGTCAGGGGGGAGGAGGTTTGAGGTAAATATCTATTTTATGTAAATTAATTGTTTAAGCTCGGTAGCAAGATAATGGACGAAGCGTAGGTGCCTGCTATGGTGATTTGGTTGACACATATGTCAAGATATGAGGTGGATGAACTGATTAAACTTTCAGCGCTAAAGCTTGGAGTTAATCGGAGTTTGACACGAAAAGTGACTGGAAAAGAACAACCATTGGCATACTACCCGACGAGAACACTTGGGCAGCTAGCCTCGTTCTGAGAATCCTGGTCATAATGTTCCTGGGTTAATGCTACGTCCAGGCGGGTACACAGATTGTTTGATTGAACGTCATCGGTAGTGCCATCAGAGTTAAAAACATCAAAAATTGGTAGGAAGTTATTATAGGCGCCAAAAAGCCACTATGAATGGACCCAAAATGCCTTCATGACTCCTGAAAAATCTGTTGACTAGTGAGAGGTTCAGGGACAAAACCAAAAATCATATTAATCCAAAAGCGTCATTACATGGGCACATTAGGCCATTTTGCGCGGGAATTGCTTTTCTGGTCCCTAGTGGGCACTCTCTGATGGATTGTTAATCAAAAAGTGTTCATTTTGATCACCGGGGAGTCTGTGACAATCTTGGCATCTAAGAAGAGGTCTAGTCAAGTCCATTAGAGGGCACAATTGCCCTTGGTTTGCACAATTTCAAAATGTCTCTCCTCCTACAAAGTGCCTCAAATACTTCTGAAATTATGTCATATTCCATTTGTACCACAACTTTTGATGAACGTCATTTTAGATGGATGTGACCAGACTTGGTTACAAAACGTTATTAATCCATGGGTCACTTTTGACAATGTGCAGGTCAAGGTCAGATTGAAACGCATTGGTGGGACCACACGTATTAGAATGTTCATTGATGGGCGGAATTTTCGTCCAAGTGAAGGGCATTCATATAAAGTTTTTCCATTGAAGGGATGATACACGAGCCAATACATTAAATTGCCCATTTAGACACCCATTTAGTCATTATACACCCGCGACACAATTAGTTACCGCTGTCCAGGCACCGCCGCCTGCCGGAAACTTCAGCGTTAGCGCAATAACTCTTCAAACGCTTAATCGATTGATCTGAAATTTGGAACACTTATGTCATCCCCTAGTGAAATTCGTAAGAGTGGGCACACTCCATGCATGATGCCCTCTATATGCAGGTTTCACATACGGAGTTTATCCGATTTGGAGGAAAATTGGGGGTGGGGACAGAGGTTGGTCCCCCCGAAAAAACATGATGGTGATTTCTAGTTCACCGGAGGTCAAATTGTGTTTTATGCGAAATACAGAGTTAGTCCGACTCACACGAACTTGGTGGGTGGCGACAAAAAGTTAGTCCCGAATAACGTGATGTTGATTTCAAAGTCACTAGAGATCAAATTTGCGATGAATCATATGATTTGTCTAACTTTGACACTTTGACAAAAATTGGGGAGTGTGTGGACTACAGTTTGGACCCTGAACAATGGGTAGGGGGCATTCAAAGTCACTGGAGGTCAAATGGACATAATTTAATGGCTTACTATAAACGAGGTCCACACAGGCTGTTTCTGCGGGAATGTAATCGTCGACGGTACCCCCCCCCCTGCACATGTTTAGTTCTTCTGACTGGATGTTAAAACCAAATTGGATACATTGGGTATTAACTTCTAAAGGGACAATTTCAACGGCCATGAAGTTGCACAGCGTGGAAATATTCTATTTTCGGCTCACGATTAAAACTTATAAATTGTTCAGTGACTACTGTGACATTCTCCGGCCATGTAATGGTCAAGGTCGTAAAAGCTAAGAGCATAAATCAGAAGCCGGGCATGGGGGTGGCACCCACTCGCTAAAAAAAACAGAGAAAACCCTATATTGCTAATCGCAAGGCAAAAAAGAATCTTTATAGGCAAAGCAATGATTATTGAGTACGCAGGCCCTGCACACCGGTTTTAAATATCGTACCCACCCTCCCCATTCCCCACTCCTCGTCCCAGCCATGCACGGAGAGAAGCTGGAAAAAGCCGGTTAGGTAATTTGGGGGAAAAAATATGTTAGGAATAAATTGTATTGTTCGCATGGCCCAAAACTATTTCCACCCCCCCCCCTTTCCCACTCTCCTCTCCCATCAATTTAAGTCCACACCAGCCGTTAACAATAAAGGCTGCACAATCAACCATTGTGTGAAACACCAATCCCCCCCCCCCCCCCCTCAGAAAAAAGAACATCTCTCCTACAAAGACCAATTGGGTTCTCGAAATTGTGTCATAGTGTACAGGGGCCCACGGTCATTCAACAAAGACTCCACATGGTCCCTCGCAATGGGTGTTTTGAGTTTACATAACCTCCACATTTGAGCTCGTTTCCTAATGAGATGGTTCTGAAAAATCTCTTGGGCAGCGGCATGACAAGTGCACTGACATAGGCTCTGGGGACATGGCCTAGTATTTCCCTCACGCTACATTCATGAGTGCCTGTTTTGGTTCGATCCAGGCAGACGCACTTCTTTGATAACTTTCATTGGACGGACCGACTGACCGGGAGGTTCTTTTCATATGGGCTGGGGGACTCGGCATAGACTTCCTAATCAGCTTGGCTTAAGTGTACGGAGAGAGGCGAACATAATATGAAAGGGGGGTCGTGAGAAGGAGAAGAAGAGAGAGGTCATCGAGGGGTTAAGGAGGTAACCCGAAAGCTTGCTTTTTCGTCAGAGAGTCAATGGTGGTTATGGAACCTAGCATTCATAGAACTGTGTATGTTCAACGGGGCCCATAAGGCTAAGTTATGCATACCTGAACGTGCTCAAATTAATTCATAACTGCTGTTGTGATGTAGTTGGCAAGAACCATAGCAGCAGGGTTTGTTAGAGACCATATGTTAATATTACTTAGCCTAATATGGATATTCTGTACAACTTGTGGTAAGTTTGACGGAAAGTTTGGACATGGTTGGTCTAGTCTCGAGACTAGTAAAGGATCATGAAAAGAAGCCAACGGCAGTTTAAAAGGTTTAGCCCAAGCATGATGGTCTGGTCTAATGTGCAGCGTTTTCGCAATTCCCATGGAGTTCCTCACGAACTTTATTAGATGTGATCCACCTCCAGTTGGTATTGATATAGTCTATACGAGGTCACCGATTTGATTGCATATTATACGAAGATACATTGGGTAAACAAGGAGTGCAAGGTTGTAGATAATTGATTACCCGTTTCGAGAAGTGGCGGTTCCATGTACGGTACCTGAGATATCGGGGGGAAGTATTCTAACTGTCAGAGATGATTTGAGGCAGCAATTTCCTGGGGCATTTCTCTCTCATGTTGCACTTACATATCTTTACGTTAATGATATGTGCTAGTCACCAAGTCGTGTACTTTCCTCGGTTCTGGGATCAGGACTACGTATTAGTACTTACTGATCAAAATATTATTTCGCTGCGATATAGAGAAGCTGTTGGCTAATACGAATGACATCCAATTATGTCTCACCACACTGCACTGTCGTCGTTCAGACGGAATTTATCGCAATAGTGATTCCGACTCACACGTAACGACCATTTGCATTCCATTCTTGCAGCCAAAACAGCAAGATGACGATTAAGCAACCTAAAACAGTAGGAAATAGTTGATCTCGCCTCAAGGATTGAGCTATACGATGGGCGCTTTTGTTTGTATTTTCCGAGAAAACCTGGCTGAACGCATATTTCTTCCAACCCTTTAATGATCATGGACGTTCACCGATTCGTCTCATGTCAATGATCTGTAAGATCTCTTCTATTAAGAGAACATCCACAAACGGTATAATCAAGGCATTTTTTTTTAACATGTCTACTTCGAGTGTATGAGTGCGCGGAAATAGCAGTGGGTCGGAATATCTTTCGAGCAAGTGCAGACGGGCTCGCCGTGTCTTTGAGGTCTCCCAGATTCGACAATGTTCTGTTTATGAGGCATTTGCGGAGGCTTGGTCCCCAAAGTGCGCAATAAAGCGTTCCACTTTATAGTTAATGACAATGATTCTATAGGGTCAAAGTCATAGGGGTACACTGTCACCTTGACCGTTGTAATCTTTCGAAACCCCTGTGACGACGATACACCTACCCAGACAAAGCCTCTCAAACACAGATATTCCATATACTTATTAACAATATATAGTGAAAACAAGGGATGAATTGCTTAACTTATCGATGAGTGTGACAGCCTAAACAAAGGGGACGTACTGATTGAACTATGTAGATAAGCTACATCTGAGTCGCGCACCTTAAACCGGTTGTCATGAACCGTGTTGTATGCGTACGTCAACTCATGGAGCTTATTGAACACATCCACAAAGACGATGGTGACACAAAACCGTTTTCAGCGTAATAAAAAGGTGTGTATTACAAGTAGAGCATTCGCTATTACTTGAACACCAGTGTGTTACTCTACCGTGAAGATTTTAAGCTTGGTAAAAGTACCAGTATAGATCAGTGGTTGTGTTGCAATTTATAGTCGGCCAATTGGTCCATGCCTGTATTATCGGGTGTGGTTCAAGATGTCAGGATTGCAACCTTCACATATCGGTCAAGGGGAAATAACGTGCTACGTTCCAATATTCGACCCAGAGTTACGCTGGATGGCGGAAGAGCGGACCGGCGATACAATTCAAAGACGAGTCGAGAGCAGGAAAAACGGGGAAGTCTGGAGTTGCTGGTGGAATACATTGCGTTGACAGTCTGGAGGGGGTGCGACACGCCAGCACTGTCTAATGCGAGGCTGTGGGGGCGGATGCACCTTATGAGCAAGTCTATCCCGAACAGTCGTTTGAAACAGGGTGATTTATAGCCCAAATGTTCACATTAACGTAATCGGCTATATACCAGCATATGCCGGAACGAGTGTGAAAATTGTCTGCAGACGAATCAGTTACCTCCTTAACATACGGTTACATTGAAAGTAAGCCTATGCATCGTCAATGTGGTTGAGGTTGGAACATCTCGAGTTCAGAGAACAGGCTGTCGGCCGGGATCATTGGATCGGACATGTAGGGAGAATGGAGAGACATGGCACTCATGTCAAGATGGGATATGGGTTTAAAATCCGTATGTACTCTGTACTGGGATATTTATGTAATTACATGGTTAGCGGACAGAACGTACACTGTGATGCACCTGAAAAACCAAAATTGGGGTAAAATTGGGAGAGGACGGTCTGTAGGCTGCATGGGTATACCTCTAATTAAGTGTTTCATTCAACCTCTCCATCGCGAATTATGCTGTTACTTTAGTATTGTTCGGATGGAGGATGTTGAAGACCATTTGAGTGATCCATAATACAGATAAGGACGTTCAAATCTGAAATCTTCATTTTCCACTAACGGTAAAAGGAAGAAACAAAAGTCAGGGTATGTAAAGACCAAACAGTATGCAAGGACATATTATTGTTCAGGGGAAGCAGATGGAGCTAGCGATGAGGTTAGGACGCCTGTAAAAAAGACACAATATTAAAAACGGACCCCCAAAGACATTTCAAGAAGAAAAGAGGGAACTCTTGAGTATGATCAAGTAGACTACCAGTATTGCAAGCGTCAGCGTCTTGTAAGAAGGGAGCACAATGGTAATTAGGACTGACTAGTCTTCGTTTATCCCATGTCACTAATGTATTATGAATACTTAGCGTGAATTTCTATGAAAATCGGAATATGAAGCTTCCGCACATATACCTCAATAACATTTCTGAACTTCTGAAGATACAGCTGTTTGATTTGGGGCCAATCATAGTAATCAACGACCTCTAAATTTTGCAATAAAAGATCCAGTAAGTAAGTACAATGGCTGAACATAGATGATGATTAATTTCAACGGATAAGATGATGGATAAAACATCGTAAACACGGACTCCCTCTCAATGCCTTTAACTCCATGAAAACATCCTCGAAAGCACAAAACAAAATACCAGACTGGTGTTTGACGTAATCAATAGGAACTTGCTATACTACCGAAGATTTCTTAAGTAATACCGAAGCCAGGCACCCTCTGACGTGTATTTGTACAGTTGAAGTTTTCTCGGAAGCATATCGTGAATGTCTTTATTGATGCTTCAAAGAGATCACAAAAAACCTTCAATAGTTTTTGGGATTCGTAGATGAGTTGACGGAAAAAGAAACCACTAGCCAGTGGTGCAGGTGCTTGTTACAGTCGGATTTTTAATCAGATTTTTTTTTAACAACCCGGAAATTCCGATCGGCCTATGTAGCATGGAGTAAACAATGTGAATCATCATCAAATAGTAGGCAACTAATACTTGATAATTCCCGGCGAAACGTGATTATTTTCTAAGATTCCGGTATTATAGGATTCATGTTGAAATTATTGCAAACCAATACTGTTGGATATTGTTATGGTCTTATTGAGAACGAATACGTCAATTTACGCTTCCCCAATGTAGATTTGGTAGTGTCACCAGCGCCCGAATACAGTGTGGATCTATCAAAAGTCTCCATATTGATTTATAAATTATTTTATTACAACAATTTCACTTTCCGGTCAAGTATAAAGAAAACATGAATTGATGGACAAACAACAACAAGTATAATGGAGGGGCATGGAAAACCCGAGAGAGAAAAGCTGTTCGAAGCAGGTTCACGATAAAAACACTGAAATAAAATACTAGCCCCCCCCCCCCCCCCCCACTCCCCAAAATTACAGAATACTAGAGGAAATCATACATAACTATATACAAACAAAAATGTCACGCACCTCATTGATCATTTGACAATGGAAAGCACTTTAGTAAGTTAATTAAAATAATGAAAGAGGTTAATCTCTGTTCATGACATTATTGGCCTCGACCCACCCAATAGCAACTGCAACCATGAGGTTTCGTAAGGAATATGTAACTGGGGTCTCTAAGTCGGGGTTTTCAAGCTGTTTCGATAACAGAAAAAGTGTGATCTGATTTCCGCAACAGAATATGTTCATCAAGGTAAAAACGGAGTATGTCTCAGGACCAAAACGGCCGTCTCTCCAGAACTAGCCTGGCCTGACATACACACGCGGAGTGGGGAAAATCATCAGTTCAACTGGTTCCTTTCTCATACACGTGCGATTGTTTTCCTATTGATACTGGCCACATGACGGTTCCCGATCTTCGTGGAAGGACTCATTTAGCGACCGCGTTGTGGGTCTGTTCACTACTAGTTCTGCATACCGACGATCTGGTCGTTCTAGTCGCCTGGTTCAATGGTGGGTGCTGGATCGTGAATTGTGTCTTGTGTTTGCTGCAAGAATGTTTACCCAGGGATAGTATAGAAGACTACACTTCGTGTTTTGTTTTTTTCATTCACTTCTGATCCTTGTTACTTATATGGTCATTTTTCCTAACAGATTTGAGGGACTACCTCGAGGAGAAAAAAATTGCATTCTCGATGTTATGTAATTTTCGGTAGTTTCCAAGTATTAGATTTTTATTGCTCTTTTCTCACTGCGCAGCGAGTAGTAGATTGAAATGGGCGTAAAAACTGGTGCCTATTTCAAAATATAGTTGGTGTTTGAGAGTCGTCTGGAGACGTCTGGCTTTGATGAGCCCATTGTATCACATTCAAATGAAACTAATATGTGTGACCAGAGAGATGTCCATTCATTCTACACAGGTCATGTCAATCTTTGTTATCGACACTCAATTGCAAAATTTTGAACGGATGATGATTATGCTGTCTCTGCAAAAATCAACCTAGAGTCATTCAAACAAGGTGCAACTTGCTCAGGGAGAAATACCTGAAATAACACTGACTGACTGGGGCGAGGGGGGGGGGTGTGGGGGGTTTTTTTTTTGGTAACTTTATCTTGGTGCACCGCCAAAACACTCGTCCCCATCGTCGACTCAAGTGTTCTGTTGCTAGTGCTAATTCAAACGGCTCCTCTGAATGATCACTTTCATTCATGGTTTATAACATTTGAGGCACATTACACAAAAAATTATTGTTTTCTATGTGCACTGTGAAATCGGTGTTATTGAGAATGTAGAGGAAACATTGTATCTCGGAGGTAACGCTGAGAATGTACATATTTTCACTTGCATAAATCTGTTAACAAACATTAATGGGGGTCATACATTTCACTGTCTTCGGAACCGAAAGTGACTGAATATACTTTCAGGCCATGAACCATTTTGTCTTGCCTGAACCTGTTCAAGGAGAGACATAGTGGTCCCTTGGTTGTGGTGTGTCTTTCTGTATGTCTGTATGTCTGTATTTCGATGTGCGGTTCGATATATCCAACCGTGAAAGCCATCATGCGGAACTCTTTGTGGAGGTGCGCGTGTGAACGAGTTGCGATGGCATCCACTTTGTCCCGAAAGACCATACTCATTTGCATAAATTTGCATATTTAATGAACATTGGCCCGGAAGCCTGTGTACAAGATATCTCTTAAACGGTAGATGCATTGGTGGTGCCGTTCAGAGTATATGACAACTATGGAGGGTACACGAATTGATTAGACTCCTGGCATGATTATGCTAAATAAGTAGTCTAATTTGCATAAGTTCGTCGGATATTTTTGAAGTTGTTGGATTGGATTTGACGACGAAACTCGTTGGGAGATGGTTTATCATAGATCCAATAGATTTTACAGTAGGGAGGAGGTCACCAAAGTCATTAAGTTACTAATTCGCATTCACCTAGTCTAATTTGCATAATTTATGCAGTTGTTAAAGTGTTGAATCCTCATTAAACTTGGAGGAGATGGAGATGGTTGGTCGACTTCTGATCCTCATAAATTTAACAACAGTGTAAAGGTGCATAAAGGTAATTAATGTGAACTATTTGCATAAATTATGCAATTTTCGAAAGGTCGTTAAAGGACCAATAACAATTGGAATGGCTGACAGTAGAGATTGGTCATGTTATTTTTGGGGTTTTTCAGTGGATAAAACACATATAAAGACGAGGTCAAAAGGTCAAAGGTCAAGTCTTAAGAAAATGTGGCTTATTGCAGGAGTTACCAGAGCAGAGAAATAAAAACGTCAATTTAGGTTATGTGATTAGAGCTCTGCGATGCTACATAGACGGAAACCAACTCCCACTTCGATTTGACACTGGTCTTCAAGTTACAAGGGCCCAAAGTCGATTTGGAGACCTTGTGGGCAGATAGCATAGGGCGTGGTATCTGATTATTACCTATGCTTTTGGGGCTTGGTGCATCACATCGAGGCAAGCATTGTTCATAAAAACCCGCAGTCATCAAGGTCATTTAAGGTCAAAAGCTGCCAAATAATGAACATTTCTGCAACAACTTCTAGGACTGTATGCGATATGGCTGACATTTGGGACGTAAGCTATCATCAAGGGACCATTTTTTAATAAAAACGATTATGTCATCAAAGGTCATTCAGGGTCACTTATAGACAAAAACTGCTAAACATAGGATGTTCTCCAAGACAACCTCCAAAAAAAAATGTACGCGATATAGCTGAGATGTTGAGGCAGGGTGCTCATTATCGAGGGTAATATTTTCCAGTATATGTCATAAAAGGCTAATTACAGATGTTATGTTAAATCCTAATAGTTATTCCAAAGATGTCTCTTATCCCTCTACCAGGACCCACAGGAAACTCCAGCTCCAGCCTGTAAACCTTGTTCTTTTGGCCCCCTATGACATAAAGGTCAAGGGTTTGTTTACATAAGCTCTTTGTAGCGCTCTCTTGTCCTATTATGCAGTCATGTTAAAAGCTACTATTCAAGAATGCCAGGGTGTCAGGTTACACTGTAGTAGAGGAAGCTTTATTATTGCCCATGGTAGTGTGTGAGACAGGCGGGAAAGTAATGACTATAGAGTTGCTGGAAGTACTTTACAGCAGGGGGGGCGGATAAAATCTTATGGTTGACACTGAGGATATACAGACAAAACTTGTATGAGAATTTAGGATCAGTATCCACTTGAGCTGCAGTGGGCCATAGGTCCATTTACGTTTGTGTGGACAATATGGGAATCGGAGGGAACTATCAATCAATAATTGTTATAACCAGAGAGCAGGGGTAGGTAGATCGGCTAAAGACCCAGTTGTTGTTATGGTGCTAGGGTTTAAGGGGATTATTCAATTCCCGAGGCATGAATGTGAAATATTGAAGAGGTATTAGATTACCATACGCTTTGCCTTTATTAATTTTTTTTTTTCATTCCATCACCACTCAATTCTGTTTAATAGAGGCTTTCCTGTGGATTATTCACTATATACAATGTATTATTCACATAGGCTGGAGGGCACTGCATGTCATGAGTGGTGTCTATTTCGCCTGGTGTTTTCCAAATTTCAAAGTTGGTTTGATTTTCCTGAAGCTTGATTGGTATGGTCTACCTTTAGAGTCCCCCACATGTTAACTTGACTCGAGTCCTGATGGTTAATGCCATTGTGTCTAAATTGCTCCATTCATTCATGCAAATGTTCAAGTTTGATGAATTCCCATGAAATGTTTAAGTGTTGCTGAGATAATGTGAAGTGAGCAATGGGTCAATATGAAGTTGAATAATGTGTGTACTTTGCAGCATGATTAGCAATCTTAGTCACATTTCCACAAACCTTAACTTCTTTACTAGACCTTGTCCATAATCAGTCCTAACGAATTTGAAATTGAGCACTGATTAGTAGGGGGTGTTGAATGCTATACCATAACCTTAAAGCACCATTAATGCCTTGTAATTGTTTTGCATGGTGACTCTTAGATGGAAACACTGATCGCGCAACCGGCGAGACACTGGGAGCGATCGTCTTGTCTAACAAGTTATGTCATAATAACCGTGATGCACAGCAAGATGATAACGTTTGACATCCTTGGACAATTTGTTAGTAATCGTGACAGTATATGAAATGTGTTTACCCTACCATTCATACTTTCGAAGATCATTCACCAGCTGAGTCCGAAAAAAAAAAAACCAGAGGGTCATGATTTATGAAAGCCCCGAACTATTTTCCACCCAAAAATTATTCCTGCAGATGCATTGACTTACTTACGATACTTACCTATTACTCGAATCAGTTTTGAGTTCTTTGATAGCCAGAAATGAACAGAAACCTGAACTATATTCATATTATCAGTTTTGATAGTGCCAGCATCACTGAGGAGTACCCCCCGGGAATTTGAAAGTTAAAAAAAAAAAAACGATAGATATCAGGAACGCATCAGTGTGTTTAACTGCGAACATAAGAAGTCATTTATTCACCTCTCACAAAAGCCCCCAACAACACCATCAGCACCTACGCCAACTTTACAATTCCTAACATTGTGATCTGTCACTCCTGTCAGTAAGCTTAGTAGATGCGAGTGCAACCTTTGTGGAAAGAACCCCTTGAGTAACTTTCCTTTGATATTCACTCTTGTTTCAAGTTGTATATCGTTTGGTACTATGGGTTGGCAATCCTCGTATCCCGTAAGGCTGTGTCCACTGATCACCTTCCATGTGAATACCCTGGTTTTTTCGTTTTTCTGAGTAAAGTAGTTGATTGGTTAAAGCCTCCTCCCCCTTTTTTTTTGACAACAAACGTATATAAATTTTGGGGGTTGCCAAACACTGAATGGTTTTTTGTTAGTAGCAAGAGTTTAGCAAATTTAGGATTTGTACGGTGTACTTCTTAAACCGATTCCGAGTAATGAATGTCAGGCAAATCTCCCATTAGTTCATGTAAACTCTGTAAATTAGGCAACCTTGGTCCACCAATTCGAATATACTGATAATAACATAACTGTTACAATAGGGATGGCATTCTCTCTGGAGTGGTACAGACATAACTTCAATAAGGAATGCTCATGTTGATGGTGTCACTCGATATTTTGCATCTGCACATTTTTACCATGTCAATCCATGAACCTACTAGAGCAGTCCATGTACACATCATTAGATAATAATTTGCGAACTGTCGTCCTCCCTTTTCTGCTTGGTATCACAGCGACTATCTGTTCTATCATTATCCTGTTTTCTCTCCAATTATGCCACATTATGTCACTTCTCTTTTCCTAATTCGAGGCAGAATAGTCATACGTACGTCGTCGCTGACTCGGGGACAAGTTCCTAAGTCCGATCATGCTTATTTCAATTGTAGACTGTTCCTAATTATATTGATGTTAATTCTGCGTTACAACAACCACGTTATCTGACCTTTTGATGAACTATTAGTTTAACGTCAGTGCTGTAGTTCTCCGTCCGACTCGGACTCAAGTCCGGCCTCAATCTCATCCCTCCGGACTCGTGACCCACGGCTCATTGGACTCGACTCACCTTCAAGGAACTCGGACTCAGGACTCGTACTCCACCTGTCCGGACTCAGGACTCATGCTTTTTCAGCATGAGTCCAGAGAAGAGTCCTCGATATTTGTCTTTTCTCTTCATTTTTGGTAATTTTCAATGAAAAGAAGTGTAGGAATGGTAAAGTTTCTTTAATTGCCGCCCATTCGTCCATTGAGTTTTACAGAGTCTCAGGCCTAGTTCATCAGAGGGGCGCGTCATAAAATGGACTGAAGTCTTTTGCCTCACAGAGGAGTACGAAATATAGGTTGCATACTACCCCCCGGTCCATGTTTTCACTCTCTGGATCAAGTCTGTCGCGATTTTCCATTGCAGATTTATCAAGGAACTGCAGTCCCTTACCACTCATCGGCCATATCAGGATAAAGGTATCAGTACATATATCTATTTACAGGGGTGTTGTAAGATTTGGATGGAAGAAAGCTGTTTCTTCCCTGGCAGGTGAAACTGGTGAGAAGTATTTCCTATGTTCTAATGGGTCCTTTTCCTATTGTAGTGTTGTGGTACCTGTTCGCGATATCGGAACAGCACCTGATTTCTACCTTTTCCCAGGAAAACGATACTATTGACTACATGGCTTGAGGGGGTCTTGCATTGACTGGAAGTAATTACATAGATAATGTACGTCCTATTACCCTTAACCCTTGCCTAAGTGTAACTCATCGTGTGTTATCTTGAACCCTGATCAAGCTAATGTGAACTAACGGTACATTGCGCATAGAGACTATGCATTTGGCCAGATTAATAGGCCTACAACACCGGGTGAGCTTGAGATTTCGCACAACTGGTATACACACATTTGTCTTTACATGACAAACCCCAAAGTAAGTCAACCAGTTGTGGCAAATGTTGTTGAGGGTAGTTGGTGTTAAGGATCATGGTTGGGGTACTAGGGTTAGCAAGTACAGTTGGAGTGAGGCGAGGAGCTCATTTCATATGGGGATTGGAGGGTACCAGGAATTGGAGCTAGTATTATAATAACTGGAGAGGTTTTATGATCCCTGTGTTGATTCTGACTGTCATGAATACCAGAACTCCCACAAGTGTACGGTCGCCGCATGAAACAAGTGTTTCTTAATCCGTTGTGTCTACTGTGAACACATTGCTTTAATTACACAACTCATGGGAGCACGTGCCTGGGAGGCACCGTGAGCCGCATCCACCAAGCCACCCCCGGGGCAATCGACCTGCCTGAAACAACCCCCCCCCCCAACTCCCTGGGGTACCTGCCCCCTACCAGGGCTACAGGGATGGTCCTGCTGGCGGTCCCAACCCACCGGGGCCTGTACTGAAGAGACACAGGACAGGACGTCCGCTGGAGGTGGTGTCAATAGTCAGGCTGGTCCAATCCTGCCTTGTTAGAAACAACTGCAGTCTGCGAAACCCTGTAACCCTGTTTGTCAGTGTGGTGCTATTGTGTTGGTGTCAGATCACTGATTAGAACTAGATGAATGGTCCCCTTAAGTTCTCATTACGGTGCAATTAACATCGAATGGCAAAATTAAAACACATGGACTCATTGACTCTGACTCGTACTCATGCATTGGGACTTGGACTCACGCTCGCCACTGGATTCGACTTCGACTCCCTGCTCAGGACTCGGACTCGTGATCACCTGAGTGAACTCGCTACAGCACTGTATTTACTCTCGGCACTTCGAATTCCTGTCGCACAAAGAATAAGCCTTTTCGAGAAATACAAGCTACAACCGTTCCGACTCGATAAACGATTATAATCGATTTAGGTCTAGACCTTATCTGTGATTCGTATGCCAGTTTAATCACTGCATGTTTTCAACATGAGTGCACAATATAACATAAAGAACATAACTATGTTCGAACAAGATTCTCGTGAGTGCATTGGCTGAGACGATTCTTCCTTATACTAATCCCCCACTGTCTTTGTAATATTCATTATACTTTGCAATTATTGCCCTGCCTCAAATCCCTCTATTCTGCAGAGGGCCACTACAGTCATTTAGGAAATTATTTACCCACTATCAATGCTCATAGTATTTTCTCTCATTCTAACGGTGAACAAGAATTAGTGAAGTTTGTCAAAGATCGAAAAACATTAGTCCGAGGCATTCTACCCTGGTATCCTCGCAAGTTGTCCTAAAGAGTTAATTTAATGTTAGCTCGTCCTTTGACCCACAATTAATTAACATATCATTCACAAGAGGTATAATGCCCTATCCCCTAAAAATGCTCGTGTTGTTCCCTTTTTGATTCCTTTGCACGGCCGAAGGAATCTATGGCGGTCACGCAGTATGTAATGTGGTGTGCCGTGTGTGTGTCTGTTGTGTGTGTTGTGTGTGTGTGTGTGTGGAATGTGACACATTGTTGTCCGACGTATACTTAAGAACGCAGCATGGTTATCAAGTTCATATTTCCGCATGTAGGTTCGTCATGTTGTGTGGATGATCCCAAATTTTCCTGTTGCCTGTCAAGGTCACTAAAGGACAATGAGAGGCCAAATGGTGAAATATTTAGACAGGAAGGGCAATAAAGAACTCCATAGTAATGTCCTACCATCGCTGCCCTTTTGGGACTAGTTGCGATTTGATGAGAGGGATCATCTTCACGGTCATGTCTCCAAGGTCATTGAAGGTCAATCAGGGGTCAAAAACTAGTTTTGGTAAACCATATGTCTGCCGGGTTGGGAGGTTCGGCCGGCAGCTGATCCGAACATCGCTGACCTCCATCTGCTTTGTGACTTCGACCTCAATTTGCGCTTTACCACCATGGTTTGGGCCGATCATGTTTCGTGGCCTTTTCGGATCTCATGTACCTTACCGATCGAAAGGAACCATAAAATTGACCCACCGGACCTTTGTGTGCGAAGATATTCAGCGGTCAATGTTTTTCATCTGAAATTTAGTGCAGTTAGGATGTCTATAGTGGATTTTTAATGGTGTTTTTTTGGGGAATCAATTGGGTCCAAACTACCTTGAGGATGAGGTCAAAAGGTCAAGAACAATTTGAATGGCTGTGTCTATTTTTAAATTACATGCCCAGAAAATAAAAACCTGTAATTTGTGCTATGTGACAGAGCTCCTGTTTGCTGAATAGACGAAACGAACTCCTGCTTCAATCGGCGCGCTCGGTTCTCAAGTTACAACGGTCAAGGTTTGTTTGATACCTTTTTGGCCATAGCCTATTGGCAGTAACTTTGGGATACATAATGCTTGTAGGACTGCGGGCATTTCATCGAGAGTAACAAATTCCATAACACTGCCATGTCAATCAAAGAGGTCAATTCAAGGTCACTTATGGACCAGAACTAATTGTTTTTTAAAACAACTTACAATGACATGCTTTGCATTGTTGACATTTCAGGACAGTCATGTACGTCATGGAGGGGAACATTTTTCATAAAAACCCATTTCATCAACGGTCCTTCAAGGTTACTTAGGGGGCCTGAACTGCCAAATATTAGTGTTCCTGCAAAAACTGTTCCAGTGAAATTTCCTGATGGCTGTCCTATTCAGGACAGGGTGTAATCTCATCTAGGTTAACATTTTTCTAGAAAGGGTCACATCATCCGAGGTCAATAGAGGTCAAAACTATTTTATTGCCATAACATGGAAAACCAATGTCTGCGGTGGGGAGTGTGCGCCAATGTGATCACAGAAATGAAACTCAAATTGTTTGATATGTGACAGAGCTCCTTTGTCTGAATACAACGAACCACCCCTGTTATAAAAATCGGCACTCGTTCTCAATTTACAAGGGTCAAAGGTTGGTTTTAATACCTTATTGGCAATAGCATTGGCAGCATACTTTTGGATAACATAATTCTTGTAGGACTGCGTGCATCTCATCGAGAAGTAACCTTTTTCACAAACAACTATCATTTCATCAAAGGTCTGTGTGGTCACAACAGCATAATTATTGCCGCAATTAATTACAACGTATGAGTTGTTAAGCAATGTATTTGTGATTCACCTACTGTCTTTCCAATAATTTAGTGTCCCATGCATTTAAATTGACTAACCAGTCCATGTCCTTCAATATGGTCAGCATTTTCTGATACAAATAGCATTTATCACTGTCTGACAGCTGTCCGATGTAGTCTTCATTTGGTACTTGACCTGGCTTCCCCCTTGTATTTCCTACATGGCAGCACTATGAACTAGAACCTAAGGTCTGTCCGGCCAGTGACCTCGCCCAGTGACCATTGTTTAGGTGGCCTGTTATAGCTCTGTCCCCTCATGATTGTCTATTTGGCTAGGAGTAACATGTTTTCTAATTCTTCCCCTAACTGGCCTCCCTTCTATGTAGTTCTTATGTGGCAACAGTTGACCTCAAGTAGCTGTTGTAACTTGTTTTTCACACAGTTATGTCTTCTTACATTGTCTTTGAGAGCCCGGTTGTCCTTCGAGTGACCCTGCCCACTTTGGTATTTGCAAAATATTATCACGGTTCCCTACTGTTTATTATCCTCTTGATGCAGTACTTGACCCTAGAAATTTCTTGCTATAAGTTGTCCGTCATGCCTGGTCAGCATGGGCATGGGCTTTGTATTTCTCATTCTGCACACAATTCGGGATTATGTAGGGCTAGATAAATTCTCTTAGCCTTTACATGTACTATTTCTTCAAATGCTTGTTCCTGTGGGCCTTGAACTGCATAAATGATAGGTTGCCGTGAACAGATGAATTTCAGTGTAGCATGGGACACTGAACACGCACTACGCCAAGTAGCATGTAAAATCATGCGCTAGTATAGGCTACTATAGTCAACAGTGCCATGTATTGGGACACTTAGCTAGTTTTAGTCGGGTAATTAACACGAGTAGTAGTTTATGAGTATAGGCATGTTCTTACAGTTTCCCATCAATGTACTTTCCATTATCTTCTCCTTTTGAGTTCGAGTTTTGTAAATACCCCGGCAGAAAGACAACAAATTCGTTCGACTTATCTTGTTTCGGCTATCCTAAATAACATTAATCGCCTTCTAGTGTAAAAGCGACAGTATTCAAGTCCTTATGGACGAAGAACTAATATTTTTCGTAAAACTTACATTGACATTGCTTGGCATTGTTGCAATTTCAGGACAGGGTGTACGTCATGGAGAGAACATTTTTCATAAAACCCGTCATGTCATCAAAGGCCATTCTAGGTCACTTAATAGTAAACGTGTCCCTGCAACAACTTCCATTGACATTTCCTTTTGGTTTATATTTCATGACTGGGGGGGTATCTCCTCTATGCTAACTTTTTCATAGAAAGGTTCACATCGTCAATAAAGGTCAATTAGAGGTCAAAACTATTTTTTTGCCATAACATTGGGAACCAATGTCTGCCGAGGTTGGGGAGGTGCGCCAATGGTATTCCACACGTTGACCCCCATCTGGGTGACCTCAATTTGACCTTTACCATGTTTGGGGCTGAATCAAATTTTCGTGGCCATTTGGATCTCAAGGTACCTTCTGATCTAATGGTCCATAAATTGACCCCAGTTGACCTTTGTATGCCAGTATATCGAGGTCAAAGTTTTTATTCAAATTTAGGGCAGTGTAGGATGTTCATAATGATGCAGCCAGGACACAATACATCTGATGAAGATGTCAAAAGGTCAAAGGTCAAGTTCAAATCTCAGACAATGTGCCTATTTTCAAATGTTCCTCTTTTACCCAAATGAACCTATGAAGTGGTGGCCATGCGGGCATGCCCCTCCCTCTATGCATGCCACGGGTGCCATAGGTGCACTATTGGGGATGCCCCCAAAACACCAAGTTCTGACTAAAACAAATCCCTCTTTCCCCAAATGAACTTACAGGTAAGATAAACCCGTCCTTGAAATGTTGATAAGTGGCCAATAATCGAAATCTGAAACTGTCCAGACAGTCCCATTTAACTTTCTGGGGCTACGTGCAAGTTGGGCGTTGGCCCAATAACTAGAACAACATTTATTGTTTATGTACCCGATATATCACAACTGTCAATTGAGTGTAAATACGGCGTAGGCTGTGTGTGGCACTGTGTGAGAAGGATGGTCCCTAGTCCATCTGTGAGCACCCAAGCGAAAGGATCGAAATGAGTCAGCTGAAATGAACATTCCACCAATCCCGCCCTCAACCCCTCCCCACCCCCTCCACTTGTGGTTCGAATTCATCTGCTCCGGATTCATGTGCTCATGTGCTCCCCTATGCAAACTCATAGGATTGGTTTGATCCAATCCATCAAACCAAATTGTAATTCTGCTAGCCTAGGCACAGGCATAGGTTTGTTGTGTAGTCATGCAAAATTAGGCCTAACGTTAAGCCTAGCCTAGACCTATATAGACTGATATGGATTGTGCACCCAGCCAATGTTTTCATGTGGGTGAGTGCTAGGTCTGATTTTTTTACGGCTGTTTACGTTTCCATGTGATTCCTTCTTTATCTTTTTTATCTACCCCCCAGGTCTTCCATGTGAGGCCATGCTCTCGATCTGTTCCCTTGCATTATATTTACAATCTGCTGATTCTCTGCGTGGGTGCATAACTGAAATCATTAAATTATTAAGTGCCAGCTTGCAGTCTTCACAATTTTGCAGTTATCAGAGAATGGTTCATGTGCATGCTGGGAAAGTCGAGCTTATGCCTTAGAAAGAATATTATCCCTTTTCATGTTAGGCGTTTTGTCAAGATGTAGTATATTGTTTTTAATACTATTCTCTTATATCGTGGCAAGAGTGACGCACCGGGAAGGGGTCATGACCCAACGTGGCCGAGTCAAAAGGATAGGGGTCGTGCCCCAACTTGTTGAACGTCTTGGTACATATGGTTTTCTCACACAAAACGCTAGTTTTTTGGGCAAATTCCGTTTTATGGCCATTTTTTGGATCCTATATTGGCAATAGCCATTGGTTAACCCATATGATTCTTGTATGTACTGCTCAGCCCACTAATTTGCATAATTTACGCGAAATATTACAAAGTTTGCCCTATGTCCGTTGTGAACAAAACATTTCCCGGATGAGGGACTCCATTTGTTCCTGACAAATGTCAGGGTCCATTTTGAAGCCACTGAGGTACATTTTGCACTTTTGTGTTTAATAAATTTTTCCCATCTAATTTTGTCCAGAATTGAATATACTTGGTGAATGGGAGGTCCATGTGTTCTCCACAAAAGTAGTAGAAGGGAGGGGAGGGCAGAGAAGGGAAAGGAAATATCAGTGATGTAGTACCTCCAATCCGGACTCGGACTCAAGTCCGGACTCAAGACTCCGGACTCGTGACTCAGGCTCATTGGACTCAGACTCACCTTCAAGGACTCGGACTCAGACTCACCTTCAAGGACTCAGGACCTTGGGCTTTTCAGCATTAGTCCCAGAGTGAGTCCCTTCAAAAAAATGTGTTAATCCGAAGGAAATATAACTGTAGGAATTGTGAAATTTCTTTATTGGCAGCTATTCAGTCTTGAGTTTTTAAGGCTCTCAGGCGTAGTTAATCAGACGGCGCGCCATAACATGGACTGAAATGTTTTGCTTCACCAGGCAAAGAGTATGAAAATGATGCATACACCACAATGTTTACATTCACTTAATGCAAGTCTGCACGATTTCGGCACGATTTCCATTACCGATAAAAAATTGCAGTCGTCAACATTCAATCGTCAAATCAGTGCAGCAGGTATTAATGGAATTTAATGCACATCGCATATTTTTAGGGGTGGTTTAGGATTTCTGAGATGGAGGAAAGCTTTTTTCTGCAGTAAACATTCATTGGTAGTGTTGTGGAACCTTTTGCGCGATAATAACCAATCTAGCCTACTGATTTTGACAGTTCAAATTTGTTCCATCGCGATACCATAGACTGAACTGGTTTGTGGGGTCTTGCATTGACCTGGACTATTACACGGATAATTACCCTTAGTACCCTACTTAAGTAACTGCAATCGTTATCTTTGGCCCAGATTAATCATATTGAATTACGTACATGCCCATAGACTATGGAGTGTTGCCGGATAATAGGCTACACCTCACTGTGAGATAAGATTTCGCACAACTGGTACACACATTTGTCCATAACTGACACCTCAAAGTGAGACTAGTACCTGTTGTTGCAATAATCATTACATATTTGAAATGTTGTTGGTTAGGGATAGTTGTTAGAGAATAGGGTGGGTGAGTACAGGTTAGCAGAGAACTGGAGGTGAGAGCCAGGGGCACATTCAGATGAGGTTGGATGGAACAGGGAAGGAGCTGTATTATAATACTGGAGAGGTTATGAGCCTGTGTTTTGTATAGTGCAATTTATGGACTGATAGTGAATATAAAACTTCAGCATGTGTCATGTCCCTGTTGTGTCAAATGTGTGACCGCATTTTGCAGGCGCCGACCACACATTGCTATATCACTCACTCCCACTCCATTCGCACACTCACTCACTATTTGGTGCACGGTGCCTTGAAGGCACCTAGCCGCATCCACCCAGCCATCTCTGGGCAAGAGATTCGGACCCAACCCCCATTACCCTGGGTTACCTGCCCCTAACCATGAGCTACGGGTGACACTGCAAGCGGCCCCCAACACGTTACTGACGGACACTGAACAGGACCGCTGCTGGGAGTGTGGTCATATAGCATAAGCGGCCTAATTGTGTTGAAGTTAAAAAATACTGCACTCAGTGTTACCCTAACTTACATTATGCTCAGTCATTATGGAAGCGTAACTTTAGAACCCTAATCATTCATCATAACAAAAGAGTTTTGAGTGCATCTGGTATGAAGTACGACGCGAATAAAGCTAATTAACTTAAAACACAAGCTAGAAAGGAGCACAACCTTTATTTCTAATGGCCTGAGCATCACATTGAACTCATTCTACATCTTTACACCTCTTCCTCATGAAGAAAGGCGCTGTCGAGCTCATAGGCCCTTTGGTAGCCCCCCCCCCCCCCCTTTGGTACAAACACTTTGGTACAGCACAGGCAGAGCTTGAAGTTGTCCAAGGAAGGGGCAGGGTAGTAAGAGCTAAATAGCATGCTCAGGGTTAGCCTGGCCCTGGGTGTATGTAACCTGATATGGAAGTGGTCATTGATCGTCAACTGGATTTTGCTGAACGTGCTAAATGTTTTGTGTATGAATTTGTATGCTATCACTTTTGCAACTATGCCCAACTCTAACAGTTTACTGAATGACTGTTAAACACTATAGTGTCAAAAGTGATGCAAAATAGTGTTTAGGTTACCTACCACTGGTTTGAGTTTGTGTCAATGTCGTTGTCAGTTATCGAGAGCTACTGGTGTGGGTGTTGTTTGCGGGTCCAATACAACCGATTGGAACTGGATGAATGTTCCCCTGAATTCTCATTACGGTGCAGTAAACATCGAATGCAAATTACAATCATACTCAGCATAGACTTGACTCGACTCACAACTCGTCACTTGACTCGGACTCGGACTCACTGCTCGGACTCGGACTCGAACTCTCTGAGTGGACTCGCTACAGCGCTGTATAATCTTGGGAAAAAGTGTGCGACTATATAGAAAGGAATTTTAAGTATACCGACAGTATACTACTGGGGGTAATACAAGTTTTCTGTTTGGCCTTTTAGCCACTAGTTTGTCACTATGGCACCGGATCACAACACAGTTGTTTGTGTCTTGTTATATACAAGGAGAAAGATAGGAAGGCAAAGAATATACAGGTCTTCTCCAGTGTTACCGATATTATCAACAATCTTGATTGATAGAATTTAAACCTCGGCACCAAACTGCCCCCAGTTCGTGTCGACAGATATCGTGTTCTTGTCCGAGTTAATACGGACGATACGTGATAAGCTCTGTAAGTCGGGTAACACCCCACCCCGTCACTCTATATGACCCCCTATTGCAATGTATTAATCGTAATAGAAATGACTATGCGAGACTTCCGAGAGTTTTATATTATTCAAGAGAGGATTAATGCTGTACCAAGGAACAGACAGACTTATCCCTTTCAAATGTCGACTACAAACAATGCTCAAAAGCTTAGTTTCAGAAAGAGAGATTTATTGAAAACTGTGCGTTTTATATTGGATTTACTGCAATACGCAAAAAGAACAACATACCAGTTTTCTAATGCTAGTGCCTTTGAAAAGCTTTCGATATATTGGAAATGGTATCCATCTTTAGGTCCTTGCAATTTTCATGCTTCATTCATGTATCTAATACATTGTTCTCCATTGCTCATTACTAATATACATTTATAATGATGTTTGTTTGGCGTCGGGCATGTTTATTTTGTTTTTCGGCAGCAACGTGCGACTAGGGGTGTGAGGAAGTATAACCATTACATTGAAAGTGAACAACAGCGTAGTATTTTGCAGACACTTTATAACTAACAACATCGCATATGTGAAAACTTTTCTGAATGACGACGGATCTCCTCGCCGTTCCATCTTCCGTTTTCGGATGAAATGACTTCCTTTCACGTTATTTTGGTATTATAGAGCTATTCCACTTCTTGGGAGCCGAATCCTAAACAGGTTTCAGGTTGAGTTATGAATGTTATCATTCAGTATACCAACCAACATTTCTCTAAACAGGACATGTTTTTCGGCTATAAATTGCTCTTGAAACACCCTTACAACCTCTTACATTTTCCTATTCAAATATCATATATACAGGGGGAAATTTGATGGAAGAACGCCCTCAGATGTAAATTTTATCATATTCACTCCCCCTTAAAGTGGAAAAAGTAGTGTGTGAACAGGTAGCACCCCAACATCCCTTCGAGTCTACAAAACTGTATTTAGCCATAATCGTCCACTCTCCACTAACTTGTTGCACGAATGGCATACGCAGTCGTGGAGTATGAATTCACCTAACAACAACAAAATCCTCGATATGCGGTAGCTTCATACGGATGGCATTTATTATCAAGAAGCACCTACGTTTCTTCACTGTCTGATGTAGATTAATTGAATGTTTAAGTGTTTCTTCACTAATTGACTTCCCTCATTACATAATGATCATATTGTAATATGTTATTCTGTTAGTTGCGAATCGCTATATAAAAACAATATATATTATATATATATATATATATATATAAAGGAGAAACATCAGTTCATCCGCTTTTCTTAGTAACTATACTATCGAGAACTAATTTCTTGACTGATCCTCACTGTGACTGACTTGCCACTGTCTACTTCGTTGTACCGGTACTCATTGTGGGGGAACCCATATAATCAGGACGGAGCCTCGTCATCCAGGGTAACGTTAATCCGAACTACAGATACATATGGCCGAAATATCGCGAGCATTGGCTAATTTTACTCCCTTTTCCTCGAGGTTCTTGTCTCATCATGAGGAACTGACCCCCTTATCATAGTATATACCCCGATCCTGATCGTGGATGAGCTTTTGGATTAGTTTGGCGATCAGCTGAAGGCGTGCGAGCATACACAAATAAACCTGACATGCGAAATAGGGGTTGATGCACAAGAGGCGTCTGATCTGCGTCCATGACACATATGGGGTAACTCTGATGGCCTCATCACCGCTAACAGGATCACGTATCTGATGCCAGTGGTTCTGGGGAGGCGGGATTGTGAAGGTCAGCTGCCTGACTCGTGATCGCCAATTGCGCTTTTTTGGACCCCTGACGCTCTTCCAAGTGACGATCCTGCCCACTGTGTCCTGTCTGAACGGGATCCGGTGAGTGGAGGCCGACCGCCGACGAACCCGTAGCTCATCGATAAGCGCAGCTTCGAGGTTACCCCTCATTTAGAAAGCCTATTCAACGCCCCCACCGCGCTCATGCACCCGTGTTGTGCTTGTGCACGTTTAGTATTTGTTCCTGGACATCATTAGCTTTCATTGCTACCAAGCTTGTTGAGGCCCCTTTTTAAAGGGGTCAAACAACCTGAATGTCGAGCTAATTTAAGCCTTCGGCCCATCGCCTATTTCTAGCAGTTGCTTCTTGCCCCGGCTGCGAACCGGACCATATTTTTCCCCTGTCCTGGTGATTGATAAACCCTTAAGGAAACGGAATGGAGAATTAAGATTCAGGTAGGAGTGCAATCTAGGGGAAATACATTCACTATGATTTTCATTATTGTAAGAGAGTATATCATAGTGTTGTTTTTTCTGGTCTCCTTGCCAGTGGAGATTCGAACCTATTCGAGGTCACACACCTGCGAACCTGGATACTGCACTTATTGTCAGCGCGAATCTTTCACCAGTTCACGGATAAGGCCAATGCCATTTTTGCGGTACCCCTGAATGGAGGGTGGTGGTAACACACTAGACCGGCACCATGCAATTGCCTACCTCTCGTTTGTCCTTGCTCCAATTCCTTGTGCTGAGCGACCGTCGAAGGCGACATGTACCATCTGAAAGTCTTGGTATGACCCGACTGGGGCTTCGAAACCCCGTCCCCCGACGCTCCACCCTCTTGCCAACCACTCGCTCGCCTTCAGATTTGTCAATACCTATGTGCTTACAACTCTATCACTCACTTCCGTTAATCCGTGATCTGTGGAATGTCTTTGCACTCCGTGGAGTACAACTAGTTATGATTCGGCGTACACACACATGACAATGCATAATATTGTTTTTTGTGTTGTATATTTCCCATACTGCATGCGCTATTTTTCAGACTTCCGTACAAGAGGACGCCAGTGCATCGGTACTCTCTCTAACACATTTATAAATACTTGCATTGCACAATCCCGGAAGGCGGGATTAAATTATTGTGAAACGCGATTGAATGTGCGCGTTGACCGTCCCCGAACTAACCATCATTCCATGAGCATTATTCGTTAAAGTCTAGTACGTCATTCTGATAATCACATTAGTATATGACAACCATCGGGTGCCGCACACTCCTCTTTAATCATTCTTTTTCCCAGAGGAATAATCCACTAATCACAATGAGACCGGTGACTTTATGGACCAATGTAACATGTCCATTCAGTTAACGAAAACTGGTGAACGAACGATTCCGAGACACACTTCCCCGGTCTCAGCAAAACGGAGTATTGCGGACATATAAAGTAGTCAAAATGACGATTATAGCAAGCAAACGTCTAGTAAAAGGGCGATAATAGGGGACATTTTAGGTAATCAAAATGAAATATAACATTCGCTAACGTGTAGAAATTTGTAAGTGAGTTCGATTCTGTTGGGGGCCTCCCGACTGCACCCATTGCCTAATCACCAACCGGAGTGATGTGCCAAAATAGAGTTCTGGCCGCGTAATCACCCAACAGCCAGCCAAGACAGGACCTTACCAAACGTTCCGTTTCATACAAACCATGCAGTAACCCACACTCGCAGGAAAAAATGAAATAAACCATCCTTCAAGTGAATTCCATATGTAATATAACTAAATCTTACATATACAAAGGTTCATGTCACGTAAATATAGGTTAATTTCATTCGAACTCAGTAAACTAAACAAAACTATGCCTGATCGTTTGTTGAGTGGAACGTTTATGCCTTACAAAGATCAGTGGAGGAAGTGGATATCGAGCAATATTCATAGTACGAATAAGATCAATTTCCCACGGGAAGCACAGTAACTCTATTATGAGTTGATGGTTATTCATTTCTAAGAAATCAACGATCATTCGCAAAGATTGTAAATCATTCATAGGCCCGAATTTCATTCAAACGAGAATACGCCCTATTCATCCGTTGTTACCTGTATAAGACCTCCTATTTATATAATGTAATTTTTCCTAATATAGGAAGAATGCAACAACAGATATTTTGTAGTGATTTAGAGAAGAAGAATATTTTTTGGTAATACAAAGATACTATAAAATAGAAATACTCAACAAATCTGTTATTCATGGACATACACCTCGTTCTCTATTTCGATACGGTGGAGTTGGCCAGTTAATTAAACCTATGTCAATATAAACACTCCAGCAAAAAAACGCATTGAGCAATATCGGGGAAAAAAATTATGCCGGAAAACTGTCTTGTTTTCATAATTCATTTAGTTACTTAGCAATAGGCATAGATTCCTAATAATTAGCTAATATCATTCACATAAAATTGTTGTGACAGTTCTCGCTCGAGCTGAGCTGAAAATCTTGCACCAGATTTAGCTGGGGTAACTTTATATATTCACACGCCTGTTTCAACAATATACATGTAAGTTCATAGAAATAATGTACAAGGTTCAAATTAACCACCTGAGCGCAACGCACCACAACAAGCTATACCCCCTCCTGACCATGAAATATTCCAGTATAGAACACTATGACAAAAACCTCAAGAAAACAAATTCAACAGTTAAACATCACCAACCGAAATCTTGCAGGAACAGAATCAACTGAAGGAATTTACCGTTTTCATTCTAATAGACGCGCACTGCGCGATGGCAATTTCGGAAACATGCACGTTTATTAGGACTCGCCGCGTAGCCGGAAATTACCGTTCTAAAACCGTGACTAATCTCCTCCATGCCCTACCTCGTATCGACCGTCACTGTCTTATGGGAGAAAAGGGCGATACCAGAATTTATATCTTACTGCTTGATGTTATATTTACTTCGAGTTTCCTTGTTGTTTATCTGAGCGACAGGGGAGAAAGTTTGATTTTTGTCATACAGCATTCCACCATGAATTCACTTCGATGTGCGCAGTCACCTCGATTATGTACAAGCCCCCTCTCAGTTGCGAAACCCACAACCCATGGTCTCAACGCACCGACCACTTTCACTAGGCCTGGACAGGACCGTATGTTGTCACAGTGGGATAGTATTCGGCACCGTTTTTAGTTCACCAAATCTCTAGCAGCCGGCACGGCGAGACCAACTTCCACCACTCATCCCCATTCTCGCTATTTTCCACCAAGATCATCCAAGCCATGTACTTGCAAGGGAGGCAAATCGAGCCTGAAAGTTGTCACTGACGCCGCAGTCCTCGATCCCTCCATCGTGCGGTGGCAGGCTTCCAGTCGTCTGATGGTACATGATCCTGGGGACGTACAGCACCTGAACCGACCCGCGCTCTTTCAAAGACACCACTGTTTGCTCCATATGATCGTTCTCCCTTTTTTACTGCTGGGAGAAGGGACATTACCTGGTGATCTATTCTAACAGTTATCATAACCCTGCTCAAGGAGACAGGACCGTTTCTCACAGTTGTTCTTGGAGGCCACCTCCTCGAACAATACAGTTTCCCGTGGCTGGCTGTGTAATGCGGATTAGCTTTTTAGACCTGGTATTGCAGATTTTCAAGTCCACCCCATGCTAACTAGTTGACATCCGCAATTGTCAACCATTATCAATCGTGGTATCACCACATTCACTTCCCGGGTTAACATCGTGTATAGCTTACATAGGAAACCGGAGCCATCAGTATTCTAGCGATTCCAGAGGGAACTCAGATTTGGCATCTCAAAGATTGAAATTCCAATCGAGCCGAAAATAGTGCTCTGAATAGCATGCGCGATGATCAGAAAAGTCACGAGACAGGAAAAAAAATAAAAAAAAAATTCCGGCCCGATATCCGTTTTGCAATTACATCCCCCACTCCTGGTGCGTGATATACAGGATATTGTTTTTCTTTTTGTTTCGTTTTCGACTGAATAAAACAAAAACGAATGGAACAATGACGGGTATAAACTTGCCCCAACACACATCGTAAGGGTTGGTTCGCTAACGAAAGCTGGGTGCAGCATTCAGAGAAATCGCCAATGAACATTGGAAAAGCAGACCGGTGGTTTATTTGTTCTTAATAGAGCGGCAAGGGCTCTCGATCGTGGTGCGAGGGACTGCTGAGCCATTGACGAAACCGATCTCCGTCCCAGGTAGATGACAGCCTTAGGAAGGCGGGGCCCGACTGATTGAAGTTGAGGACCTGCCCATGGCTGGTGTTACCTCATGATAAAGGCAGTGTCTGCTCCCGAGCGGCGGCGGGACCCGGCGAACGAGAGCCAGAAGTGGAGGCATTCGAAGAACATGTTTCCTGATCTCATGAGGTGGTTCCGAGGACATGGTGAACGATTTTTTTAGTGACGTGGAGAGAAGCCCGAGCTGAAGGCCTGGTTATAGGCCGGTGAGTCGGGTGGTGGGAATATTTGAATAGGTTTCTTCGGGTCCTGGTGGTCCCACCGCATCATGAGAGTTGTGGTTAGATGAGCTGAGAGGTCTCCATCCAGGAAACGGGCTGGTTTTACGAAGGACAGTTAAGAGCCTGAGGGTGAAGATGCAGCCAGAAGTCGTCCTTTTTGGTGGTGTTTTGGTGAAGAAAATGATGAGTAGGGGTTTCACTGGTCTCGGCGCTAGCTCTACAGCGTGTATTTTTCTCAAGAGCTGGGTCAGGGGGTGGTACGCCGTCGGTTTGTGTTTGATCTGGAGGGGCTTACGCCGTGAGCTTGACTATGTAAGCCTCGGCAACAGTCTAAGGATCCATCGCCTGGGCTGGTGTCATACGAAATCCGGCGAATGTTCGTTCTGCCCCTACCGGGAGGATGATTGGTAGGGTTAGCATCCTTATGTACAGTTCCCTCTTCTTGCGGCTTTGGTTGTTGTTGTTCCGGCTGAGCCTCCCCTGACCCGGCCCCGCCATGACTCCCTCGCTAGCTTTGATCTTGATATTGTTTTGTCGACGGCTTGTACTCCGGCAAGAGTGGCGAACAGTCTTCCTCGTCACAAAGGAAGAGTCGTGTATGATGTTGACCGCCAAACCTCGCCGTTGCCCTTGAGGTACCTGGTCGCTGCGGGTCCTGGCTGCAAGCGTCGGTGCCGTTTGGTTCCGCTATGGTCTTGTTTTAGGGGTCGGTAAACATGTTTCGTGGACGGTGTACGGTATGTTCTCCAGCGGGGTCCAAGAAGTTCTGCTCTGAACTCGCCTTACGCGCCGCGCCTTCGCGGCCGCCTTTCCATGGGCCGAGGGTTGGAGTCCTTGCTCTAGATGTCCGTTGCTCCTGCTCTATCGCCCGTCCTGCCTATAAGGTTATCCCGGTCACCCGCACGGCTGGCAAAAAATACCTGCGGCCGAAAAGCCCTTTGCGAACTCCCGCTGCCCTACTATTGAGACCCGCTCCGAGTCCGAGGACCCGGGAAAGGCCCTGCCCCCCCCCGGTCCTTTTAGGCCTGCCCCCCCCCACTGACTACCGCCGTATAGTCCGATTGACCACCTATACTCTTGTGAGGAAGAACATCGATCCCCAAGCCCCCGCTGACTGTCCGTTTCCCTTTTGATTTAATACCAAGCGGTGTTTACCGTCTTTACTAATTGCGAGCTCTCGAGAACAAACCCTGTACCCCGTGCGCATTAGCGCATGGGAAGTGAGAGCGCGCCACAATAGAGTACTGTCATACCCTGATGAAAGCACCAAATGCCGTGAGTGGATCAGCAAGTCACACCAATCACACACAGTGTGGGCTGTATGGCATAACCACTTTCAGTACCCACGCCAGTACCAGTCGTGCGGGGTAGTGAAGCATACCAGCAAAAGGAACAAGACCCTCACTACGAGACGTGGTGAGGTTTGCCCTCTTAGTCTGAACACGTAACACATTGACTACTCGTTTCGGAATAGAATGGAAAGAAAACGGATGCCTTGCTAGAACCAATCAAGAAACTGTTATGGCGGAATTATAACTGACGAGTATAGACCTGGGTAGTCCATGCAGTGGTACTGTGCTTTCTTTTCCGCCAGATTGAGTTCGGAATATAGCTTAGGCATTATGGTGTCTAGGTAAGACGACTGTAGTGATTTTCAATTCGGTGTAGACAGGATGTGAAGATGATTATGTTTAAGTTTACCACCCTCTTTTTCTAGTAGTCCAGCGTGGATGGGCCCGGATGCACTTGGGTTCAAGATTCCGTCTCCGTAAGTGAGCGCTACTAGACTATGTCCCCTCCTTGCCTGGTCCCTTCCAGTGTCGAGAATATTCCCGCAGCGGTACTCACTCCTCTTTGCCCTTCTTCCGCCGCGATTCATTGTCCACATAACGTGAAACGGTGGTCTCGCGTTCACTACAATCACTTAACACAATTGTACGAAGTCTTTGGACCGTTCGATGTCCAGTATTGCAGCTCCTGGATACTCCGGAATTCCGGTGTACTGCCAAATACGTGGAAAATAATATTTACTGTGTTGCTGTTTGATGTTCTAACGAAGAGAAGGTTAATAAAATCAAAGCTGAAGAAGAACACTGACGTGTGTGACATTTAATACCAAATTATATATTTGACCTCTAGAAATGCAAATATTCCTCCGCCATCTGAACGTAATTATTCTATTTGATTACCCGGATGTAGTGCAAACTGCCTTTTTGATCGTTAGCCTCGCCAGAGAGGGAGTGATTCGATGCCATATATTAGTTAGTCTATGGTACCGGTACTATCGTGACTACCTTGAAAAGGCGATTGATATCTTCACCAGACCGAGAGCTGGGCTGTGATGTGCTGTTTTTATGGTAACACGCCTGTGAACGAGCTCTTGGATTTTGTTCATTTCGATGTGTATATCCCAGCAAATTGTAACCATCACAGAGTGGTTTCCTCCTTCCTCCTTGTCTTCCATTCAGACGAGGGAGGAATCGGATGTTCAAACTGTAGAGATTTTTCCGTGAGTTGAGTATGTTCCATGTTGCTGCAGAGGTTTGGCCCAGCATTGTATTACACTGGGTATAGTTCCGCAAACTGCCGTGTAGCCTAGCTTTACATGATCAGCCTAGGCTTATATTCGCTGATAGTTTCCGTGTTATAGGGCAGCTTGCATTGGCTTCTTTGACCTTCTACGTGCACAGTATTGTAAAAGGCAAAACAATGTCTGGACATGGAGACGGGCCACTTTTTATACTTGCATAGTGTGGAAAAATTTGATGATGATCAACGATACATTACAATCGAGTACTGCTCAGTGTGGCACACATATGGTTGTTGTTGTTTCAGCAGCTTAGTTTATATTGCTTTCTGAGTAAATTCTTGGTTTCATCCCAACACTGTAATGAGAAAGGCCCGTGTACAGAATGAATTCAAAAGACGTCAGTAGGCCATAAAGAGAAGAGAAGAGCGATACAGAATGGTTTATTAATAATTTGACAAGGATGGATGATACGCAAAGATGAGGTGCAAGGAAAAGTGGAAGACTTGTTGCAGAAATTCACCATCCCACCCTGGACTTGGTTCGAACATCTGAAGAAGAAATGGTGGGAGAATATGAGATTGGAGAGACATTTCGGAAAATCGTGATCATAACGGTATCAAATGAACGGTAGTCGTTACAAGGTAATTACAAGCGACACGCAAAAAATATGGGGATGGGAAAGGGCTGACTGGCTGACTGGCTGGAAGATGAAAGAAGAAAAAATATGACACATAAAACTGGGACGAACAATTCAAGGGCCAAGCAGTGTGCAGGGCAAATGTGGAGCAGTTTTGCGGACAATTACAACGATAAGTATGTCCCTGTAAAAGAGCAGAAAAGTGACGAAAAAAGGACCGAAGTGGATTGACTAAGAGTCTGGTTAGATGTATTCGGTGAAAACGTGAAAGCATGGAAAGACGATAGGAGGATGCGGGATTGTCTACTTGGACTATTTTCAAAAACATTGCAAGGGCAAGTGAAAATCAAAATGAAGGAGTTGTTTTAAATGAGTTACCAGTAAAATTCAAAGAAGATCCAAAGACCTTTCATTTCATATGTTCGGTAAAAACAGAAAGAAAGTGAAAGAAGAGTGTGGCAATTAAGGAGGGAGTAGCGGTGAGGTGATAGTTGATAACAAGGACGCTGCAGAGGCCTTAAATAAGTTTTTGCCAGTGTTTTACAGGGGAGAGAAATAATGTTCAGAGCGTAGAGTTTCTGACATGGACACTCATAAGGGGTGTGGATATGGAAATTACAGAGATGGTGTGTCGCAAACGACAGGGTATTGAGAGGGGAAGGGAAAGCTGCTGGACCAGACAACATATAAGGCCGGGACTACTTGAAGGAAATGGCATATGAAATAACAATGCCTTGAGTAGAATATTTCAGAGTCCTTGGAATCACGAACTCCGGAGGATGGAGAGACAAAATATAAAACGCCTTTTGTTAGAAAGGGGAGTCGAGGGGATGTTTCCAATTATAGACCAGTAAGTTTGACTCGGTTCCAGGGAACAATAATGGAGAAGAAGAGCTGCTGTGAGACCAAATTGTCGACCATCTTGCTGAGAATGATTGTAATATGACACGCAGCACGGTTCCGAAAAGGACGCTCGTGGGTGTTCATATGAAGTAATAAAGACGAGTGCCAGAAACTTTTTTTGATCTTCAAGAAGCGTTTGATACGGTTCATACAGGGAACGATTACCAAACTTAGGGCACAGGAATGATGGTCAGATATTGGAATAGATTAGAAGAATGGTTATGTGCAACCGGCAACGAGGGTGGTGTCAAATGGAGAAGTTAGAAGTTTCTCAATGGACAGAAGTGCTAAGTTCGGTGGTGCAGGGATCAGTCTGGTACCTGTGTGTTTTACAATCTAGTATGAATGACTTAGAGATATGTTGGGGGATGCAGTGTGAATAGTAAATTTGCTGATGACCCAAAGTGTTGTCCAGGTAGAAAGGGAACAGACCAGCAGAAGTTACAGCAAAGATTGAAATGAATTGATGTCATGGACAAGAAATGGCAATGAAATCATTGTGAACAAATGTTCATTATGCATTTTGGACATGCAAACCAAAGTTTTAAGTACAAAATGGGTGATGAGGAGTTGAAGGAGACAGAGAAAAAAGGATCTGGAGTGTATTTCAACGCATCTCTCTCATAAGTTCATCAGTCAGTGTGCATACCGCAATATCAACTAACTGTTTGACGTGTTGAGTCGGAGAAGTGGACAAAAATGAATTCAAGGTATGAGAAACAAGACTCATGAAGAAAGATTGAAAAATTAAGACTGATGACGAAAGCAAGCCATATATCAGCCAGGACGTGATAACATTTTCTAATATAGCCAGACACTCAACAAATTCAAGAACTGTATAGCCGATTGTGGGATTCTCAGGTCGTTGAGACCTCATATCCCGACGAAGCCGTTCCTTCAATAGACTCGACTGAGCTATGTTGAGGATGGGCTGTCCAGGTAAACATTCAGGTAATCTGGCTCTGCCTCTGGCGAGTCAACGAAGTGTCCACGCGAGCCTACTTTGAGTTCCTGCAACTCGCAGCCTCTGTTCCCCTGTTCCCCGGAGGGGGGGGGGGGGGGATACCATGAGCCAACCATCGTTTCGTACCCTGTTTCCGTTCACCACGCGAGGTGAATGTCAAAGGGCCCACTGTCTGAAGATTTTTCTGTTCCGAAAACAGTTCAAGACAATAAAACGCGCTGAATGGAATGCGAATACCGCATGATAGCAAGTGAAAATTCGCGCGTTATTGTCTCATCACTTTTGCTGAATTATAAGCAAACAAAGAAACAAACGCGCATTTCTAGTTAAACATTCATTATCACGAATGGTAAGGGGACGACTATGACGTCTGTGACAGAGAACAGATTTATATATAGGCTAGAACGCTGCAACTAAAGGTATGAACACCAAATTCGATTAATCATTTAATCTCTAGCAGTTTGAACACACAGTTGTTTCAGCGGTCATACTATCACAGAATACTATGCGTTGTCCAGTTACACTGTGCTGTTTGTTTCCTTTTTTCCATCCTTCTGTAGTACCGCTTGGGTAGCCATATTATTGTCATTATTTCAATACGCGCTAACCGTCATCTTAGTAACTGATTTGTTTAGATAGTGTAATGGCGCGTTTTGTTTCTTTAGTTTGCTCAATAATTCAGCAATCGTGATGAGACAATCAGGTACCAAATAACCATTCTGTAAATAGAAGGATCAATTGAAGTCTGTGGAGCGTGCATTTCAAGTACCATTGGGTGAACTTCCATAGAATTGGCCCTCGGACCAAGTGGGCCCTTGGATCGAAAGTTTTGAACAACCCGAGGGAACGGCCGTTAGACCCAATAGGACCAGAACATCAGCACTGTGCACTAAAATTTTCAGGAGAAGTAGCATTTTCCACTTTTCAACTCCTTTGGCCAACTGTGCCTCTTCATTGCTATGTGACCTTGACCCCCTTGTGGTCAATGATGACCCTTGTCAGTAAACATTATGACCAAGTCTGTCGAGATTCATCAAAGCACGAACATTTTGGTGGCCCCCTATTCCCAACCACTATCACATAACCACCGTATCTGTCAGAGCTCGTCTGTATAGGATAGATTAGATAGATTAGATAGATAGATAGATAGATTTGCATAGCCTCGCGAGTCTGATCAGATCATATAAGAATATAGATGATAAGATAGATTGCTGACCTATCGAATGATTAGATGATAGAGTAGATAGATAGATAGATAGATCGATGTAAATATTCATTACACTTTATGACCAGCGCGTATAAGGAATGTAGTATTACACACATGAGTCAATGTTTGTACCATGGAACCAACTATTTACAAGCAACTGTTTTGAATTTATTCTTAACTTGGCTATTCTAATACACTGCACAGAACCACCACCAATGTTTTTTTCCTTTAAAAATAAAATAAGAAATAAATAAATCATAATAAATAAATAAATAAAATAAATACATCTGCTACATTTACAGATACATGCATATATGTGCACCGACGGTAACTTAACCGCCAAGAGGCAGGACGAGAAGAATATACACAGAAGTACACTCGCAAGAATGGTGACCCATGAATCAGGTCACGTCACTCTGGGAGTACCTACCCATTCCTTGACTGAGCATGAACTGATGAACAATCATTCACATGCTTACAAGATTGACAATAGGATCAGTAGTACTCATTATGGGGAACTCATCATACCACGTATGAACTTCATTCCGCAAGGTGATAGCGGAAATTAGCCGGAAAAAAATCGAATTTTCACGATTCTCATCCCCGCCCCCCCTCATCCCGAAGCTGGCCCCGGTCCCTCACCAGAAACAATAGGTGCCTCTACTACCATTAAGAAAGCTTCATACTAAATTAACTCTGATCGGTCGGCATTCTGGACTTATCTTGTTAACACGGTTATAGAATTTGTTCTCTCCCTCTCGAACTGAGCTGAGCTTTGACCTAACCAACCCGAAACAATGGGGCTCATCTACTCATTAGGGAGGATTTACGATCAAGTATGGTTTCACCATCACGAGGTGGCATATAGTTTTCGTGTTATCGAGCTAAAATTGGCGAACATATCAGTTGGGGTTCTTTGCACGCTTCCATAAAAGTGCATTCCGAGTTCTTTTGAATTAACATGCCACTGACACGACCAACCCCAAACGTAGGTCGTGTACTCATTATGGGGACCCACCTAACCGAGTATAAGCTTTACCATCCCAGGTAGGATGTCGAATTATGTGGTTAACGAGCTAAAATTGCGGAATACAATTTTCGACCATTTTTTCATTCCTTCTCGAAACTAACACCGACGGGTACACCTGTACAATAGGGTTATTGAACTTCTCATGAGGAAGTTACATACAAATTTCAACCTGATAGACCATTCTCTCGTCCTACTCAACGAGGTTTTCAGACGTTGACCTCTCTTGACCTGAGATGCACTTTGACCTAGAACTCAAAGAGCTAAGGATCGGTACTTATTCGGGGAACAAACATATACCAAGTATGAACCTCCCCAAAAAATTACCTAAGTGTGCCCAAGTTATCGTATAAACAAGACTAACGTCTTATAACCCACCATTCACGTCTATACCGCATAGATTCCCTCTGACTTCGTCAAGAATCAAAGAAGTAGATAACCAGTGGGTCACGAGGTCAAGTTTCTCAAACCGCTGGTCTCGCCTATTCCTTGATATGTTGTAGTTCTGTTCGGCGGTCGGGCGTTTCCCAGAGTTCGAAAGACACCAATTGCAGCAGAACTAGCAGCACAGATTAAGAGCATATTAGTGGCTATAGTGCACTAAAAGCCCGTGAATGTTCAATCTAAAGGCCTTACCAGTCATCAATTTCAACATAGAGGGTTCGGCTCGGGTGTCTAGGCCATCCGTCGCGAGGGCGTCCAACTCGAAAGGGAGCTTATGTTACGTACTTGGTAGTGCCGGGACTCGAGGATAAATTTAAACGCGCGCCAAGTTTGTTTCATTGTAAAAAAACAGGGGTTAGGATTTGACGAGAATTGATCTAGAGGTCGGCATGTACTTAACAGTAGCTAATTTTTCAGGGAGTGGTACGCGGCACCCCCCATGGAGCGGCTGGAGGGTGCGGTAGGAGAATATATGTCGTGTAGCCTAGCCCAGGCTATTGGTTTTTCTTTCTCGGGAGTGGCAAATCTTGGTGCAAAACACGTTCGCAATTTAGGTGTCTGTATTTTTTGTGGTAGTTCGATCGGATTGGGGCCACTTTCCACGTCCGCACCGGGATCCCGACTACAGCTGGTGTTTAGGACGATTCTTCAGACCACCAAGGATTCTTTCTGGGCGAAGTCGCTATATATACTTCCGAGGTGAGTATACTGATCATTTATTTTTTAGGGACAGTTGATTAAGGAGAGACAAAGGAAAGTAGAGAGATTGAAATTTCCTGGTACGGAAATGCGTGGAAATTATGACTAGCGAATTAGATTGAAATAAAGATAATATAATTATAGGAAGGTTACTTTTCGGCTTCTTAGATAATGCGAAAGAAAGAACTAGAATTTGTTGAGATTATTGGGTGTTTTTATGGGATCGGCACCCGGGTTATAGTGCCGATCCAATCACGGTTGCCGTTTGGACGTAAAACTGACATTCGGGATTTCAGTTAGTTGGTTTGTGCTGCGTTATATAGGTGTTAAAATTAAATTGGTGGTGGGGTAGGTTGTTTAATATAAAAGAGTTTGCATGCATCACAGATTTACGTGACGGCAACGGCAGTGTATTCCGTCGCCATCTGCATTCTGAATGTATATGCAACTATACCACTGAGGGAACTCTGGGGGTTCCACAACTCCTTCTCTGAAGGCCGCTTGGGAGCATCTGAGGGTTTTTGTTACTGAACCGGCTCGTGGTACTGCTAGCTGAGGAACGGGGTTCGACGATATATAGGCAGCATGAAGTCAAAAATTTCCCCATCCCCTTTTTTGTTCATCATCGTCACTGGCTTTTCCGTGGGGTGGAGTCAGAGCTGAGATTCCATTTGAGGCTGACGAAACCTTTCCAGTCAGGCTGAAAACTTACTGGATAGTATTGCATTTTTAGCTGATGGGGGGGGGGGGATTTTGCTATCTAAATGTTAGTTATAAGGTGCCCATAAGTGAACGAGTAGCCAGATATTTGTACACGAAAAGATGCTGTAACAAGTTAACACAGATAAGAATGTACTAGGAAAATACATTGTCCTAATTTAATTATAATCGCGTTCTCTATAATTACTACTTTGTCACCAACAACAACTCATATTTCTCAAGGGTCCATTTTAAGTTATGGACACCACAGTGACCAGTCCCATTTCAAATCATGGGACTGATTGATGACCCATGTCATGTCAATATAATTGGAAGAAAAGTGCAGAAAGTATGCAATATTAGCCACATTAAAATAACCTACGTGACTCAAATCGGTGTTTAAAAACTTTCTCGGAGTCTAAGGATGACCAAAATGCACACCAAGTTCCATGAAAAATGTAGTCACACCTTGTTTTGGACAAATTATGTAAATTGGACACATTGACTGACCTCATGACCTCGAAGCTTGTTAATTATTCCCAGAGAACTAAAGGCAAGACCAAGTCGTTAACCATTAATTGCGCGCAAGCAAGTTGTATTGGAAAGGAGCAGTCGCTAAGGGAACAACGCGCGGGTGATGCAATAATCCTCGGCCATGACAAAGAGACGCGCGTGTAAGGGTACAGTGGGAGTAAGATAGCGATGGGATAAAACAAACTAGGCGAAGATAATTAATGCTCTCGATGATACGGCGCGCACTATTATACGTGACTACCTGAAGCCAACAAGACACAAGTGCAGGGGGAACATTGATGGCTACAAATTGGACGCTTCTCACGAAGGAATAGCCTTTGAGTGCTCAATTGAGGCCACATTTTGTGTGAACTTAGCCTCAAGATCTCCGACTTGAGTCCCTTCTCCTTCTTCTCCTCCCATCGTTCTGTACTCCGTATCACACGCATACATTTCATGTCCGTCTATGTATGAACTTAACATGGCTAGCCACCGGGAAGCCAACCGTGTTTCACGAACGTTTGCTTGTGGTTATTCCATCTCAGCCTGAACGAGGTGGATGTGTTCCCCCTAACGTAAGTGTCTTGTGTCATACATTTGCAACACGTCAAGATGACGTCGGGGGAGTCACAGTTGAGGTTTGGAGGTTTTATTTGATGTACAATGGGGGTCTTCATGCATTTTTCATGCAGCTATAACTGACTTTGATGAGTTCCTGTTGAAGATTTTTCGCAGTTTGCTTCCTCATGGAAGAGCTTGAGTAACTGCGACGCGACGTTAGTTTTTTACTGCTTACAGCACTGTTGCCGTATTCAGTGGTTCTGTCGTACCCGCTGTTCAATAATGCCGCGTTTTTTTGTGGGTTTAAGGGGGCTGTGTAATGCCGTGTTGAAAGACGTCTCATTCGAAAATTTTCCACAATCCTTTACGATGGCTACTGGGATGAGGTTGATGATGTTGGGCGGATGGTTGGGCATTGGCAAGGATGTACAGCGGATCGTCGTTGGTTTTCTGTATGGCATGTGGGTTCTGGTTTCCAGGTCGAGGGTGGTAACCAGAAGTCGGTGGACTTCATGTGAGTTTGGGCGGTGATACGGAGTCCATGCGATTTGAAAATGTCGTGAAGTTTCTTGCGGATGCGGTCTGCGTTGCTGCTGAAGCAGTTTCCCATGTATTGGCCGATTAATGTGACCTCCAGCTCGGGCTCCAGTTCTTGCAACAGGTACAGACCTACCAACTCGTACACTTCGGCCCCGTCGTGAGCTCCATCGATATATCGAACTTTTTTAGCCGTTTGCTTTTTCACCATCTTCTGTGATGGAGAGGTACAATTCGACTATGTCGAAAACCAGGAAGGATAGGCTGACAAGTCGCTAGACCATCTGAGTACGGATGAGGAATTTCTCTATTGGTTGACTGATATCTTGCCTCTGATATTGGCGTTAACCCGATCAAGGATTCTCTTACTAGCTTGCCTATTTCTGCTTTCGTAGGGTTCATGAGTCTGCATTTCACACTGTTCAGAACATTTTCCTTGTGGTCTTTTGACCGTGATGAATGCAAGACGTTCTGTTGTTTCGGGGATTCTTTCGGAAATGTTAGGTTTCTCAGAGGTTTTTGCACATTCTCGATGTCATTGATGGTTTTTCTGTCCGCTACTTGTATTCTCGTGAATGTTCAAAAAAAAAAAATCTGTGAGCAACTTTTTGTACTTTTGCTGCCATTTCGTAGAAGTTCCTTGTTTTGTCTGCCGGTACGAAGACCATTTTGGAGGAATTTATTCTTTTCACGTCCTTTGTCAGTTTCTTTCGGAAGTCGTCCTTAACTTTTCAAAGAGTTATGCTTTCCACTATTCCTAATATGACTCGTTCGGGAAGTCGATCGCTCTTCATCTGAGGGACGCGCTTGATGAACCCGTAGAATTCATCGCAGTTGGAGTTTTCCCTCGCTTGCCCTTTGTTTTTGTCTCTCTGTGTCTTCCGCGTTTAGTAAGAGAAGAATTCCCTCACAAATGTTGAATTTTTTTTCCGCTCCAACCAGCCTATGCGGGCTGAGCTATTGGAATCTGCATGTCACTCTATCTATCTATCTATCTATCTATCTATCTATCTATCTATCTATCTATCTATCTATCTATCTATCTATCTATCCAGTGTGTCAACAATTGATTATTTGGCCCCCAAACAGTCATTCTGTGATGGATTTCCTACCAACTTGGACACAATGTTTATTGGACCCATGGACATGTTTGCTTTGTGAAGGTCAAGGTCAAAAGGTCATTAAAGGGGCAGTATAGAACATTATGTGTAAAATTTCAAAATGTATCTCCTCCTACAAATGTTGGTGCACAGTGCTGATGTTCTGTCATAATAATGGTCTCATCGCTTTACCTACAGGGTGTCCCAGGGGATTCAGGTCACAAGCCCAGTGTGGGCCCCGGGGCCTGTCGTGTTGGATTACGCAAAATCCCTCTCCTCCTGTTACGAATTTCAGTGCCATAGTGCTGACATTCGGTCATAGTGATGTTTCCAACAACCATAACTTTGGGGTTTTCAGGAATTTTTGGTCTAAGGTCTCACATGGCATACGTTGGGCCATTTATGAAAATTTCACACAATGGTAGCTGAAATGCTCTCCTCCCAAAGATTCCATTGATGTTCTTCAGGTTACATGTGAAGGTCTTTGGGTAGACGCAATGAAAGGTCTTTTGAATTTTGAGCCTAGGGCCTCCCAATATATGAAATACTGCAAAATCTGTATCTCCTATAGATCCTGTTGCACAGTGCTGATGTTCAGTCATAATTATGGTCTAATAGCTGTACCTTTAGGGTGGTCAGGGATATACGACCCGAGGGCCCGTATCACTGTGGGCCCTGCAGCCCAGTGGAATATTTATTGATGCTTTGGGCCGTGCATGGTCAAAAGTCGTAAAGTGGCACAATAGGCCGTTGTTTGAAATTGCCTACTTGGCCTCATGATCTTGACATTTGTCACAGTAATTGTACAGTTGTCCTTGGTAACATTTGTGCTGCGGTTTGAGCTACAGCACCATTTGCTCTAGTTTATTAATCTCGTCAGCAAATCACCGGACTAACTGGAGTGCTATGGGACAGGATAGAAGGGAAAGTGGCCTAATTGGACTATCAGCGTAAGATGCTAATTGAGGTACTGGGTTTCAATTGCTTATGCTGGAAATTGACAATCACAACACACTGTTGACATCTTAGTCAAAGCTTGGTTCACTTCAGGATGGGAAACACTATGGCAAAAGTTAATGGTTGCCAATCCCAATACCAAACCATACATTGAGTGGGTACATGGAAGTTGGGGTCCAGTGGTAGCCACACCGACGAACAAAACTTCCTTACGCTATTCTCTCATATGTTTTCAATGCCGATAAGTCAATGTCGAACAGAAATTTTCCTCCGGTTACCCTATGGACCCATAGTGAAAGTGTCCTAATCCTTTTAATCAGTTTATAACTAAAAAATAAACATTTGGTCTAAAACTCCACATCATAAGGACTAACTTTGTAATTGCCACGGTTTTGGTAGGAATAGAGAACACCATTGTGTTTGCCGTAGCCATGTCATTCTCGGAATTTTACTCCTAATATCACTCACAATTAGCTATAGGCATTGGCCTATTCACAGTTGAAATATCCCACTATGTAACACATAACGCTATAGCTTGTAGTGTTACTGTTTAGGTAAGTACACTTACTGAATCAGGATTGTCCAACATCGTTGCCTTCACTCTCAGCTTCGCTGGTCGCCCCCCCCCAACCACACGGGGGGAAGAGCCTTCCTCCCGAAAATATGGGGCCCAAAAGCCTCATCATCATTGTACATTCTTGGGTGGGGTATCATTATATTATTATTATTATGATTATTATTATTATTAGTATTATTATTTTATTGATTATATATTATTATTATATAGACATTTAAGCTTTGGAAAGTAGAGACCGGGGCAGGGGGGGTGGGGGGGGGCGCAAGGGAATTTACGAAACTTCCGGAAGTTGGGTCAATTATTTTTTGGGAAAAAATGAAGGGATTGGGGGGCATTGGAGGGGGTAATTTTTCGACCATAATTGTAGAAATCAAAGGAACAGTTCTGCACCTATAATCGATTCAGCAACTTTTAGGTGTATTACAAAAAATACCTACCTTCATCTTATCCTTTTTGGTGGGAGATGGAATTCTGGTCTTGATCTTGGGGTCAGATCGAGGTAAAATCGAGGTTTTTCAAGGACAACTTTTTTCGAAAACAATAGGGCGTTTCGCTCTACAATGACCCCCATAACTTTATAACCATTTGAAAGCTCTTTTTTTTTGTTCGTACTCTTCAAAAAGCAAGGTCTGGCTTGGGGGGGTTTGGGTTACCGAGTTTTTTATTTTCAATAACTAGGGTTCATGTGGTAGCCTCAGGCTAACAATGGGCGTCTCATAGTAAAAGCTGTTTCACCTTTTTACGGAGGGCAGACTGGAAGGATAGGTTTGATAGTGGCGTTACGTTAGTGTAATTGATCAGTGGTTTGTGGAACACAACGAGTCTGGGCGTTACAAAGAACTTTCCCAGATGTTCAAAAAGTATTAGGTCGAGTGAGGTCAAAAGGTCAAAGGAATCAATGTAGGTCACCAGATGTAGCTCACACAGTGAAAATAAAATCACTATTACGTCAACCCCCTATGACGTTTTGGTTTGGAAAGATTGATTTGAAATTCATCATGTTTTCAGAGGCTGTTCTACCCTTTACAGGGAACATAGCTGGAACTTACGGTGATGGAAGTGTTTTGTACGTGCAATGCAATTGACTTATCAATTGTTGCAGCAATACGAGTCTGGTCGTCACCAAAAAACTGACCCTGAAAGTAGGTCAAATGAGGTCAAAGGGCTAGATTGATGTAAAAGTAGTCAGCAGATGTAGTTCACATGACGAGGAAAACTTTTCGATTACACGTTGATCTGAAAATGTTTCGTGCCAAGATTAGAAGATTGGCCCTATGAGACCTCCATGAACCCTGACTGACGCAAAAAAATAGGGGTGTCCCACCCTCACCATATGTGCCAACCACCACCTAATCTGAACCTAATACATACTTGCCTTCAGTAATATTTCGAACTTACCCCCTGGAGTGGCCTGAATGACTTGACTGGCACTCCAAACAATAGGGTTCACTCTCCCCATATGAGAACACATGTGCCTAATTTGGATTGAGACTGTTGACGTCGAGAGAGATTGTGATGACAACGGTGTCACGACACACACGTACCACACACACACAAAGCGCACAGGACATGACGGCATTTACTTTTGCCTTAGGAAGGAAAAGGAATCAACAGTTTTCAAATAGGTCGAAGGGTTGTGACTTTTTTAGCTTTTCATACCTATCAAGGATTTGGGGATTTGGGGGGGGAGGGGTGAAAAAAGTGGGATTTGACGATTTGTTTTGTTCATTTCTTCGAAACTGCTCGCGACATAGCCCGAGGCGTCTCTTATCAGTAGTAGTGAATTGGTATTGAGTAATTTCAGATAAAATATGATGAAACATGAGAGAAGTTTCATATATTCATGACGAACATCGAGTGTCAGGCCTATTACCACCGATAGGCCGACGATGACCTTGCAATGGTTGATATCAACGATCAACCGGAACACGTTATTTGATGCGCCATCATATATTAGCCTGTTTGTGAACCAGGGGCGTTTGGCTCTGTTCACCTCGTATCAGCCTCATTCACTCATATGTGCAGGTATGACTCTTTAACCAATCGGTGAGTGCCTAAACAAATATGTGGGTAGGTAATATTCGACCGTGGTATTAACTGAGAGTTATAGCCCCCCTCTATTTTAGGAAACGACTCAGCGGATCGTCTGCTTTAGCAGTTACTCGTATATGATAGGAAAAGGGAAATAGATGCTATCATTCCCATACCGTAGATCAATGGTCTCAAGTCGCGAGAGAAAATTACCCCCTGGAGGGAAAGGTGATATTTCCGGAGGTCGTACCTTGGTTTAAAAAATAAACACATTATTATGTGTAACACGCCATGTCACTGCGAAAAGAGGAGACAGCCAGTAACTCCTCGCTCGCAACCCTTCACCATGACGCATTGCCACCTCACCCCCGTAAAACACAGCCACCGGCAAAGTAAACGTCGGGCGATGCAGCTGATTGTTGGGCGTTGCTAAGGTATTTGCATTATTTTGATAAAGATAATTAAGTCGAGTAGTTGAGTTTGAATATTTTACGTTTTTTCCCACTCAATCAACCTTAATCGTAATTATTCGTCGAGCGGGAAACGGGTAGGAAAAGTAGAGGCAAAAGGGGATCCAAAGTGAGAACCACTGTTTATAAAATCATGTGCTGCTCGTACTGGGCTGCACTACGTACGCATAATTGAGACACATTAATAAAATGTACGGTAAGTGCACCACTTTGGCGTGACAACACCAACGTCAAGACGGTTTCCGAATTGTATCCCGGTTTCAGGGTATTTTGTTCTTCCATTCGTATTTGCGATTTACTCTCGTGAGTGGTGGGTTAGGTGTTCGTTATCCTGGTTTGTTGAGTGTTTGTAGTCTTTATAGCGTGATGAGTGATTTCCTTTGGGGCTTATTTTTTGCATTGGCCACTCTCGTTTCCTTCATAGCAAATGCTTAGCTTTGCTGCCTTCCATACCTGAGTGTAATTAGCTATCCTAGTGTATGCTTTGATGCGTATGGTCGCTGTGTGTGAGCTTTGAGTGTGCCATTGTCTTTGCGTAGTCCTATGTCCATTTTGCTCTTGTTCTCTCCGTGGCCGCGTGCGGTAGCCTACTTGCATCTTTCGGTACATTGTCCACAGTTCGTTTTTTTTTTTTTTTTTCCGTTAGTGACGTTGGTGTTTTTGCTGCTGTAGTGTATTTTTATCTGCTTTCGTGTTTACAGTGTAGGCCCCTTTTAGTTTTCTCTTGTCATTTTTGACCTATTAGTTGTAATTCTTGTTTTTGAAGTACGAAGTCGAAATAAAAAAGTTAGATCCACACTGATACTTTGTGAACATCTTTTATTTTTTCGCTCTCTCTCTGTTGCTTGTTACCTGTTTTCTCACCGTGGAGGGCAAGGAGCTTACTGCGTGGCGCCTAGACCATGTGGGCGACTAAAAGGGATGATTTTGTGTATGAGTGCCGGCAGTGTATCAGGTTAGCGGAATGGGAGGCGACGTACTGGGAAGTGTGGGAAGGAGGCAGAGTGGAGTCGGGGTTGGTAAGGCAACGAGGTGGCTGTTGATCCCGGTCTTGCTACTCGAATAGTTTTAGTGTGCTGGCGTTGAGGATGCCGTGCAGGGTGGTCGTCGGATGTGTACCTGCGGGTGAGAGTGTAGGGAATGAGATGCGATTTCAAGCGAAGTGGGTGCACTTGGAGGGTGGACGGTGGAGAAGGCTAATGTTAAAAGGAAGTGTGTGCTGTTTGGGGACTCGATTTTCCATCTGTTGATCGGGATTTCAGTCCGTGTATATAAGCCGACTCGTACGCGTTCTGCCTTCTGGTACAAGGGTGGAGGACATGAGGTGGTATAGTAGTAGTATAGGCGTTTATCTTCTATCATCATAAAGAATTACATACAATGAAATTTGTAAGTGGCGAGGGTTAACATGATTGTGGGGACGAAGAAGTGGTGGTTGTTGAAATAGGGACTAATATCCTCCGGGGACTGCCACGGAAGTCCTTAGATCCCGATTTGTTGTCACTGAAATCTCCTACTAGGTCTAAAGGTGGCGATTTGTGGTATTCTCCCCAGGTTTTACGGTCGGGTTGCTGATAGAAACATAGCGGGCCTGAACATGTGATTGGAGTTGGCTGCGCTAGCAGGATGCAGTTTTGTGGTCGTGTCGTGTTTCTGGTAAAGGAGGGATCTTTCCTGCTAAGGTCGTCTTCACTTAATGGTGTATTGGGGCCTCGGTGATAGGAAGTTGGTCAATTCCTGTGTGGAAGAGTTGTTAAACTAGATCCGGGCCGAGGGTATCAGGTCCACTACGAACAGGGTTGTAAATAGTAGTCCTTGATGTTACTAGATCGGCAAGCTACGCCTATTGGCGATAGGCAAATTAGCTACTGCATTTTCTCCGCTAATGTTTTCAAAGTTCACAATAAATTGACGATCCCGAATTTTGATCCAAAACGAAGCTTGACGTAGTTGGAATACAGAGTCTGGCAAAACGGTGACATTTCCCTCATCCGAAGTCACGTTCCCAGGTATGTTGCTCATAGTAAGATCGGACCGATACTCCCGTGGCATTGGGGTAGAGTTTTGTTGTCTTGAGTCTGACTTGAATCGCATTGAAGATCAGATCATTGGTGGTATTTAATGTCAATTCTGTTTGGTTTGAAATTCCGTCGCAAACGATTCCTGTATTCCCAGATTCTTCATAGTCGGGGTTGTATATCGTTCGCCCAACAGCTTCTAAGAGCAATAATTCGTTCTTTTTGACTGCCTTTATCAAGTTTCGGTAATCGTACGATTTCTTATGCACCGACATAACTGCGTAGATACGTTGTGCCTTCGACAAGGAATCGCCTTTTCGCAATAGGTCGAAGGGTTGGTGAACTTAACGCGCTTTTCATACCTATCAAGGATTTGGGAAGTTTGGGGGAGGGGGTGAAACGTGGCTTTGACGGATCTGTTTTGTTCATTTTTCGAAACTTCTCGCCGCTTGCCGACGATGACTGAATTGGTGATATTCCACGATAACCTGAACCAGTTATTGATCGCCACTCATATATTAGCCTGTTGAAACGGCGTTTTGACCTGTTCACCTCGTATCAGCCTCAGTCACTCAGAGTGCAGTATGACTCTTTAACCATCGTGATTGCCTAACAAATATGTTGTTATTCAACCGTGGTATATACTAAATAGTTACCGCCCCTCTTTTTATGAACGACTCCTCATCTCGTCTGCTTTAGCATGCTACTCATTATTTGCATAGGAAAGGGAAATAGATGCTATCATTCCCATACCCTGTAGATCAATGGTTCTCAATCGGAGCGAAAATTACCCCTGGAGGAAAATTTCGATATTTCCCAGTGGTCGTACCTTGGTTAAGAAAAATAAACACAATGTATATTTGGTCTCACGCATGTACTGCGACGAGGAACAGCTTACTCCTCCTCTCAACCCTTCACCATGACGCACATCCACCTCACCCCAGTAAAGCACCGCACCGAAAAGTAAAACGTTGGTCGATGAGCTGATTGTTGGGCGTGTGCTAATGTATTTGCATCTTTTTGATCAAGATCAAATTAATTCGAGTTGTTTGGAATATTTTCCGTTTTCCCACTTATACCTTTAATCGTAAGTATTTCGTGAGCGAGAGAACGGGTAGTTAAATTAGAGGCAAAATGACTCCAAAAGTTTAGTAACCACTTTTATATTTATGTGCCTGCTCCTCTGGGCTGCACTCACGTACACATAATTGTGAACACATAATTGAAAATGCTACGGTCATTGACACACTTTTCTTTGACAACACCAACGCAGACGTATTATTCCAGTAGGCCCCTGTAAAAATGTTGAAACGCTTTATTATGAGACCCAATGGTAGCCTGAGGCTACCAAATGGACCCTTGAAAGAAAAAAACTCGGTTACCCACACTTGCAAGTCCAGTAACCTGCTTATTTTGAAGCAGAACAGCATAGAGCATTCAATGTTTATAAATTTATGTGTGTGCATTGTAGAGCAAAACGCCCTATTGTTTTCGAAAAAGTTGTTTTACATTAAAAGATCAAGACAGAAGTCCACCCCCACCAAAGAAGGAGATGAATGTAAGTATTATCGTATTACACCTAAAAGGTTGCCGAATCGATTTATAAAGCTGAACTGTCTCTTTGCATCTCCAATAATGGTCGAAATTACCCCTCAATCTTCATTTTCCCCCAACATAATGACCCCAACTTGCCGGACGTTTCGTAAATCCTCGCTACCCCCCCCCCCCCTCCTGCGCCCGTCCTCTTCCGAAGCTTAGAAATGTCCTATAATATAATAATAATCATACTAATTATAATTAATAATGATACAACAAGATTGTACAATGATGATGAGGCTTTGGCCCCCATATTTCGGGAGGATGGCTCCTTCCCCTTTGGTTGGGGGGGGGTGGTGGGGCGACCTCGGAGCTGAGAGTGACGGCAACGATTGGACGATCCTGATTCAGTAAGTATACTAACCTAACACAGTAACACTAACCTGCCTATAGCGTTATGTGTTACATAGTGGGAAATTTTGACTGATGCAATAGGGCAATGCCTATATCTATTTAGTGAGTGATATGATGCGAATACATTCGCTAATGACATGGCTCCCAACATACACAATGGTGTCTCTATTCCCTACAAACAGTGGCTTAGAAGTAGTCCTTATCATGTGAGTTAAGAAAATGAGAAATATAATCTTAGCTAATTTGCTATCTACCATAATTTATTCATATATAATAGCTCTGACCGCATTTTTCGCATCTTTCGAACCTCACCTATATGAATAGGTTGGCTTTGGACAAATTTTATTTTTTAGTTATAAACTGATTAACAGACACGTTCTAATATTCTCACACACTATGTTCCCTACGGTAACACGGGATAATTTCCTGTTTCGACATTGACTTATCGGCATTGAACTCTCAGAGGAATCTTAAAGGCAAGTTATGTTTCCGTTTGTGTGGCTGCCGCTGGACCCAAACTTTCCCTGTCCCCCCTCATATATGGTTTGGTATTGGGCATTGGCAACCATTAACTTTTGGCCATATTGTTTTCAATCCTGAAGTGAACCATTCTTCTTCTATCCTGTACCATAGCAAAAAAAATCAACATGTGATGGGATGCTTCTTCTTCCTAAACGATGACGACAAGGGAGAGACCAGCAGCGAGGAAAACTCCAACTGCGATGAATTTACGGGTTCAAATCCAGAGAGCGTCACCTCAGATTGAAGAGCTGATCGACTTCGAACGAGTCATATTAGGCATAGTGGGAAACATAACTTTTTTGAAAAGTTAACGACGACTTCCGAAAGAAACTGACAAAGGACGTGAAAAGAATAAATTCCTCCAAAATGGTCTTCGTACCGGCAGACAAAACAAGGAACTTCTACGAAATGGACAAGCAGAATTACAAGAAGCTGCTCACAGAGAACATTTCACGAAAATACAAGCAGCGGACAGAAAAACCATCAATGACTCGAGATGTGCAACAACCTCTGAGAAGCCTAACATTTCCGAAAGAATCCCCGAAACAACAGAACGTCTTGTATTCATCACAGTCAAAGACACAAGAAAATTTTCCGAACAGTGTGAAATGCAGACTCATGAACCCTACGAAAGCAGAAATAGGCAAAGCCAGTGAGAGAATCCTTGATCGGGTTAACGCCAATATCAGAGGCAAGATAGCCGTCAACCAATGGAGAAATTCCTCATCCGTACTCAGATGGTCTAGCGACTGTCAGCCTATCATTCAATCGTTTTCGAATATTCGAATTGTACCTCTCCATCACAGAAGATGGTGAAAAAAGCGAACGGCTAAAGAGTTCGATATATCGATGGAGCCTACGACGGGGCTGAAGTGTACGAGTTGGTAGGTCTGTACCTGTTGCAAGAACTGGAGGGCCCGAGATGGAGGTCACATATGAAGCGGCCAATACAGAGATGGACGGCCTTGCCGACATGAGAAACTGTTCAACAGCAACGCAGACCGCATCCGCAAGAACTTCACGACATTTTCAGATCGCATGGACTCCGTATCACCGCCCAAAACTAACATGAAGTCCACCTACTTCCTGGATACCACCTCTACCTGGAAACCAGAACCCACATGCCATACAGAAAACCAACGACGATCCGCTTTACATCCTTGCCAATTCCATCCATCCGCCCAACATCATCAACCTCATCCACTAGTCATCGTGAAGAGAATTGTGGAACCATTTTCGAATGAAGAAGTCTTCAACACGGCAGCACCAGCCTACAACGCGGCATAGTTGAACAGCGGGTACGACAGAACCACTGAATACGGCAACAGTGATGTAAGCAGTAAACACTAAACGGCGCGTGGCAGTCCTCAAGCTCTTGGACAAACCTCTTCCACGAGGAAGAAAACTGCGAGAAATCTTCAACAGGAACTCAATCGAAGTCAGTTATAGCTGCATATAAAATCATGGAGCTCCCAGGTAGTCACATCGAAATAAAACCTCCCAACCTCAACTGTGACTCCCTCGACGTCATCTTGACGTGTTGCAAATGTGAACAAGACACTTACGTAGGGGAAACATCCACCTCGTTCAGGCTGAAAATGGAATAACCACAAGCAAACCGTTCGTGATAACACGGTTATCTTCCCGGTGGCTAAGCATTTTAATTCATACCATAGACGACATGAAATGTATGCTTGTTGATACGGAGTACAGAACGATGGAAGCGAGAAGGAGAAATGAGCTCAAGTGGATATTGAGGCTAAGTCACACAAATGTGGCCTCAATTGACACTCAAAGGCTATTTCTTCATGAGAAGCGTCTAATTTGTAGCCATCCCTGTTCCTCCTACACTTGTGTCTTTGTTGGCTTCAGTTGTGCAAGTATAATCGTTGCGCGCCAATTCGCGGGCGATTGTTCGCATATCATCGATTGCGCATAATATCTCGCCATTTTGTTTTATATCCCATCGCTATCTTCTCCCACTGTACCCTTACACGCGCGTCTCTCTGTCATGGGGATAGGATTAAACTTCACTCACCCCTCGCGTTGTTTCCCTTAGCGCTTCTCCTTTTCACCACAACCTTGCTTGCGCGCCATTAATTGTTAACGACTTGGTCTGCCTTTAGTCCTGGGAATAATTAACATAGCTTCGAGGTCACTGAAGGTCAGTCAATGTGTCCAATTTACATAATTTGGTCAAATTCAAGGTTTTGACTACATTTCATGGAACTTGGTGTGCATGGTCCTCCTTAGACTCCGAGAAAGTTTAAACACCGATTTGGGTCGCTGTAGGTTATTTAATGTCGCTAATATGCATACTTTCTGCACTTTCCTTTCAATTTACATTGACATGACATGGTTATCAATCAGTCCCCAATGAATTTGAAATTGGGACTGGTCACTGTGGTGTCCTACTTAGAATGACCTTAGAAATATGAGTTGTATGTGCCGCCGAATTGGAAGAAGCCTTCCAGCGCACCGTCGCAACCGACCCATACCGGTTGAACGCTCCGTCGACCGGCATGGGAGGGGCGTCTCCTACTGTAGTCGCGATTAGGAACAGACGCTACGGCCGAAGCTGAGTTGTAGCCGGCGCGAGGTGGGAACCTCAAACCCCAACAATCGGCGAAACGTGTCCACCGTCTTCTCAAAGGCGTCGTAAGTGATGGTGGAAGCTGTTCCCCCTCGGCATCCTACTCTCCGGGACCGAACCGACTGACGACCCGTGCGCGCGGGACGATACGGAGGGGTGGTGGTGGGGAATGTCGGGCTGTCTTCCCCTGCGCGGAGAACCCACCCTCGGAAGACTCCAAATACGAGGAGAGATGGCGGCGATTTTACCCTTGCCGCGTGCGGCCACCGGCCAACCCGGGGCTCTGTAGCGGCCTGCCCCGGGAACCCGTGACAACCCCGACCCGGCGCCGACACCGAAGATGATCCGAACGGATCTAGGCGTACTTGATCCCATGCGTCGGAACGGGGTGTTCCCTCATTTCCCCATCCAGCTGAGACTCCGAGTCGAGGTGGGGAATCTGATCCACCTAGGAATTCTTGGCCGCCCGCGCCACCTAACGCGGGTCGGCCTGAATCACACTGGCCAGAGGCCGGCGAGGGTACCATCGGCCGCCCCGACGGCCTGTACGCCCCTGCGCCTCGGGCTCTGTCCCGGTACGGCCACCTCGTTGTGCCGTGAACGCTCCTGCGCCTCTGGCTCTGGGCCGGTGCCACTGAGAGATTAAAACCGTCCATTGCCGGTCCCACTGGAGAGCCTCTCACCTGGCGCCCCGGTGGTTTCATCGCGTTACCATCCGTTGACGGTCGCTCAACGAGCGGCTTGACGCTCCTGCGCCGAGGTTTCAGGGCTGTCAACTGGGTTCTTTCCCACTGGACCCTTCGACGGGTCCTCTTTCCCCTGAGAACGCCCCTTTCCGTCCACGATTTCCCTCGGAAGAGTGGTGGAGAAGGACGCACCCTGTGCACGGCCCTCCTCGTCCTTCCTGTCTTTCCACGCTGTCACCATAGAAAAGAGGCCTTCCGCCCCAGGGTAGGCAGGGTTTACATACCAAAAGTCCGATGTCGGCCTCCGGGGCCGAGGACAGGCCTGCTGTAGATCTCTTGCCCGACACAAATTGGTGCTTCGACACACACGGGTCCATGTTTTCAAAGCTGGTAAGCCCACGCTAGGGAAAACTGGTACACTGTCCGGAACCGGGGATTTACCATCGACATGGCTCGGTGAGGGACAAATACAATCGACAAAATACACAATGGCAAATGCAATTGACAATCTGTTTAATATACAAACATTTGCAAAGACTTCTCTCTCGTATCCAATCGATGCCGACAATGTCGCAAGAAAAACCCTATCCCCCAAGTGTCACGCGCAAACTAAGGGAAACCTCCCGCTCGCCGGGCTCGGGGACTAAGTGGACAAAAGGAAACAAGAAAAAAGGAATCCTACCAAAAAAGGAAGGGAACTTAGAGGGAGGAGGGAAAGGGAGAAGCAGCTGTACGAACAAACACCTAGACTTCCTGAACCTCGACTGAACTAGCGCGGGCGTTGATGTCAACGCCCGAAACTAGGCCGAACAAACAGGCCTAACACTAGGCGATACACAAGGGCAACGTTAGGCTAACAAACGAACAACGCAACGTTATAGGCTAGGCTAGGGCTCGGGAAAACCCATTACACTCACGGCGACGCCCACGGATTTGGGAAGCGATTCGAAAAAGGGAGAGAGAAATCCACCAACATCCCAACAATCGGAAAGGATACACTTCAAACGCAAGCATTGGTTGAAGTTCAAAGCTAAATTACAAGAAGAGCAGACACCTTGGCTGGCAAAATGAGGAGGCAGTGGGGTTGCCACAGACCGGTACGCAGTGATGTTCGATATATGGCAATTAATTGAGATGCAGGGTCGATAAGGGGTAAGTAAGAGGGAGTGCGCCACGGAACTCATGTGGTCGCATGTGTGTGTGTGTATGTGTGTGCGTGTGCGTGTGCGTGTGCGTGTGCGTGTGCGTGTGCGTGTGCGTGTGTGTGTGTGTGTTGTGTGTGTGTGTGTGTTCTGTAGAACGTCACGGGCCAACGTGGTTGCCTGGAGCAGTTTAGGCGCTAGCCGAGCTAGGGATTGGCTGCCTCCTTAACGGAAACTTCCCGTATGCGTCAATGTTGATAATGTTCATGAGTGAGCGTGTACGGATGCCTCGTGGGGTTTGGTGTACGTGTGTAAGCGGGATGAACTGGAGTGCCTGTACCGACATTCATTACCTTGTCGGGTACTTACTCCGGCCGCGTGGCTGGCTTACCCGTGCGTCTCTCTCCACGCGGATCTCGAACGTTAGCAATGGCGTTCTCGACCTTCCCGAAGTATTGTCGATAGAGAGCGTGGACGTCGTGCTTGAGCGCCCGCCACAGGAAGCCCGCCACGTGAAGCACGTAGTCGCTTGACGTAGTGAGTGCGCGGGCCGAGACAGGAATCAACCGCTTTCTCAACGAGACTTCCACACCACGTTAGTGTATATCGGTGTGCGTGCACGAGTCACCTGTTGCGCTCCACGGGCTCACCGTGGTCGCATGGAGCCATGGGGGCGCGAGCCGAGCCAGGAGTTGGCCGCTTGATTATCGAGAATTCCCACGTACTCGTGCAGGTTGTGTCTATGAGTGTGCGTGTACGGATGTGGTGTGTAAGCGGATTGAACTGGAGTCACATCACCGCCTTTTTTATTGATTTAAACTGGTTGCCTGTCATTTCACGAATTGAATTCAAAATTGCTTTGTTTGCTTTCAGGATCTTCCCTCCGCTCATAACTATCTCTCCTCTCTAGCTGGCCGCCGTTGTCGTTTTGTTAGCTTCACCCTCGCCCCTGTACAAGCAGATGTAATCAGATGTAAGGCATCTTCTCCGTAGTTGAAGTCCGATCTGGTTACAGCAGGCTTAATGCCCAACAAATACAAGTCAGTCTGGGTCTCAACCCAAGTGCTGAATTGGTTGGGGCTTACTTGGAACCCAGGGGAGGCGTCCATTCGGGCGGCCGACGTAGAATTGATGATAACCATTCCACCTTGATGGTCCTCCAAGAAGGTTTGCCAAGGGTCACAGCAAGAAAATTGTCCTCTTTTGCGGTAAGAAGTATCCCTCGCCCCGTATTCGGGTCGGTAGTCTTCTTGAAATCCAGGTTTTGCATACGGGAGTTGCCAAGCTTTTCGCATGTGATTCTGGCTGCGGGGCTGCGCAGTTACTCAATTAGACTCAGTTAGACAATGTGTCATCAACGCCTATTCCCTGCAATCGCGGGCCTATAGGAGCCACAGAGTTTTCGAACTCATGTGCCGAGACCGCAATTACATCATGCACCCACTTTTCAAGGATCAAATTACTCTTGTTGACGACTGTGCGCAAAATAGGTCATTGGCGGGAGGGGAAAAAGATTAAAGAGAATGATACGACTTGACACCGTAGACATCAGCGCGATCGTCGAGTGTCAAGGGCCTCGCCTTGTGGGGTCGACAGGGGCAAAGCTCCATGATTCTGTGGCCTTCCTGTGGTCTGAAACTTGGAATTGGAACATCTTGAAGGCAGTAGTATTCAGGAAATTTACAATAAGCGAGATCTCACCTGGGAACCTCAGTGTGTCCTGAACCGGTTTTTACAACTCTCTGTCCCTCCGAATTTTGAGGGAGGGGGGTGAGGTAGACTGTGGGTGTCTGGATAGAGAATAAGGCATGCAAAGGCGAGGTGGTTAGCCGCAGGCAGGACCTTGATTTTACAAAATAATTATGTCCAATATTTCGATATCTCAATATTGGCGCTAGTAGTTTTGAAAGTTGGTTGTAGGCGTCGAACGTCCTGATCGGGTAATGTCTGTGAAGGCTTTGAGCACTTCAGTGATGAAGCGCTATATAAGATTTGACATTATTGTGTATTATCTGCCTATATACTATCTATATATATATACTATAAACTCGCTGGCCCTTCAATTCTTAGTGAAGCAGCTGGTTAACATCAGGATTTCGACTCAAGGGCGGCGATGTGTGCTGGCTATTGCGTGGCGGAACTGATAAATGACTATATAAGCAGAGCGCCACCATTTGTTGGAGCGGAGCGTATGAGAATAATGTTCGCCGACTGCCCCCAAATCACAGAAATGGCAACTTCCCGTGTCATCTTAAAGCACTAACCAACATTCTAATCAAAGTGTGCCCATTAACTTATAAGAATTTTTCAATTTTAGGAGGAGTCTTTCGAGGATTTGCGAGTCGCTCACTCCCTGCAAGCCTCATCAATCAGTAGCACATTCACAGGAAGGTATATTATTTATCAGAAATGAGAGGTGTTCATATATACTTGAACGAAACAATGTCAACAGTTTGTATTCCACATAAGAAAGCCTATGCACCAAATTCAATTTAGGCATGTGAATTGTATGTCTGGATTGGGTGATTACCATTGTATAGGGGTTAGATCAAAGGTCACTCGAGGTCAGCTAAGGTCAGATTGTGGAATATTTGTATACACCATAATATTTCAGCTGTGGAGGGCTCACACTTTGTTCATAGACTGGTCAGCCATTTGTAGATGATCCCTATTGTTTTTGGGTTCAGGGTCAAAAAGTACTAGGGGTTCAAAGGGAGTAAAGCGAAATCTTCTAAACACATTAACTGTCCAACGCAATATATAGAGTGCTCATGCTGGTCATGTAGGTCAACTATGCAGAGAATGTAATGCTTATTATGTTGGGGTCTAATTGAAGGTCCCCCCCCCAGGTCAGCAGAGGTCAAAATTGGAAATCGGAAAATGCACAGATGTGGGCTAATTAGTTAGTAAATACCTGGACTGCACCCCATACATTGTCTTTTTGCAATAGGATATTGTGTCGAAGGTCATTAGGGGTCAAAGTCTGAAATCTTTGTAAGCCACCATAACTGGTCAACATAATGATGTAGAGGACTCATATCTGTCCCCCCATGTGGTTGGCTACAGATACAGAAGAGATACCGCATATGATTCTTCATTTTGCGGGGTCTAGTACAAGGTTATGCGTTATTAGCATTGTCATGTGGAGTTGATCGCCCCCTTTTTTCCTCGGATTCAGTCTAGCCACTTTTGTACAGTCAAAATCATGGTGAACACTTTTTGACTACCGGTACTCAATGGCCAAATAGAAGGGTTTTCATACTTGCCATGCCGTTTTGCAATATCGAGCTTATAAAGTAACATTTGAATAGTATAATTTTCTTATCAGATCTGCATATAAGTTAACTATCTATATTATTCAAAAGGATGATTGCTTTTTGGTACTTACTAGTTGTTAACAAAGGTAACATGGGTCGTGGTATGTGCATGTCTCTTCCACTCGATATCCACATCTCTCAATCACCTTCTTGATAACATTCTCCTGGTCCGTTGCCGCCCTTCTCCTCCTCCCCTCCTCCAACCTGTATTACGATTTTCATAACAGAAAGAGGTCAGGTATAAAAAGAAAACAGAATCCCAGGTCCACGGATCCCATAAACATATACTCTTCCCCACTACACACACCGGATCCACATCCTCCCCTACAGTGAAGCTTCGAAATTACCTAGTTCATGGACATGGCCTATACGTCTTCTTCTCTACTTTCACTGAATCAATTGATCCGGTCCGAATTTTGATTGGGGCTTAGCCTTGGAGAATGACGAAGACAAGAAGAGCTGATGAACACCTACACCTGAGAAGCTTTGAGTGATTGGATATGAGCATAGCTATGTAACTCTAATACTTCCACAAGAATGGCTAAGTAAGGCAAAAACAACCACCGGAGGGCATCAAACTGTTCAAGCTGAGAAAGGTTGAATTTTTTCCCCACCTTTCCAAGGAGATTGTATCATCTTATTATCCAGTGTAAAAGCTGGCGTACTTCGTTTGGGGGGGGGGGGGGGTTATCCTGCCTAATCCCATCATGTTGACAAGTGCATAAATTCACAATTTAGGCACTGTCGTTTCATGGAATTTTCTTTTTTTTTGTTCTCCAGTCTAGTTAGTTTAACTTTTAATACACACATCATCTTACCTGGGGCCCCACAATTTCCATTTGAGCAGTTACATGAATGGTGCCTATACTGTACCACTTTGTCAAGTGGTCCCTATCTTGGAGCTAACGTGAAGCATCGACTTTATCCTTGGTCACATCAACTTATGTGATTCTTCATGCCAGTGCAACTTCACACAGTTCCCCATACCTACGGTACACGTATCAGTTCCATTACAGTCTATGCCACTCGTTCAATGGGACGCTAATTTATATTTTTGTGATAATAACACACAGGTTAGGGTGCTCGTAAAAAAACAAGGTAAACTTTGTCACACTCTAAAGGAGAAATAGTTGTGTTCGAGCTGAATTCAAAGTGTTAACATACTATATTTTGGGAATAATCTGAGGCCTCAGATTACTGCTACCTGCATGTGGGTAAATTGGAACACTTTTTGAAGACTAAAATATATACTAATATATATATAATATATATATATATGATATTATGGTTTTTGGGTTTTTTTAATTATATTATATATATATATTATATATATATATGACATTATAGATATATATATATATATATTATATATAATTATATTATAGTATAGATATATATATATATATATAATATATACTATATATATATATTATAATATATATACATATTATATATATATATATATAATATATATTATAATATATATATATATCTATATATATATATATTACATTATATATATATATATATTATATATTATATATATATATATATATATATATATATAATATATATAATAAATATAATTATATATATCTACCAGGAGAGCCCCAAAATAAGTATACTGCCCAAAACATGACTGTAGGGTTCACATACTGGCTTGTAGATTGGCCATACTGAGAACATTGGCCTGGGGAGGTCCGAAAGCATCTGAATGTTTGTGATGTAAAATAAGGCAAGGATTATCACTATGCATCGGTGCGTTCTTGTTACGCTGGCCAGCGCTCTGTTGGTACGCCCGGATTGATTATCATCGTCAGACGCTGTCTCTTATGTTGCCTGCACTCTGAAATGATTTATCGATATTGGATGCTAATGAGGCCTCGGGCTGGCCTGACTTCACGAAATCGGACACATTCTGTGCTGTTCGGATAACACTCGAACTAGAATTTGAAACATGCTCACTGTCGCATAGTAATGGATAGTAGACATATAGTAATTGGACGATACACTGTAGCTGTTGGCGTGAAAGCGATCAATGACTAGCTTCCACCTCCACAGCCAATTCACTGGGTTGGGAGGTGGCATGAGGACGTAGTAATGTGACATAACCACCTGCATCATCTTACGGTACGCTCGGTTTTACTTCCACCCGCTGGTTGCTTAGCTGACCTCAGGAAATCCTTAGTCGGAAGAGGGGCGCCAGTTTTGGGTGTGGAAGGACACCGGCGAACCTCGCCTGAATCATTTCGAAGATGCCCACGGGAAAAGAAGCGGGTTGCAGTTGGTATCTGTGACGACACCCGGTTGAACCAGGGACCTCAGGCGGACACTCTACCCGTCCTGCCACTCGCCGCTTGCAGCCATCCGGCTACCTTACTTATACGCCCGGCAACCAGAGAAAATAAGAGTTGATAACTCATCCAGAATGGGTTGACATCGAGTGCCCATCACTATATGGTGCCAGTGCTTAGCTACGGGGGCGGTTTGCACCCCCCCCATGAAAGTCCTCCCCCCCCGAATGAGCCCCCACTGTGTGTTTTAAGATGGAACACAAACTCACAAATCTTTACATGAGAGCTACTAGTACTATTGTGCATCATGTGAACACGAGAGGCAAATTATACATCAGTATTCTGATTCTGGAAAGAATCTCGCGCTACGCTAGACTAAGGATCTGTTCTGTCCTGGTGTCCTCATAAGTCATGACTGCGCAGAAGATAGAAGGGCCTTAAAATGTCGGTATATCATTATAATTCAAGACGTAAAGATTCCAACTTTGGGCGGTTGTATTTGTCTGTAGAATACAAGTATGAGTGCAGTGGCGTTGCGTTAGTGTGAGAGGGGCCGCAGTTCGCGTCACTTGTACCATCACTGCGGGCAAGCTCCAAGATTCGCGTTAGTTATGGGTGGTCCAATATGCCATACGTATACAACATGAAGTGACTCGCTGCGCAAACTACCTTAATCATCAGTTGAATAACAAGAGGGCAAGGTCTGCCATACAGTGGCGTATATCCAGCGGAGGCACATCACTGCCACATAAAATTACCTCACATCAAATAGGTGGCCCGCATTGATGATATATATAAGAAAAAATATACAAAAAACGTGAGATGTGAGATTATATCATGTCAAGGGGTGGTTGGCGCCAGCGCGGAATAGGGAAAGGGGGACATCTTCCCGTCTGGGAAAGCCTTCCACCCTCCCGTCGGTGGACTGACACACAACGAATCGTTCATGACCGCACAATGAAATAGCTAGGACCGTCTCGAAATAATTTTTGGAACCCGCCAAGAAAGAGGGATGATGATCACGAATTTGAGGAAGGGGAGAGGAGCGAGACTAGGAGGCCCGGTTAGCCGGAAGGGTTGAAAACACTACCGCCTCCCAGAATACGTTTGGACTTTCGACACAGTGATATCGCAAAGTTTGACGAGGGAGGAAACGGACACATGCTATTGAGCCCCGTAACCCCACCCGGGTTTCAGGTTCTAGTTTGCACCAAATAACATCACGACCATCTGAAAGTGCCAAAATTCTTCGGAGTTACTATAAGACCATGCGGTGAAACGCAAAATAATCCTCGAAACGGAGTGGGAGTTTAGGTGGGCTATATTGCACCCGGTTGCTCACGCCCGCATGTAAAATGCCAACAATTTAAGAGGAATGGCTTATACTCAGACTAGTAGGTGAAAACACAGAAAATTTGGAACGGAATAGGTGTTTTGGGTGCTATGACCCACCAAATTGCATTTAACAGCCGGGAACTGAAATGAACTGAGCTTGGAAATGAAAGGAAATGAAAATTGTTCCACAAGATGCTATGAGATAATATGAGGTTGAGCTTGGACAAATCAAAAAGTGAAAGCAATTACCTTAATATTTTTTTATCTATACGGATCGCACATTTTTTTCGTTGATTACCCCCCGAATTGTGCAGAATTAAGCGCTCCCCGCGCTTAGTATAAGTGTCGTCTTTCGTGGCCTACTGAACGAAGAATTGTAAAGAAATTTACTCTGGCAATTTTTGAGGTTGAGGCAATTTACATGCCCACCATTCCAATGACGAAACACCACTTAACAGAGACACTTCCCATTTACTGCCATCTAGGTCACATTGCTTGAATTTTCTGCGTACGATAACGCCGCGCCACAATGGTGGCGCTCCGCTAGATGGTGACATGCCGCCCCTTTACGAAATAGTCCGGTTCCCCCCCGCCCCCCCAGCGCCGCTACTGGAAAATAAAAACATTATGGCTACGCCATGTAGAGCGCGTACAACACGGGTGTTTATTTGCGTTTGTCTGGTGGTTTCTCGTGTGTACGTACTAAGACGCCTTATAAGAGGATTATATATAGCTATGAGGAAAACTGAATGGATTACGGCACTCCCCCACACTCGCGTTATCCTATCATGGCAATAATGGATAGTCGTACCTGCACAGGCCTACAACATTCCGGTTTCTGTTAAAACACATCATTCTCCAGCTGAGAGCGAATTGCTTCGGGAGGCATGGAATGATTGGCTGCTAGTATTATGTACGTGGGCTTACAGAAAATAAATAGAGAGGATCGTGTAGGAAAAATGCCCACCGGGCGACGAAAGTTGGTCTGAAAAAACAATCGCCACGTCCAAAATGCCCGCTAAACAATTGGTTGGTCGACGCACCACGTTCGAACCCATCCGACATTCCATGAGCCGATAAGGTGCGCGAGTTTCGAAACAACCGGGAGAGGAGTGTATAAAGTTGTTGCCGCTAACCGAAAATGTTCCAAAGGCGGACGCGGCGGCGGGGGTGGCGCGAAAGCCACACCTATGATCCCAGAGTGGGGAGGTAAAAATTTCGGTGTGTTCCCCAACTGTTGCCGTCCATGGTTATTCACCATGGGATTATCCCTAATTTCTCTGAGTAATGCTACCACTATGGCCAATAAGTCACTTACGTACATTTCGTATTGAAATATGGTTTAGACCTTTTAAACGTTCTAGACATAAGTTCCATTCCCTGATATGGCATTATTGTATCAAGCCGCAGTTTTGCCTTTCAGAATTTCGTCAGGAAATATTCAGCAGTGCTCCTGGTGCGAGGGTCCACAGATGACCCCGCACGCTGATGCTCTCATGATTGAGCTTATCATAGCCTGGAATTTCCCTACAAAAAGTGGAGCGGCGTGCCAAGAGTTTTTACCGCGGTTTAAACCTTCGCCCTGTTGTTGTTGCTGGACTTGAGTAAACCGGTCTACAAATGCTTGAGAAACTGTTCGTTAGGGAAGAGCATAGCTGAACTTCCGGGGCCCCCGGGTGGCCCGTTGCGCTGCCGCCAGGCAGACCAGCCTGCTAGTCCGAGCTCAGTGAGGAAGGGGGGTGCATGAAAGACGCCAGCCACGCTGCCGAAAATGAGTACCTATCAGGCAGTTTTAAATGGAGGTAAAAGCACGCCAGTTCAGCCTTCCGTACACACCAAAAGCGGGACTCCACGTGGTATCAGTACACGCACATTCATAGACAGTAACTTAACACATACGTGGGAATACTCGACCACGTGGGTCCTATGACGCATCCCAGGGGAACGAGAATTCTAGTGGGCGCTGGAGTTAGTTAGACGCCCAAGCTCTATACAAACGATACTCGGGAAGGTCGGGAACGGCATTGCTAACTTGGGGAGGCTCCTCGTGGAGCAGGGGGGCGCACGGAACAGCCAGCCTCGCTCTGATGTAAGTCCCGCCCAAATGGTAAATGTAGGTACAGGCACTCGTTTCGACCCCCCCACTTACTAACCTTACGTCATATCCCACGGGACATCCGTACAAGCTCACTCTTAAACACCACCTACCTTACCGCGTACATGGACGGTTTTCGTTGGAGGGGAAGCGGCCAACTCCTGGCTCGGCCCGCGTCTCACCGCTCCAGACGACCGTTAGGCCCGTGGCACGCGACAGGAGAATCCCGTAAACGCACCCACAACAATGACCACCACTTTAAGGCGTACGTGGAAAGTATTTCTCGTTGAGAAAGCGGTTGATTCCCGGCTCGGCTCGCAACTCACACGTCGAGCGACACACGTGTTTTTCGTGGCGGGCCCATATAGGACCGAGCATCCGCGGGCGCTCAAGCCCAGACGTCACAGGGCTCTGTATAACGAAACTCGGAAGGTTAGGGTGGCCATACAGGGAAGTAGTAAGTAAACTTTAAGATAGTTTACGATAGTCAGCACGCGTACACACCTACGTTAAGAGGCGGCCAATCCCTGGCGCGTAATGCCCACACAGCTTTCAGGCGACGAGATGGGGCCGTGGTGCGCTCTCCAAGACCAGGCCAGCCGCAGGCACCCGCGGTACACACCCAGACCGGACTCCACGTGACATTCCGTACCACGTACACTCATTAGACACTAAGGCAACGTGTTATGTGTACATGGGAAACTTGGTACGGTAAGCGGCTAACCCGTGGCGGGCGCGCGCAATCACTGCTCAAAAGCACCAACCCACGTGAGGCCTTGCGCGTATATACAGGACACATCAGTAAACGCACACCAATTAAACTCTATTTGGATCTAAAACGCGACGTGAGAGTACCTAGTGAGGAAAGGAAAAAAACGGTCGATTCGCTGCTCGGCTTGCACACTCACGGCGTTAGCGACCAGGGACCCACGTTGGGGCACTCTCAGGACAAAACATCTAGTGGGAGCTCAAGCCAGACGCACACGCTCTATATAAACGATAACTTGGAACGGTTGTGAACGACATCGCTCAACTGTCGGTTCCGCGTTGAGCGGAGCGCACGGGCGCTCAAGTCCAGACGTCCAGGCTCTGTATGAACGAAACTTCGGGGAGGTCGTGGAGGTCATTGCTACTTTTCGAGTCTCCGCGTTGAGCGGAAGCGCGGGAACGTGCGCCAATCACGCTGCTGAAGCTTACAACGTCAAGATAGTGAATCTATGTACAAAAAACACTCCAGTTCACACGCTAACACACCTCCAAACCAAACTCAGCAACCATTCCGTACAGGCCTTACACATGCAACTACATACCCTAACGCGTAAATGGGAGTATTCGTTAACCATAAAGCGCCAAAAGGCTTGTAGTGATTCCTTGACTCTTCCTACAACCTTTAGCTAACAACCAGACAAATTGAGATTACACCAGCTCATTATGGTCAACAAAACAACTGACAATTTCCCGTTTATATCCCCCCGACCATAGGATTCCTATACCTTGCTAAGGAGCTTCACACTGAATTTCGAGATTTCAGACTTTGACTTATTGCGACCTCAGATGACTCTGACCTGACCCAAATCATTGGTTCGGGTGGGTTTTAACGCATCATGGGGAACACCATACCCATTATGAGCTTATCCTCCAGGCGTGCGTCAATTTCGTGTTAACAATCCAACATTGGCCAAAATGTTGACGTTTCACAAATTTTTCTATTTTCGACCAAAGTTAACCCCGTTCCTATGACAAAAAAATAGGGTCCTGTGCTTCCCATAAGCAAGCATACCCCACCAATTTTGACCCTGATCAGACCAATCCATTCTGACTTATTGTGTTTACAAGGTTTTCAACTTTGACCTCTGGTTACCTCCGATATGGCCTCTACCTGACCCCAAAGCATTAGGTTTCATGTACTCATCATGGGGAACACCAAACCAAGTAAATGAGCTTCATCCATCCAGGCGGGGTCGAGTTATCGTGTTTACAGCCAAAATTGGCCAAAATAATCGAATTTTCACACATTTTCTATTCTGACCAAATTTCACCCCGACCCTATAACTAGCAATATGATTCATGGTGGCTCCTCAATTATAAAGCTAACCCACTAACTTCAACCTGATCAGGACCAACCCTCTGGACTTATCGTGTTTACAATGTTTTTCAGAACTGTGACCTCTGGTGACCTCAGATGACCTCTGACCTGACCCAAACAATAGGGTCCATGTACTCACTGTGAACACCTACCAAGTATGAGCTTCAATCCATCCAGGAGGGGTCGCGTTAACGTGTTAACAAGCCAAATTGGCCAAAATATCGAATTTTTCACAAATATTTCTTTCTATTTTCGACCAAATTCACCCCGACCTATCCCAAAAACGCTGGCTGACTAAGTGCCCTCTGACCTGACCCCAAAACAATAGGATTCCAGGTACTCATCATGGGGACACACATTCCAAGTATGAGCCTGACCTACTCAGAACCCTGATCAAGTTATCGTGTTTACCGCTGGGCGTCCCCACACACACACACACGACGGTGACTGCATAGCGATTCCTCTTGACTTCTCAGGAATGACACAGCGGCCAATGCCCCAATACAATACCTTTACCTAACGGAGAAAAAAATCGTTACTAACTTCGAGATGGTCGTGCTCCTCGTAGAGAGGGGGCGCACGGGAACGCCAGCCCCTGCTGTTAGTACCCGTCAAAGTCGTGAATGAAAGTAAAGCCTCCATGCAATCCCGCTTACCCCCCCTCATAAATTTCAACACTCATAGCTCAACGGCTTACCACACTCCCCTCAAACCCCACGAGACTTCGTTGCGCCCATTAATAAAAACACCTACATTAACGCGTACATGGAATCATTCGTGAAGAAGCGGCTAATCCCGGCTCGGCTAGGCTACATTGCTGCTCCAGGCAAACAACGATCGCCCGTGCGCGCCATGAGAAACGTTCCGTACCAGCGTACGAAGTTCTTGACTGCGAAAGCGCCTACACTGCTTCATGCGACACAGATGGGACCCGTGGTGTCCCCCCAAGTCGGGTTAGCCTTCATGCGCTCGAGCGCGACGTCCAACTCTGTATAAACGAACGCCATTGCCTAATTTTTGACGAGCGGCGCGCGCGGTAACGCTGGACGAGATGAGTACCCGCAAAGGAAGTGAGCGTAGGGACGAGCACTCCAGTTCAACGCATTTACACGCACACTAATAAACAACACCTACCTCAACGCGTTCATGAAAATTTTCGTTAAGGAAGCGGCCAATTCCTGTCCCGGCTAGATCCTACACTGCTTGAGGCGACCAGGTGGGACCCGTGGTGCGCCCCCCAAGGCCTATCACCTGCATGTGTCGAATACAACAAAAAAAAAAAAAAAAAAAAAAGCGCGAACTCGAATTTCGTATGAACGTTTTTACGGGAACGCCATCCACTCTGCCAAGGAGTAACCGCTAAGGTAGTGAATGTAGGTACAAACACTCCAGTTCAGCCCACCTTACACCCTACAAAGACCTCTCGACCCATCCGTACACGGTCACCGTGCGGATGGAACACTACGTACGTAACTTTACAGGGAAGTATTTCGTTAACGAACGGCCGATCCCTCCCAACACACGTTGAGCCCATGTCGGCTACTTAACATCTTTACACACAACAACGCAATAAAACGACTTTGACGCGTGCATGGAAGTACTCTCGGTTGAGACAAGCCATCCATTTCCGGCTCGGCACGCGCACTCATTACTTCACGCACCTCTGGGTCCCTGTGGCGCACTTCCGGATCCCATGACCAAAACATTTCGTGAGGAGAGGGAGCACGGGGACGCCAGCCACGCTGCCGAAATGTGTACCTACCCCCCCCCCATATCAGTAGTTAATATAAGGTACACGCACTCCAGTTCAACCCGCGTACACGACCGACCGGATCCACGTGGGCATCCGGTGCCGCACACTTCATATACGTAATTAACACGAAGGGAGCGGCCAACTTCTGGCTCTGCTCGCGCCCTCACTGCGCCAAGCAACCACGTTGGGCTCGTGGCGCGCTACAGGACAACATCCGTAAATGCACACCAATGAACTATACGCGTACGTGGAAGTACTCGTTGATAAACGTCGATTCCCCCAGCCGAGAACACAGATCGGCTCGAGCACTCATCACTGCCTTTAAGTGGACCGCGTAGTCCCGTGGCGCACTCCCATGACGCGAACCATCCGTTGGTGCCCAAGCCATACGTCCAAGCTCTATATGAACGAACCTCCGGAAGGTCGGGAACGCAGTTATTAACACAGGAAAGAGCGCCAGTCACGCTGTAAGTACCCGTTGAGGAAGTGAATGTAGTACGAACACTCCAGTTCAACACGCAAACCACGCCTTCACCAACTCAACGAATCATCTGTACAGGCTTACTCCAAACAGGGGAGTATTCATTGGAGACAAGCGGCCATTCCTGTTTCGGCACGCAAACCTTCACCGCTCCAAGCGCGCAGTTGGCAGGGGCGGCGCTACCGGAGACATCTGCACACGCACACTAATTAACCATACTTTAAGGAGTACGTGGAAGTACATCGGAGAGTCGTGACCGCCATTGCTAACTTTCGATCTCCGCTTTTGAGAGGAGGCGCACGAGAACGCCAGTCACGCTGCCGAAGTATTTACCCGTCGAGTCATCGCAGGTACAAACACTCTATATTCGACCAGTGGTAGGACCTACCCCACCAAACTCCCCGAAGCATCCGTACACCGCTTATTCATAAACACTACCCTACCTTAGAAAGCGCTAGTCCCTGTCTCGGCTACGCCTACACTGCTTCTGGTAATATTGTTCGCCTGTGCCGCCCCATTGGAGCCTCCGTACCAAGCGGTCAATCCCTGGCTCCGCTAGCGCCTACACTGCTTCAGGCACCCAAGTGGGACTCGTAGTGCGATCCAAGACAGATCAGCACGCGAGGGCTCCAGCGCGACGTCGCAGCTCTATAAAAATGTGCCAGTGAAGGCTCTGCTGTCAGGTTTCCGATCTCCGCGATATAGTGGCGCCCGGCGAATGCCAGCTGTGCTACCAAAATAAGTACACGTCAAGGTAGTTAATATGACCAACTACACAGGCGCACGCACGGGAGCTCTAGCCAGACGATCCAATCCATGATAACAATATTTCAGGAGGACGCACGGGGGAACGCCATCCGCACCTGCGAAATAAGTACCCGTCAAACTAATGAACGTCGGTGCGAGCACTCCAGGTCGATCTGCTTACACACCTACAATGAATGGAACCCCACAAGGCATCCGTACACGCACACTCATGAGCACTACCTTAACGCGTACGTGGAAGTACTTGTTTATTTATCGGTCGGATACCTAGCTCATCTCGCCCTCCATAAGTCCCGTTAAGTAGTTTAATACAAAGTTCACACACGCTCTCCAGTTCAACCCGCCTACACACCTACACCGAATCTCACTTATAAACACTACATACATGCGTTACGTGGGAGGATCGCACTCACACAACCCATGAAAACCACCTTAACGTGTACAACGACTGATTCCTGTCGAGCACGTGGAGCCTGTGGCGCGCCTTCTTGACAGATCAACCTGCGGGACTCGAGCGTGACCGTTCAAGCTCTATATAAACATATTTTTGCGAGGGCGACATGCTGAGTGGTGATGTGGCAGGAACGGGTGAGTGTCCGCTTGCAATACTGGAGTTAAAAACTCTCTCAATAATAGTAGTATTTCGTTCTTATTAGCGCTTTTCCACGTCGTTGACATGCTCGAAGCGCGTTACATTATTCCTCCTCCTGATCATTAGTGACTCGCCCCACCCGTACTATATAGACGCAAGCACCTCTTGCTTGTTCGGTCCCGACGCACCATTCCAGTACACGCTTCAAGTCAAGTCGTGTCCCCCGGGGGACTTCCCAATAGGGCTGCCGCATCGGCGCTCGCTACTCTTCACAAGTCACCTCACTAAGTACCGACTTTAAAAAAAACGTGGGTGACGTGGGACATTCAGGAGACATGCATTGTCCACAGCAATGCGGAAAAATCCTCGGGCTTCCCAATGGGCTCCGCACTCGCGAAATCCAACTGTTTTGGCGTCTGGAGCTCTACCGCTGAGCTAATCCGCCCTCCCTAACTTTCAACCCCTTGCTTTCTCGTGTAGGAAATGGGCTCACGAGTGATCTACACTCCTCGTTTGTCGGTTATAACCGTTAAATGTCGGTCCATGGAGCAGGAATTTTTTCCCCCTGCCCTCGTCACTCCAGGCACTCTTAATAGGCAGAACTTCACCAGTGTTCCTTTCTGTCCGCACCCGGCCTCTATTCGCCCGACTGAGTATTACTTTAGTCTTCTGAAGCATCTTCGGTGGGAGCATAACACGAGCGTATAAGTTATACAGACACTGCTCTTGGTTGGTACAAGAATACCCCTGCTTGATAACTCAGGCACCAGTCGACAATAGAAGGCGAGCGTCGCCGGTTGTGCCATCCTGAGATTACCGCTGAAGCAACCTCCGGGTGGGAGCATATAACGTGGCAATATGCATACATACATGTACTGCTATATTTCGCCAGCCACGTTAAGGTAGCGATTTTCGACAATCACAAACACACGAGACCCCCGCGAAACGCCCCGGAAACTTATGCACACTTATGACACAGCCTCAACTGGCGTAAGTGAAAATACCCGTTGGCCTACTAGGATATACTCGTTCAGGAAACGACTGATTCCCAGTTCTGCTCGACGGCGAACGCCCATTAAAAATTCCGTGTCCTCCCGATAAACTAAACCGAGTTCTCCAAAAACAACGCGCAAGTCGAAAAGGTTTGATAGCTGCGAGACGGCAAACGCCTGGGCAATACACGGGCATATGTTATTTCACCAATCACATGTATGTGTTTATTCACATTGTAATTGACCTTTCCTGGAAAACCGTATAACCTTGGAAGTCTTGGAAATGTTTATCACATTAGCCTAATAATTGCTATCAGTGCCCAGGAAAGAACCCAACTAATCATTCCTAGGCCTGTATATTAGCTATATGTAACCAAACAAATATACTTATGTTTACCCCGAGCAAATCCTAGGCTGTAGCAGGGAACATGAAATCCACCAGTCCAGTAGTCAACCACCTCAGGCGGACAGACAAATTAACTGCCCCCCCCCAATACCAGCAACGAGGCCTGCAGCTCGAGGGAATAAGTAAACAACCACTCTCACAGAGAGTTCATGGGTAACAGGGGGGGGGCTTTGGAGGGGCGTGGGACAAAATTGGGGTAATTAATCGGATTTAATAAAATCTAATCACACCCTGCAAACAAAAAATGTCACTAGCTTAGCCGTGGCATGCTTCATCCACCACTTAAGTTGCGAACCTGATCGCAGGTACCGCTCAGAAGTTACGAATGAACGTGAGAACAGAACGAACGAACGAACGAAAGGACGGAGAGGCATGATGACTTGTAGAGCTGCTTACCCGCCGCTAAAGAACCATGTTGCTCTAAGGCCGGCGGACGCGCGGGCGTCTGAATTGGAGTGTGCAGTTACGTACACATGAGAGTGTGTGGCTGCAGCACGGGGACTAGCCAGTGAGACTGGCTAACCTGTAGACCGCTGGGAGTGTGGTGCCAAGCTGGGTTCGAGTATAACACTAATCGTCGGTATTGAAGAGCAATCATACGGCTGAAAACCCGGATATCGACAGAGCTCGGAGGAATCCCAGTACTATGCTGATTCAAGTATATCTGCTGATTCGGGTATCATCTCCGGTAGGTGGTCTTAGCTCCTGGTAGGAACACCAGTACTATGCTAATTAAATATGATACCTACGCTGACTCAGGTATCGTCACATTGTACGTATCCGACTGTCTGATTTAGCTCCATCCGCCGCGTAACCCAGCCGTAGATTCTTGTAGTTAGCGTCAGTTCCGAATTATGCCGGATGCAGTCACGGATTCTCCGGGCGGGACTCATCTGGAGGTGGAAACATGAACTTATTGGGCCACCTGAAAATTGGGTAGCAAGACCAAGGCCACATCTGAACACATAAACATGGGCAAACTTTCGCCCACTTGCCGTAGTTGAATCCTTCCGAATTCAGTACCTGAGATGTTTCCACCACCCCCTACCAGTTTTACATTTATAGGGTCGTTTATAACCTCTAAGACACATTAGTATTATTGTAATACTAGAGTCCCCATGCACTCCTGTACCCTTTTTTTTGGGGTAATTAATCGTCGTAATCTATCGGGGCCGAACAAGGCGTAGTATGTACTTCTGTTTCAAATTCAAATTCCTCCAATCTATCTGAAATTAGTTTATCGTCTTCGCGACTTTTCATTTTTGACATCGAATTTTATAAAGTCCTATGATACTGCAACTGTTGGCATGTTATATGTTTTTCGTTTTCGCGTCGTTTTTCCATTGCGTTTTCCCGTCTAATAACACTATCAATGCATCCCGACCTGAACCTCCGCCATACATCTCCGTTAGTATTTATCCCCTGTTTTATACGTAACTACTTGACAATCGAAATTGCAAGCGTTTATCAAACTTCATGCGACTTACATAACTATAATCACTAGTATTCATCGTGGAATACCGGCACACTAAGCATTGGATAGTCGATGAATATTTGCATGGGATGATATGTTTGTTACAACGGTTTGCACAGTTTGTCTTACATACAACAGATCTGAATCCACAGAACTCATTATCTGCGAACCACACACTGATTCTTGAAGTTATTCATCCGCTCACCATAAACACCTGCGGTCTATTTTGAGCTATTTTTTCTTGTCAGTCTGCTCAGTCCTGTTTTGTAGTTTTTGTTATTACCTATACCCGTCCAGCGACTGAATCAACAAAATACATTCGGTTAGAATATCTTCACGTTTGTTAATTCTTCCCACGATGGTATTTTTGGGGGACTCGAATGCATCGGCACCTTTATCCACTGGAAAAGCCACAATTTTAGACAGGCATTCAGGAAGCTTCAAAAAGGAGTGAGTCGTTTCAGACAGCTATACGACCTAACCTAGTGATCCCCTGCTATACGAACGTTTCATTCAATTTTTAAAACCTTAAATTTGTAGAAAAGGACAATATTAGCGTTGGTGTACAACGCCACCGTTCGCTTTCAAATGCAACTAACGTAAATCAATGTAAATCATTGTTGATTTGGTCACCTGACAAACGAATGACAGTGGGAAATACTAGCTGTATCTAAATATGCATTCTAAGATGTGTCTAGCTGTGTTGCTGACGCTTGCCTACTCAATGAATTTTCTTAAACTTTAGGACAGAAAACATACCAGGTGGCAGTACGTTGAACGACGCCACAGGTGCGTTATCTGCCAACACTGGTAGACATCGCCATTAGTTCCTGGTCTCATCTGTGTTAGTTCGAGTGAGTAGTTGGTCCTCGTGACAGGTAAGGCTTTTCCATCCATGGACGGTACTGCAGCTGGTACTTCCTCGCATCGAAGAGGAATACATGACGTCCGACACTCCATTTTTCCCCGTTCCCTTTCGGCAATGGACACACTAGGCACACAGATTCACCCCATAAAATGAACCCACGCCGACGTTTCTGCACAGTTGACCACTGTTTTTCACCAATGGCTGAAATTTACGAAAAATACATGTGATGCCGGTAAATATAAAAATAAGTGAATAAATACTACTTAAAACACTGAACCAGTAAAGCAGGCAACTGGTGATAGTCAGTAGGTAGAACAAAAAATCTGAATCGCAGCGTGGACGGTGGGAATTCCAAGAGCCCGGTAGAAAAATCGCACAATCATATTCACAATGCACATAAGGAACTCTACGAACATAATTAGCGCCTTCCAACGTAAATAACACTACGATGACTGTCTGCCAGAATTTCTGCCAGACCGCCATGGCTTCAAGACGCTGGCCTGGCTGGAAACTGATTCGAGATGAAAAAGACACAGCTGCATTCCTGTATCGTCGTCATCGGACTCTCCCCCTAAACTCAATGCACTGTGACCACTCGCTTTCCTGTAGCCTACATACTTGCTTTTCAATCACTCTCGTTGACGCATTGCCGAACTAAAAAGGCGACATAATTTCCTCGTAGCGTGCAAGGGAAAGCAGTACTTACAGCAACATTAGGTAGCTCCCATATAATGCTCATTGCCTTTCATATGTAGGCCTAATTCTGAAAGATATCCTAATGCCACAGAGCTAACTGTCCACGTGATTTAGTCGGTATAATTGCGGAACCATTAAAATGCATTGTTTGTTTTTTTTTTCTTTTGCCTACAAATGTATAATTGTTAATATTATAATACTGGTACAAAACAAGTCCGTTAACGGTGAGGCAGGGAGCCTTTTGTGACATTTCGGAAAAATTAGTACAACTAACATAGATGCCTTTATTTAGTTTCAGTTCAATTTGTTTAAAATTTATTTTTTATTTAGTTAGGTTTTGTATGGAAGAACTCATCATGGACGACCCTGAAACCACAACAACCAGAGAAGAAAAATAGAACTCACGCAATTCTCCCACCATTCCTGAAAAACACGTCAAGACGGCAAAAGCAAAACAACACTGCGGAGGCCATTTTCCACTCGTAATCACCCCGAATTTTTGCCTGAAATCAGCTCCATTGCAGTCATGACCTTCAGCACTTCTGGCCCCTGGTGAAATGAATAACCAACTATAGACAACTATTTTTCATGTGACGTCCTTGATGTTGTGAATATAACGTAACCTCCTGCTCATTGGCCTACAACAAGCACTCTCGATAGACATCGGAATGAACCGCCATGATTATACTTTTGTATTCACTTCCCCTCGAGCCTGGTCCAATGTTAGTTATGTACCAACCGTTATGTGATCCTTCGTTGTTGACACTAGCGCAATAGAGGCATTTCGCTAACTGGCAGAATGCATTTCGGGTTGCTGACTTTCCCAGCACGGTGTGGGGTAAGTCCTCTTCAAGACGATCCTGACTGTTGTTTCTCTCGCAGCTCTCAATTCAGCTTCAGTTTATTTTCCCACTGCACTGCACTATACCTGTAAAGCTATATAGGTCCTTGGTCTGTGTCCATCAGAACTCCTCGTGGAGTAGGGTTTTTTGGAGCAGGTTATGGTTTACGCATTTGTACGTATCTAGTCGACCACCAATCAAAAGAGAATCAGAAAAAGGAATTAGAAAGTTACCAATACTAATGCGGCTTTACTTACTGAGTAACCCCTACGTATTATAGGATTGGTTCGCTTGAATCTGAGGCCAAAACCGTTTTATAAATAGATTGATATATGTCTTATGAGATAACTCAAATTAGCATCGTTCTCGGATTTCTGTGTATGGACGATGCAATATTTGTTTTTTTGCTATAATGCAGAAATCTGTTCATTTCATCTTCACCCTTCATAGTTATTATATACGCTGCACTGCAATCCCTGATTCCTTCTACTCGACTGGATCAAGAGAAATATTGTAAACGCTTTCCTCGCCAACGTCAGTAAATAAGCAATTTATATTCAATTGGTATTGCCTGTGAATGTGAAAAGTGATGCACATCGACAACTTCTTCACTGTACTGTCACCTCCCACACAAAACTCACATGACGGCTTTCACGTTTCAAGGAGATATCGAACTGCACATAACGGACCAACGGTCCAGACAGACAGACGACCACACGCACAACCAACTGATCAGTCTAATGTATCGCCCTTGCAACAAGTACATGCGAGAACAAAACTTATCCTGGATGAACATGCGGGTTTTCACACATTCCCATTTTCTCACCTGCTTACAACGAGGAACTATGATAGGTACTAACTTCCCATCCACGGAACACAACGTCGTATTGTCATTTCACAACTTGATGAGACCAAGCATACTGAACTTGTGATGTTTACATACAAGGTTGTTTTTTTATTGACACTCTTGTTGACCTGAGAGACCTTTGACGTCAAAAACACAACATACAAACAACAAGCGATTTCTATGTATCTCCTTGAACGAAGTAACGGCGAGACAAAAACTGATTCTGATCTTCGAAACAAATATTGGCATTGCTGTGCACTCATCACAACCCCCCAAACCTGATTCACACAGATTTTCAATCATTTGACCCAACCATCCTAATTCAACCAGACTCACAATCTGGACTCCTGCGTTAAATGGAAAAAATTCATACTTGGTCGGAATGCAGCAGAAAATACCTTCCTCAAATGAAGCATTTTGGACTGACCATATACAGAACTCCCTAATGTTTACCTTTAGTGACCTTGAACAAGCTCCAAGACAATCGGTCATGGGAACATACACATCAAGTATGTTCTTTAGTGACTGTCACGATGACCCTTCAACTTGATCGATAGGTCCTGCAATTTCACCTTGATCAAGGGGTCTAAAGTACTTTTTATGAACTCCATGACATTTGAACCTGCCCCAGTATCTGAAATCTTCTTAAGCCCATTAAGCAAAGATATATACCACCTATGAGCTTCAATCCATCCTGTGTGTCATTATTATTTATTCTTCTTTGCAAGGTAAAGTTGGTGAAACACATTTCCTTCCAAATTTCCCCCCGGTTAAAAGCACAAGGAACTATGATTCTGCATTGCCCATACGGAAGCTACTCATCGTATTCCAACTTGATGGGACCAAACATACGGGCTTGTGGTTTTCACACGATTTTTTTCTTACTTTGACCTCCGTTGACATGAGATGACCGTTTGAACTAAAGAAAAAACAATGGATATATGTCTCATTATAGTGAGGCACGCATACCCAGTATGACCTTCATCCACCCACCACTGCGGTAGAGTCCCGGTGCTTACCAGCTAAAATTAGCCAAACGTATCTTCTACAAATGTACTATGTTCATCCAAAGATAAATTGACCGATCGGTATCAAAAACAAATAGTTTATGAAACTCCCTCAAATACATACCACGCTTCAATTAGATCAGATCAAGTATTCGCGACTGTTTCATGTTCACGATGATTTCAAACTTGGACCACTGGTGACCACTGACTTGACCAAAACAGAACGGTTTTCACATGAACTTATCATGGGGACTCACACATATATAACGTAATCCATTCATGTGGGTCCAAGTTACCGGTGTTAACAATCGCAATTTGACAAAATATCGAATGGGTTTTCCCAATTTCAATTTTTTTTTTTAACTAAGAATCAATCACGTATCCCACCAAAACAATTGTTTTTGTGAGTTATTGTTCCCCCCATAAGAAAGAACAGACAATACCCTATTGGTTGGACCCGCTATTGTCCAAAAAAAAAAAAAAGAAAAATTGTACCAGCAACATATGTCATTTCTCACCATTCCCCCATTTTCCCACTATACATAATTTTGACAAAAAACTGAGAAGCTACCAATTAAATGTTTAGTTGACCCAGATCAAGCTTTATTGACTTATCGTGGATCACAAGGGTTTTCAACTTTGAACTACAGTGACCTCAGATGACTTTTGCTCTGACCCCTACTAGGAAATATTAATGTTCTCATCATGGGGAACACAAAAAACAGGCCGAATATAGGCTTCATCCTCCTAATGGAGTCGAGTTCTTCTCTTGGTCACAAGCCGAAATTAGCCCAAATATCACTCTTTCACATTGAACATTCTTTAACCCAAAATTGCCCTATCCACACCAAAACAATGGGGTCATGTACCCCCCATGAGGAAGCCACACACGAAATTTCAGATTGGTTGGAACCACGCTATGTCCCACACCGAGTCAATGGGAAATTGTATCAGCTTTTAATATGGCAAACATATGACATTTCTCACACAAATTCCCCTATTTCACACTAATCTGGCACTATCTTACACAACAAACCGAAAGCTACGCACTAAGTTTCAGCTTGATCAGAGACCAGAACAATGGATGTATCGTGTTTTCATAATTAGACCTCTGTACATCAGATCACCTCTGATCTGACCCAAAACAATAGGGTTCTCGTACTCATCGTGGGTAACACCCATACCAAGTTTGAACTCATCCCACTACCCTGGGACCACTTTTCCATCTAGATGCTTCGTGTTACTGTGTTTACAGAGCTAATTTTTGCCAAAATATTGATTTTTTGCAGAGTCCCTGTAACACCCTTATGAAGAAAGCTATAACCCAAATTTCAACTTGATTTTCCCCAAAATTTTTGACCATAAGAGAACCCTCGAGACAGAGAAAACATAGAACTAGAAGGTTTCTGTATCCTCTCGATCCTCGTGTTACTATACAAGGTTAAACTTATACATTATTTTCAGAGCTTTATACATCCAGGTGAGATCGAGTTATCATGGGTTCCCAAGCCAGCTTATACATGATACACCAACAACAAAGGTTTCTTCCCTAACTTGTCTAAAACCCCAAGGACAAGGTTGGGCATTAATTTACCTGATCAGGCCAAGCGCTCTGGACTCACTGTGTTCATAGGGTCTGAGAATCTCTGTCTTCTGTTGATCTCATACCCTTTTGACTCGAATGAGTCCTTTCCTTGTCCATTCCCTGAGGGACTCCCATACCAAATTATGAGTTGATCCATCCATGTGGCATTATCGTGTTACAAGCCGGGACGCACACCACCCACACACACACCGCACACACACAACGCACACACACACACGCATGCATACACATCTACAACACAACACCACACACCGCACACACAACTCACGCTTCGCACACACTGTTCATAACTGCAAGATAACGCCTGACTCCGCCAAGGTTTCAACAGGTATATAGAAGGGAGATCCGCTATACGGGTATACTGTAAGCCAAGACTGAACCTGTAGTCAAAACTGAACTGTTAATATAGCCTTCGTAATGCCTCCCTACGCCAAGAAAATTAGGTTACCGGCGCTGCGAGAAGGTTGGCAATATTCAACAACTCAAAAGTTGAGTCGAATGTGAAACAACTCATGACTGAACTACTCTACTATTCAATTCAAACGCCTTTGTCTGGGAAAGAGACTAACACGCCGCTGCCCTAACCCTTGCCCTCTGATTGCGGCTAGTCTTGTTATACAGAAGACTCGGAATCTCCCATTGTCGCAACCGCGCTATCGTTTGTACTTCCGGATAGAGAGACGACCACGGATATTTCGTTTTCTTGCTTTCAGCCCGGCAAGCCCAGAGCGAAATATAGAGTTGAAGTAACCGAGAGGTACCACCAACCCGATCATATATATAGTCCACGATACGTACTATTCCGTTTTTGGTCGCTGTTTGTTAAGTTGTTCTTCTATTGCTGTCACTCTCGGCGAAAAGGTCCCCCAGAAGAACCGAAAATTTCCGAATGACTATTTTTTTGTATTCCATATGTCAATGTGCGTAATCAGGCCTATCCTTTTCTCTCTCCCCTCTCACCCCCCCCTCTCTCTCCCCTCCTCTCCCTCTCTCCCCTCTCTCCTCCCTCGCTCTCTCTCTCTCTATATAATTATATATAGTCACGGCCAAATGTTTTCGGAGCAAGCCGAGCCGCAACGACACCGAGCGCAGCCGCCCCTGCCATCCAACTGCAGACAAAACGGTGCAAACTTGTAGATCGCACAACTTGTTTCAAAGTTTCCAGACATCCCGCATATCTCCGATTCAACAGGATATTGATTGCGTCCCGAAGAACCTTATCTACCAATTTACTGTTACCGAATTCCCTCTGCGGATTCAGTACATCGGGACAAAAGCACCTGAGGACGAATGACCCAACCCCAGTCAGTCATCAAGACCCAAAAAATTTACAGCCGGTTGCTAAGCATTTCAACATTGGTCGGTCACTCCATTGGAAACCTGAGATTGATTGGCATCGACCATAGCCCAAATTGGTCCACTGAATCCCGCAAAGCGAAAGAAAATTACTGTGAATTGAACCTGAAAACGACTACAAACCATTTGTCTGAACATTCGGAACGACCTACATCACAAAAGAGATGGTAACCACTCTGCGGCCCCCCCAACCCTCCCTATTTTGTCTATTGTCATCACCAAGGCGCCAATGGCCTTCATTAGTATAATCCCCCACAAGGATTATCCCTGTCAATCAGCGCAACACTAATACAAGCCTCACTCCACCATTGTTCCTAGGCCTATACGTCTCAGCCTGTCTTCGCTTCGGTTATCACACACCCCAAAGAAAGAGTTAATTGCCGCAACAAACACTATTACGTAAGGAAAGATTTTAACTGTAAACTAAGAAACATCTAATAACAACAAATATACTGAGCCCCACATCAGAACTTAGCTCACACCATATTACTAACCACTCACCAAATAATAACGTCGTTAGATGTTGTTTCAAGGAGATAGTATCGTTGGTGGTTAGCGGATTGGCTACTACTGGGGATGGGGGGGGGAGATGGTTTAATTCGGGGAGAAGTCTTTTCTCCACGTCACCAGTCTCCTCCCCATCCATATCCCCTTTCAATTGGGTCATGCCCTCCCATTGCCCGAGTTTGGTTTGCAACCGGGGAGAGAACAAAAAATAATATTTTTTGTAGGGTTTTTTTTTCTCGGTTTTTCCTCCCAAGTGTGTCCCCCTTTTTATTTATTATTTCGTCTTTATTTATTTATTATTATTTATTACTTTAGTATTATGGATAAATATTCCATAAAATATCAAAATTAAAAGGGAGAATCCTATTATCGGAGAAGATGGCACATCTTGTGTCCTGAACTCCTTCATACTATACCATACTTCGAGTTATCACTTCTGTGTCACTGCACCGACGAAGAACTAGTGAAATGTCCGCAGCTCTTCATCCAAAATAATCGGCTTTTCACTCCACATTTTTTCTAGCTCATCGCTATTTCCGCATTCTCATTCGAGATCCAGCCATCATTTACGTAGCATTGGTTGTTTTACAGTTTTTTGCCTCTTGTCTACAGGGGCGTCAATCCATATCGAAACGTTGGGGGGGGGGGGGGACCACAAGGCGGACTGCGATACCCATCTAAGGGCTGAAGCGCCACCATTGGTTGCGCGTATCGTACGAGGAAATTTTGCTTGTTATACCTCCCATATCGCCGGAAGTGGCACTTGCCGTGCCTAATTGCAAACATCTAATTTTGCAATTTTAGTAGAAGGAAAATGTTGAACGGATTTGCCACGCATCTACAGCCTCTTATATTTTGTGAAAGAAAATGTCCGCAAGTGACTACAAACAAAACCCGAAAAAACAACAGGAACCCACTGCAGTTTACAATTTGGCGTACCTTGGAACAGATCACTGAGGGAATTTTGAAAGAAATGGGTCACTCATATTGCAGGAACGGTATTTGCGGTCCCCGAAAGTTGAATCCAGTGGCGTAGCTAGGGTTCTTTTTCAGTGGGCGGCGCGGGGGAGATTTCCTCTCATCCTCGGATTTTTTGCATTTTCGCGTGGCCATAGATGCATTTGGACAATATAAGCACCAAAACACTCACTTCACTCCAGAATATTTCGCATTTCCACATGTCCTATAGAGGCGACTTGCTGCTCTGAATCTTGTAAAGTTTTCCTGCCAATCGAATCGGGAGCAGTAAGATAAGTTTAAATCTCACTTTCAGAGGACCGCCGAATCCCCCCTCCTCCACTTTAGAAAATTTTGCATTTCAGGTGGGCTTAGATGCAGTCTGATGCTTATGACACTCCTAAACACTCACTTGTTTCCAAAATAATTTTGAATTTTCACGTCCTTAGATCGACTTGCTAACTCAAGATCCTCTTGATTGTTTTGCCACATTGTACGAGCTCCATGGCAGTAGGTAGGCTCTTCTTTGGAGTTGGTGTAATTCTTATCTAACAGCGTCCTGGTACCGGCGGAAAATTTTGGCATGTTTTTCGGGCATTTTATCATAAATTTGCCAGTCAGCAGAAGACGGAAATTCCGCTTTTTTCTTTTTCACGTTCGCCTTTTCGCTGCCCAATTTCTTTCTCTCGCCAGAACAATGTGTAAGGCAGCCGCCCCCCCCCCCAGTCGTAGAAGAATTTGCATTTTCACATGTCTTTAGATTGCAATTTGTTGCTCTGGATCTTGTGATGTTTTCTGCCAAAATGTTCTGGCAGAAAAAAAACTATGCAATCGTTGTAAGGTGGTCGAATCTCAGGCCGTCAGGATCCTCCAGTCAGTCCAGACTAGATGACCCAGGTCCATATATTTGCTCCTTCCACGGTCCCCTTCCTTGCGTTGAAAAAGATTTGCCCGAAAATCATAAAGTTACGAATTTCATTGAGTTCACAGATGGACGGGAACCGGTACTCAAATACACCAAGGATATGCGAGCGAGCGCGCTAGAACTTTTGCACATTTTTGTTACAAATTTCAGTTTTTAAAAAATACCTTCTCATCTTTCCTGAATTTCGTATTGTCGGTTTGAAATTTTGAACAATTCAACGTCCTAATATTCTCTCTCTCACTTTTTATTCCATTTCGCTGTCCTCATTTTTGGACCATGGTAACTTCTTTTGAATGTACCGATTGGGGGTAAGAATGAGCGGGATGCTTTCTCCTCGTATTTCCACGCCTTCAGCTGACTAACCAGGAGCTTTAGTAGAATTTTAGTCCATGCAGAATTTTAAATTGCACTAGCCTATTGTGAAGAAAATGCTTGAAGGTCAATTTGCAGATTTTTACACAAGCTATTTCCGCATTGGGTTGTACTTGAAATTTATTCCTACCCTATCCCTATCATAACAATATAACAACTATTTTATTGCTCTACCAATACGACAGCCACCATCACGCGTCGTTTGTAAATATGTGTGTCAATTGACGACAAAAGTATTATCATTGCAAAATTTGTGCACATGAAACTAAAACTGGGTTTCACACCCGAGGAGTAGGGGGTGGTGGTATTTCCGCCACACTTATCCTTGGGGGGGGGGGGGGCGGGGGGTATCACCCCGGTTCCTACGCCCTTGGTCCGCGCCTGATGCATTGTTTCAGGGCAAAGATCACGGCGGACGTAATTTAGTGGAATATAGGGAACTGTATTCTTTGGGATTCGGCCCAAACTTTTGAGCAGTTTTCCATACGTCAAGCGATTAACGAATGATTGTAGACACACTGATCTGTAGGATCGGCAGTTGCCCGCACGCTAAATGACGCGCCTATTGATTCGGCTCATTGCAAAATGTTAAGTTGGGGTATAACGCTATTTCTTCATGTCTTCTATGCGGTAATTTTACTATTTTAGCAAGTTTGAAATGTGATAAAAAGCGTTCAGATGGAGAGGCAAGGATGTATTCGAGACCGGTCGCGGTCTTGAATTATTCTCGAGTACCTGGTCTCTCAAGATGTGGCTGGTCTCGGGCCGGCTATCCAGTCTCGCTACATCCCTGGGAGTAGGCTTTAACTAAGGTAAATCGTTCGAAGATAATGCCATTAATATAAAATCAAAGTTGGTCGAACCCCAAGTCAGTTATTGAATTCAGATATTTGAACGTTTGAAGAATACATATATTCTAAGGAAGCGGGGGACAAAACTCATGTCCATACTTGGCATTGCAATGTGGAAAAAAACACAAACGCGCGGAAGCGCGTGCAAAAATAAGCGGACCATAGCGGAAATTCTAAGCGGTCGAGGTACAGTGAATTTTGGAGTAAACTTCTCCTGGGATCAGAAGCTCATTGAAGGAAGTCAATTAAGCGTGTAAGGATGAGGCAATGGGCCGGCAATTGTGGGGAAGTTCTTGCAATTTCAGCTACTGTCGAGTGTTGCGAACGTGATTATGCAGGGCCTTGTAAACTAGTTGAGCTGGATGGCCTGGGCCATTACTAAATACGAAAATTAATGGAGGATGATTCAGAAGTTACGAACGTGGAATAAGCCTTGGGCGAAACAGTCTCGTGAAAAATCTAAAATAGTTCGCAACCTAATTGCACACCGAGGCAAATGCGCGCGGAAGCGCGCGAAAATTTGCACTGAACTCGGGCATTCGATGAAAAACTTGGGCGTTTTTTTTTTTTTTATTTTTTGGTTTTTTTTTTAAGACCTTAATTGGCCCATCATCTTGTAATTTTTTCCTTCTTCCCTTTTTTTTTTTTTTTTTTTTTGGACTAAATGCTTCAACTCCCGCGCCTAAATGGAGCTATCACAAAACCCAGAGGCAATGTCATGCGACCTTATTGTCCCTCATACGCCAAACGTGGGGGGGGGGGTGTGTCCCACCAACGAAATGTGGGGGGACTTGTCCCCTGTCCCCCCCCAGGAGACGCCCTGCTGTCTAATATTACAATTAGGTGCGTTTCGTCGAGTGTTAGTGATAGAAATTCTGCGTTGTTTTGTTTTTTTTTTTTTTCTTTGGTATACAAAATCTTGCTAAGCAGGGGTGTGGCCTAGCTATTAATCAGGGACTGTTAGATTTGTTAGATGATGTAATGCTGCCATTTGACTTGAAGACAATCAGGTCCCTTAATTGATGGCTAAGGACGACGTAAGTATCTAACAATAACAATCGACTGAAACGCACCCCTTACAAAGGTAATTGAGTGACGTTGGGGTGTGAATAGGTACTGCGAATTCCACTGGATTCACATATCAATAACAAAACATATAGACGTAATATAAAAACCGCGCGGCCGATCGCAGGCGCGCTTTTGTCATAGTATGGGTTGGACCCGCATCTCATTTTCATGTCAGCAAGCCATGCCAGGACATGGAAATGAGACTGCGAGCAATTCATTTAGACCGACCTCAGTGCTAGTAATCCCAGTATACCGCAGCCAGTTGTTTGTGAATTCGGAAGGAGTTACCTCGACGCAAGGCGGCAGTGATAGTAGCCCGCACGGGGTGAGTGACGATATTATTTTGCATTTTGCCGCGGTGTTAGTTAGAATGAATGAACGCTGTAAAAAAGGAACACGCGAAGTATCCAACGTGTTTAGGTAAAACTTTAGGCTGATAGTCCCTGGACTATACGCTAGCAGGCTCGAAACAGTCGTTTGACATTGTTCGCCTTGTACCAGCTTCATTCACTCATTTAGGCTGTATGCCGTGATAACTAATCGGTGTTTTTTCTCTCAGGCTATGATCCTTTGATAATGATACAAGGACCTATACGATTATTTTCATCGGATATGGTTATTGGTTAGTGCTCTCAACACGAACACTTTTCTGATCCGTCCGTCTAATTTTCTATCCGCAATATTCTAATAGGCGGGTAGGCCTACTACTCATTCATCAAGACTCCTCCTAAATATACTATACTCGAAAAAGCGGCTATCCCCTCCTAATGCTTGTTGTTAGAGCAGGAATAAATCGATTTTAGTTGATGCGGATACGCGTGTGTAGGGTCATGTGTTTTGTGGGGGTGGGGGTGGTGATTGTGTATTGTGTATGTATGTATTTATGGATGATGAATGTATGTAATCTGTTGAATGTGTGTCTGTCTGCCTCTGTCTGTGTCGTGATCACACACGATACCACACTTGTTCAGCTCAACTAGCTGTTTCTATCTATCATCTGCCTGCTGTCCGTCGTTCGTCCGTCCACCATCCATCCCTCCAAGGCCAATAAGGTCATCAAAATGGCACAGTAGGCCAGTTTATGTTGCAGTTGCCAGATGTTGACTGAACTTGGATACAGTGATGTTGCCTGCCTGACGCATCTTTGACCTGAATAATTTATGGGTCAACGTCCTTAATGGCACAGTTCGCTAGGGGGGGGGGGGGTAGGGGGGGGGGGGGGGGGGGGGGGGTGGGGGGGGGGGGGGGGGTGGGGGGCGGCAAGCATGAAAGCACATACAATGAATTTGCATCACTGTGTCTGTTTTCCGTGTGTTGCTTCTTCTTTGTCATGTTCACCTGGACAAGCGGCATTGTCATTAAAGAATTTAGGACAGTGTCATCATGCATTGTGTGGAAATGTTTGTTAATTCTCTCTCCACAAAGAGCCGCAAATTGTTTTTTCCGAAATGAAATTTCAGTCCATTTGTTGCAGTTTTGAGCTGCCAACACCATTGGTGCTCTTGTTTATTTCAACTCACGTAGAGGACTCCTGCACCACGTCTTTGCTATGTTTGCCATCAATACTAATGATGATAATAATATACCCTGTGTTTTTCAACGGTTTCCGAATAAGTACCTGGCCGGGAATATCAAATAATGTACTCGGGTAAGTTGCGATTTAGTTTAGAGCGCGACATGTTGCTTTATTGTGTCAACACACGACAAAAAGTAACAAAATGCGACTGAAAAAAAATTCACGGATAGGATCACGGAATCATCACAGAGGTACGGATTGTACGCATCCGTCTACAATTCTCACGGCGTGGCACGGACGTGTCACGGATTAGACACGGACGTATGTGGCCACAGTTACGATCATTTTTGGCATGTGCGCGTTTTTGGGAGGGGGAGGAGGTTCGTGATGTTAGATGCTTACGGTTCACTGCCACACGTTCCATGATCCATAAATGTCCGCAGTTACTCACTTGCAATCAAAAGGCGAATATCCAATACATTACCAATTCCGGAGTCATGAAACACTTTTAAACAACGACCAGGCAGCATGCGTTGCTGTTTGAAAACGGGTGGAAAGCCTGTGACAATGAGCGGTTCAAGAATTCATATTTAGTTGAATTTTGAACACAAGCAGAGTATATTACCCATGCAGTTACGTTCCCACCAATCAAAGACGGGTTTGTCACCTTCCTCTGAGAGTATGTCGTGTTTTGAAATCGTAGGGCCTACTAAGATTTTTTAAAAACATTTATCAATACACATGAATAGGTTTTTGCGGATGACATTCTGATCGGTACAACTGCTACATATTATTTGCATCCTGAGAAAATGTTAGAATATTTTGAGGTGTTAAGCGAGTTCTTGTCGTCGCTCTGCGGCGGAAGGTGCCCTTTGGATTCCGTCATAGAGAACCAACGCCCAGACGGGATATGGCCCCATGCAACATATCGTCCCGTCAACGAGCCTGCGTAAAGGCGATAGGAACATATCCGGCAGTCATTATCAAACCAGCAGACAAAGGGGGCGGCCATCACCATAAATTAACACGTTCACTACATATAGAACAGAGATAACAACTGAACAATCCGACGTTCTATGCAGAGCTGCGTCCACCCATCTGTACGGTATGACACATAACTCCGTGACCCTTATGGACTTTGCGTCTACTGGCTACCGAGGTGAAATTCCCGTATTCCTGAAACCCACAACCTGGGGTTTTTTCTATACCTGACCCAAAGTCCACAATGTTTCCAAAATGGTTGAAAATCACATTTACCCCCCTAGAGCAACCGCCCGCTGGGGTACCCACTGATTTTGAACAACGCAGCTTCTTCTCCACTAAAGAATTGGTTGATCTAGCCAAGACACTTGATCTTTTTCCTCCTGGTAGACCTATTGTGTCTTGTATTGGTACGCTTACTGAGTATTTATCTGGGGTACGTTGACAATGTCCTCCCCAATCCTTTGTTGCCATCCTAGAGTGCTTCATTAGCGGACACTCCCCACTTTCTCAGGAGTTGCAAACGATCGCGTCCTGCCCCAAGAACTCACTCTCTTTACTATGGCGTAGAGCCCTTTTACTCCACCATACCTCATAAGGAAGTTTGGACAGCAGTTTAACATTTTCTACGAAAAATGTTACCAAAATGTTTTCGTCAGCGATTTGGAGCGTCGTTTCATTTTACTTTACCCAAACCATTGTGTATTTATGGGAAACTATTGCAGACACTTGGTTACGGCAATGAGTAGCAAAGGGCTCCCAAGCTACGAGCGCCATCATTTTCAATGGCCGACCTTGAGAAAAAGATCCTTTCTCAAAGCGCTTGAAGCCATCTTATTATTGTCTGTTATATAGACGACATTTTTTCCCGGCCACATGGAGAAAATGCACTCAATGCCTTCATCACTGTCTGCCATGACCCACGACGATTAAATTCACTTCAGAATTTTCTAGCTCGAAATTGCTTCCTTGAATGTCCTGGTAGTCAACCCAATGCACCATAGAAACAACATTATACTGGTAACCTACGATACCCATAGCTTACCTTAATTTTGATAGCCCCCTCCCCATCATTCTTAAGACACAGTAGTGTACCACGTGCACTAGGATTATGCGCTTATGCTCCCCCCGTCAGAGTCTGAAAAACTGTCTCGAACATGGCCGGTTACTTCTACAGTAACGGTTACCCGTTTGCCATTTGTAAGGAAGGGTCAGTAGGCTGCTGCCCTATGTCGTGATAATCTTTTGTTGCAAAACCAAAACCACAAATTCACGTATACCTTGGTCTTGGAGTTAGTCCAAAGAAAATGAAAAAAAACTCCCTAGAATTTTGCGTCAGGTTCAATATCCTACAAGGGGACGAGTCAATCGGCTCCTTATTTAATGACCCCCCCTTCTCACTTCCCGATACAAACCTCCCCAATCTCAAGCCCTCCTTCCTCGTCACGTCTATCGTCTTCAACTGACACTGGAAACCGGAAGTGTGGGACACCACGTTGTCAGGTGTGTAATTTTTCCTAATTACTGATCAGTGTCTTCGCCCCCCGGGTACTGCTTGTAAAATTCGACCGGGCAATTACGATTGTACACACTAATGTTGTATATATTTATGCTGTACTAAATGTGAACATGCAATTACGTCCGGACAAACGGGACCAAGTTTAGCTTAGATTTAACATCATAAAAAACTATCGGACGGGCCAATTCAAATTATCCGGTTTCCAAGCAATTTCTCAAACATGGTACATAGCCCTTGTCAGATCCTTAATAGTGGCATTTTATTGAGTCGAATCATCGAACCGTGACTGGGGGGCCGCGCTACGTCCGAGAGTAAGTGGATAATAAAGCTCAATACCCATCACAAGTCTAACAACCGACTGGAGCATTAATCGATGTTCGCTTTTGGCCGAGTACGAGAGTGCCTTCAGTGTGTGTGGCCTCATGGTCATAGTCATTGCACTTGCGTGATCTCTGAAATATACCTTGATTCATTTCGTTATACTCTGAAGAAGGACACAAGTGTGTCCGAAATATACGTATTTTACCTATTCTACTGGTGTTGGGTGCTTCTTAACATGTCACGGAGGGGGGGCTACTGCCTATTATATGTTTATATATATATATATAGTGTATTTAATATCTATATATCTTATTCTATATAGTATATATATATATTATATATATATATATTATATTATATATATTATGATAGATTATATATATTATTATATATATATATATATATATTAATTATGAATTTCAGTCTGCAACCTTCTCCTTGGTCACAACTTCTTCCTGGTACTTGGAGAGGCTTTTTTACACTAGGAAAAACCACTTGACTTTATCGATTGCCTATTTGGGGAATCCCCGAATACTGGCGAAACGAATTGGAGAGACAAGAACTGCATAGCTTATGATTCCTCTATTCCCGTGAGTTCTTTCTGTGCGATTTGTAATTATAACAACTGCCCAATGGGTCAAAGGGTTGTGAGCTTGGCCTTTCCATCCTGTCAAGGAAGTTGGGGTGAAAAGGTGGGGTTTGGACTGACTCTGTTTATTTCTTCGAAACTGCTCGAGACATACCCCTGGAGTTCATTCAGTAGCAGAATTGTATTCCCAGAGAAATATGTCGACTATACGGATTTGTATCCTGCTTCGCTTAGTGTTTTTTTCAAAGTCATTACCCTTAAACCGTGAAACTTCTAGACCAATTTGCCTTGACCTGACCTGAAGAAGACAAACAACTATACATCACTTTACGCTCATCCTTTTCCTCTTTTTTTTGGAAGTCACTGGGTTCATGACTTTCGGAGACCTGAATTTTTTTAAGATAAAAAACAAACAAAAACAAGTAAATAATTCGGTCCTGATGAGAACTTGGCTAACCAACCGGCTAGGGTGAGGTTGATTGGGTGGCATGTGAGAGTTTCACTACATTCATGATGATACCTTTTGATGATTTCATGTATGGCATATCCAATGTGTTTGCCATCACCCTGCTCAGCACTGATAGGTGATATCAACAATTCAACCGTGCAAAACCCAGATGTTTGCATGGGAAAGAACAATAGATAGGTTGATGGCATACCCTGTACACGATGGTTTCCAACTGGGGAGGAATTACCCCCTACGGAAAATTTCGATATTTCTCGGGGGTTTGTACCTGGATGTAACATGACACAATACATGTATATTGATTGGTCACACACATCGTACTGTAAATACAACACCAATCCATCTTGGACTCTTAATCATTCAAATAGTTCAGCGTCTTCCTTCCCTTAAACCCCTCTTCACCATGACACCGTGCCCCCCCCCCCCCTCGCCTCCCCACTTCCACAAGTGGAAAGTTTGGCGACGCAGCTGATTGTTGAGTCTTTGTTAAGTGTTTCCCGCATTCAGTGTCAAGATCCATTATGTCGTGGTTGAGTTCAAAAATTTCGTTTCCACTTATCAGTCAACCTCTAATGTAGTATTTTTGTTAGCAGAAGAGGTAGTCATAGCAGAGGCGATCCGAAAAGGTTGGGACCACTGTTTTTATATCATGTACCTGCTCCATCTGGGCTGCACTACGTACCATAATCGAGCATGCACTACGCTGTAATTATCAACCAAATATATGATCCATCTGTGAAAAAAATTGTAAAGAATCTATTTTCACTGATTTGTGTAGTAAGGGTGTCTAAGCGTGACCGAAAAAAGATGCCGCCGGTACAGGATGGGACCCTATTTTTATCCACAATGGTGTTCAAAAATGCCGCCGAATATGGGAAATCATAGAAAATGCCTTGATCATCGAAACATGATGTAAATTTCAACAAATTATTGTACTATATTTTCGATCTTGCGAGCACATACGCGACATTCCCATGCTGCTAATATTGCCCAAATCAAGATGGCGGCCAATATGGCCGCCAATTCCTGGAAGAAATATACACAAAAATATCGATAAACTGCAGAGACAGTACATATGACAAAGGCTCTACAAGATTTTTTCCGAGTCTGGAACAAAGCTTTTCTGACGCAGAGCCATCGGCTGTCACATCAAACAAGCTGGTGTAAAGGCATGAGTTCACGTGTACCCAAACTCTTTGGGGAGGACACCCTATGAAACAGGCTAGCAGAGGAGATATTGATCGAGACAGACTCCCAACACAGATGCTAGCACCTCAACATGACCTAACAGTTCACCACCAATCAGGAACATAAGCTGTATGTTGTACTGCATAATCGAGTCATCAGTCCAGACTATGATGTGGTGTCCGAGGTCAATCAGCGTGCGATGGTATCACTTGCAACCGTTTTCAAGTCATCGAAGAACTCCTTGGTTAAGACGGGCAACCCTAAAAAAAAATTTTTAATTCTGCACATCATAGCGACCTCTGAGGCCCAGACAGAGAAATTATGGATTCCTTCGAAGGAAAGATCGCAAAGTTACGCCGTTTACTCTATAACGCCCGGGAAGAACTCACACACGTTGTGTCAGCTCTCAGTCTTTCTCGCCCAGCTTTCACTTCACTTCGTAACAGAGAAATCGCTCTCCAAGCTCCCTCCCATCCATGACGGATAATAATCATGTTCCTAGGATCCGATACCGACCAAGTATTGAAGATGGGTCTGCCAGCTGGATTGGTTGACATGGTAAATTTTGTCAACGTGTCGTTTACATGATGGATACAAACATGTGTTGTTCGACTATGTGTCAATAAAGCCAGGAAGCCCGCAAGCATTGGCAATTATCGACCAGTGTCAATCGCTGCTTTGAGCATGGGTTTCGGGAACAGACTTCTCAACCAACTGCGCTCATCTCAGTCGTTCATCACTACATTCGAAGTTTTTAGTCAGCATACCGGCCGTAATCATCCACAGAGATGCACTCCTGTGGGTGCGCAATGATGTACTGGAAGCCTTGAATGCTCATCGTTATTCGCGATATTCATCATCATTGACCACCTATAAAGGGTAAGGTCAAAATGGGAAATATAAAGGGGCACAAGGGCCATGATGTGGAAAACTGGCAAAACGCTACTCTCCTGAGAATCGGTGGCAGGTCTTAAAAGGGTTATACACCCAATTTTGTTCAAATTGAAGAGTAATATGCAATCTGCATTGTTTTAGTTAGGAGAGGTATAAACTTATTCAGTCCAGTAATAGAAATTACAGTGCTTGTAGTCTGATGGCAAGGAAAGAACACGAAGATCTGAAACAGGACAGAACATAAGAAACCTTTTATAATGTAAAAAGGCTTTAAATGTTCATGCTTTGATGGACATTGACTAGAGTTGAACATAATACTCATGACTGCCGGGTGACATTTGTCCACCCAAAGGTCGAGGTCAAAGGTCATGGAGGGAGCCTAATTAGGCGATTTGTATGAAAAAAACTAGTTATTCCACTCACGAATCTCAAAAAAAGTGTGTATCTTCATGATGTTCGCGCAGGGTCACCAAGGTCAGACAGAATAACGATGAATCAATTCACAAGTTAATAACACATATACCGACTCCGGTTAGAGCTACTAAAAACCATGGTTCTCTAGTTCGTAAGAGGGGAAGTGCTATGGAATGCTGATGCGCCCAAAAATGATGCTGGCTTCACTCGTTCTGATACGTGAATCCTAAGCGGAATAACGACCTAGAATTCATTATTCCACCTATGTTCCAAGCACATAAAGAGAAAATTGCTCCGTTTTATCGCCAATAAATCGGTGGACGAACAATGATCGCCATTTGCCGCAAACTTCGTAGGCAAGTAATGGTGTTACCCGTCAGTTTTCAGTGCGTAATAATGAGTTCCCTTAGGCATTATGAACGCTATCATGCCGTAATAACGGACTTCTTGTCTCATTATTCGTCTTTTCGGAGGGTCATAATAATTGACGCCAACTTGCTCGGTATCCCGCCTATCCCCGGGCATCACAATGACTTAGCTGGTCCTAATTCCTCCTCTCTCAATCATAACATGAAGTCTCGTTATTCTGCCTATTCCGATTCATGAAAATGACTTAATTATCATTGTTCGTCCGTCTCGGTCCTAATAATGAATCGATACTCATATGTGCCTGGAACGTAGACAGCATGATGAGTTCTAGGTCGTTAATCCGCTTAAGTGTCCAAAAGAAGGGAGAGCGCATAAGACTAGAAAGAGTAGTGTAGTTCATTATCGCACGTTAAAATTGGCGCCCTTCCAAGAATCATTGGCCGCTCTTCCAAAAATGAAGTGCTCTCCCAGGAATGAGAACATATGAGGGAGGGAGTGTAGAAGAGGGTTTTTTTTTTTTTTCAATGCTAATTTTCAAACAGGGGGTTGCATGGTTGTGTGAAGTTTTGGCTGGGAAAAAACTCGAAGGAAGGAAACGTTAAAATAACAATTGGCTTAGTTTTCGTGTTTCTGGCTATTCCCACGCAAGAATTTATTTCCATTCGTGTCAATTTCGGAGAGAAGTTAAGATGAAATTTCAACTAGGCTAGTTTGAACGATTATAGTGTTTGGCACGTACGTACGTTTTCTCGTTGGAAACCCCGAATGGCTTCCTGGAGACCCCAGTGCCCCCAGGATTCTTTCATTTAGAATCTGTTTAGTCAGCTCAGAACCTTCAGAAATGCATGCTGCATGAAATCGCCTGGAATAGCTGTCAAAAAATTAGAGCACAGCTTCAGTCCTGATGTAGATATACCGATGTAGATAAGTTTGAACCCTGTCAGTATACACGAGCGCGCAGAAGCAGAAAGTCAAGTTCATGCATCATGCATGTAGGCATAGCTGACACGTGCCACACGTAAAATAACACTATTGTATATACATTACAAATCATTCATCATACTGATTAATTTTATATTGATCGAAAACAAAATTCTCCCTACTCCTCGTATCTGCCAGAACCTGTGCAGACATTCAGGAATAGCGCCCAGCAATTTCTATATATCATTATATCAACGGGATGAGGCGCGGAATGCGCCCCAAAAATGAGCCGGTCTAACTCGTCTGACACGTATCTTCAAGCAGAATAACGACCAAGAGGCAAGAACTCAAGAATTATGCCGTCTACGTTCCAGGCCACATAAGGTAATCGGATTCCTTTATGATGTGATCGAAACGGGCGTGAATAATGGGCCTGTGTTCACGGAGGCGGAATAATAAGTTGTAATTAATGTCATGAATCAGGTTAGGCAGGAATAACGCTAAGTCATTGTTGATTGAGGAGGAGAGAGGAGAAGGACCAGGCTAAGTCATTATGATGAACGGGATAGGCGGGATAAAAGCAACTAAGTCATTATTATGCCCTCCGAAAAGATGAATGATCGAGAAAAGAAGTCGTTATTACCGGCATGAGACCGGTTGCAAATAATGACTAGTGTACGGCACTTGAAAATGACGGGTTACACCCTGACTTGCCTGAATTTTGGCCCGCCCCCAAAATGGCGATCATTTCGTTTTCCACCGATTTTATTGGCGATAAAACGATCAATTTTCTCATTATGTGACTTGGAACATAGGTGGAATAATGAATTCTAGGTCGTTTCCGCTTAAAGATTCACGTATCTGAACGAGCAAGCAGCATTTTTTGGGCGCATTCGGCTTTCATAAGGACGCCCACTGTGTCACTCTTGCTCGTCAGCCAAAAAAAAAAAAAATCCCGAGCAACTGTAAGGCAGATCTCCTACATTTTCGTAGGTGTTGTCCCGGTTTTTTGGGTGTACACTATCCGCCTTTAGATCACCAATTAGGAAGGTTTTTTTTCGCCTTTTATGTATTTTGTTGTTTAGACTCGTTTTAGCAGATTATGGGCAACCGTAGGATACACGGTATTGTGGTTTAGTATTGGGTACGAGTATTGTAATGAGCTATTTCGTTTTTTTCATGGATATGCAAATTGGATGTTGCATACTTGCATAATTATAGCGAATTTATCGAGCTCTTCAAAAAGGTCAGTGGTCACTGAAGTCATTCAATGTGTCTGATTTGCATACTCTCCTGCATTCTCCTCCCAATTTACTAGCATTTCCACAAAACTGTGTAGACGGTCATCGGTGAATGGAAATTCGGACCTGAGTGTCCATATGTAAACATCAAACATGCTTTAAAATTCTGCTGTCATTTCCGGAGTCAATTTGGTGTCTTTCTAACTCGGGGATCAGGTTGGTTGAAACCACTAGATGCCTGGTTATTAACCAATTCGAGACCGGTGGAGACAGCAATTAGCGGACCCCACTTTTTCTCCCCTTCATTACCCAGAGTACGTGGATCATGTGGGTCATCAATTGCTCCCACTGCTATCGCTGTGTATCCTCTTTTCGTCTGCCTCGGGCAGGTAAGTTATCGTCAATCCACTAATGACAATGTATCTGTGTTGTTAGCTAGAATTTATTCTGAAAGAGAGTACAACATATAGTGTTGCAATTTAACAAGCATGACTCCATGTGGTGTGCATACACATTCTAAAGAGCCTGGTCACAAGGTTTGTAATGAATATTGGTGAAATAATGAACCTATCCTATTCGGAATATAGCCAGAGAAGTTGTAAGCACGAGAATTCATTCCTCTAACCATAATCAATATTTTCCAGGTAGACGGATATTCGGTTTGTGAAAGTGGGGGGGGGGGGGGCATCGTTTTATGTGTGAATCGGCCTTCAATGAACATGAGAATAGGCATAATCTCCTTTATATAGTCACATCATATAACCCAAAATTAAATGCACTCGTTTATTAGAAAATTTGATGAGCCGACGAACTCATCTTGTTCATTTTAATCTTTTTGGCTTTATCAAGAGATTTGACTTGATGCCGTGTTGTGATATAAAGCCATGTTCATATCAATCTTTTGTGGAATTTATTCACTATCAATTTCACCCTGCTTGATTGGAGTAAAATTGGTGCTGAAATATACACACGTTCCTGTTATGTATAAATCCACTTGCCACCAGTGACTTGCTCATTGCAGAACACTAATTCACAAATTAACAAAAAAAATATATATGTGGCAACCACCTCTCAAAGCGCTTCACAATCCTTACCCCTGCTCATTGGTAACTTTTCACTCCCACACTATATAGTGCACAACCCCTGCTGTTCACACCTGGCACACTGAACAGTTTTTTATTCCACATCATCGTGTCCCCTGGCGGCCTTCCCATAGGTGCAGCCACATCAGCGAACGCTATATGTATCAACGGTACCCATTTACCCCTGGGTGGGTGAACAATCGAGATAGCCTGCTCAAGGGTACACGTGGACTCGACCGACAACCACTGGGTCATGAGCTCGACGCCTCAACCATTAGGCCACCACGCTCTCAAATTATACTTGAGGATACAGCTTTACCCCATCTAGTCCGATTCGCTTGGCCCACTTTTTAGTTGTGTAAATGTTATCGGTCGTCCTGTTGGTAATTCACCTTACCACCAATGAGCTTGCCTATGATAGGCCTATTATCTCTACTGTATACATATACTTGGCTGTTCAACGCATTTGTAACTTATATCAGAATTTCGTAGTGCCGCATCAGCCAAGGCTATGTACCTTACAATCCCGCCAAAAATAGATGGGACACACCCGTATCCCCGTACCATGATGGCCCTATTGTGACGCGTTCTGTTCTCAACATTGAATGGAGTGAGTTCCTTTCACCGGGGATTGTGAACAATGATTGTTTTTTTTGGGCACCGGGGATTGTGAACATGATTTTCTGGTCTACTCGTTACCTGGAATTGTCCCATCATTTTTGCGAGGATTGTCGAACCCTGTACAAAGGTATAGGGCCATTGAACTGTGTCAGTTGAGACTTTACAGTCCGCATTACCGCCTGCCGTTTCGGCATTGCCCTGCCTGTTATCTGTACCGTCGGTCACAAAACGTGGTAAAATGTGCTTGCAGGAGAACCTCAGCTCCTGGCTGTATAGTGTATAAAACGTAAAAAAACACGCCAACGCGCTCATGCTTTATGCGCTCATTAGCTCACGTCTGAGTCACTGACCTAATGACGAGTACGCGCGTTTTGTGGTTTGTATTAACATTTTTCTTGGTTATGGTTTCTTTACATTCCGTCCATGCGAACATCCTCCAATATAACATGAAGAATAATAGTGAATAAAAAGACTTGTCACATTAAAATGAATTCGGAGAATTGGTCCACGGCAACTCCGCTTGTAGGTACGTATAATTCTTATAAGTGTTCCAAATGATGACTATTATTTTCACTTAGTTGTTGGTAATATTAGTGTTCTCGGACTATTTTGATTTTGATTACCTATAATGTTTATTTACAGGGCGAGTTTCTGTTGACAACACAACCAGCCGTGCAAAGTAATTACGTTGTTTGCCAGTTCAGTGACCGGTTGACCAACGATTTACCATCAATTTTTAGCTCTAACAGCTTGCTGGTTGAGCTATTAGACTATGCATTCACTCTATCTATAATATCTATCTATCTATCCAGTGTTCAACACTTTGCCTTTTTGGCTCCCAACAGTCATTCTGCGATGGATGTCGACCAAACTTGGACACAATGTTCATTGACTCATGGAACATGTTTGACCGTTGTTTAAGGTCGAGGTCAGGTCCAATTAAAGGGGCAATACAGGCCATTAGGCGAAAATTTCAAATGTATCTCCTTCTACAAATGTTGTTGCACAGTTGCTGATGTTCGGTCATAATGATTGTCAACAGCCGTACCTTCGGGTGTTGAGGAATTTTGGTACAGTCCCACTTGGGCCCGATTGCCCATTTCATGAAATTCACACAATTGTACTTGAATGCATCTCCTCCCACAAGCCTTCAATTGCTTTCTTCAAAGTTACATGTATAGTTCCTTGGTAGAGGGCCATGGGGGTTTTCGGAATCTTGGGTCCCAGGGGCCCAGTTTGGGCCCTAGGCTTCAATATACTAATACTGCAAAATCTTGTAATCTCCCACCAAATTTTGTTGAACAGTGCTGATGTTCAGTCAAAATGTGTTCTAATAGCTGTACCTTCAGGGTGCCCAGGGGTTTAGATCCTATGGCCTGTGTGGGCCCCTGGTGGCCCATCATGTGGAATATGCAAAAGCTTCTTCCTCTTACAAATTTTTAGTGCACAGTGCTGACTTCATTCATAATATGGTCTAACAGCTGTACCTTGGGGTGTTCAGGAATTTTGGTCCATGGGCCCAGGGCCAAATTTGGGCCCTAGGGTCCCAATTATATATGAAATACCGCAAAATCATGTATCTCCTACAAAGTTTTGTTGCCAGTCATAATGTTTGTTTAATTGCCGTACCTTCAGCATGCCCAGGGGATTAGGACCCAAGGCCCAGGCCAAGACACAAGGGTACTTGAAATCATCTTCCTCCACAATGCTCAATTGATTTTTTTTTGTTTTGGCTTCAAAATACCTGTAATGGTTCTTTGATAAAGGGCTATTGGGTTGTTTCAGGATTCTGGGCCCAAGCCCTGAATGAAATACCGCAAATCTTGTATCCTGCAAATTTTGTTGCACAGTGCTTGATGTTTGGTCATAATTATGGTCTAATAGCCGTAACCTGCAGGGTGCCCAAGGATTTGGGACCCAAAGCCCAGTACACCCGGTTCACATCTGTGGAATTAGGCAAAATGTTGGTGCTCAGTGCTGACATACTGTTGCAAAAAAAACAATTAACCGAGGTCCATGCACTTTGGGCAGAGTGTCCATTTCATGAAATTTCACACAATGGTACTTTGAATGCAACTCCTCCCAACAAGTTTTCAATTGATTTTTACTGTTAATGCTCCTTGGGTTCGTGGTCCACTTGAGGTCCCATGTACTTTGGGCAGGAGGGTACATTTCATGAATTCACGCAATGGTACTTCAAATGCAAAACTCCCCCCACAAGTTTCATGGGGATTTTACTGGTAATTACCCTTGGGTTGTGGTCATGGTGGTGTTGGCGAACTTCTGGCCGACTCATGCAAAATGCTTCCCTTACAATTTTGTGCTGATGTTCAGTCAAAGGCGGTTATAATACCGTACCTCCAGCGTTTTTCAGAATTTTGGACGCAAGGCCATAGGTGGGCCCAAGGGCCATCCTTGGCAATCACGCAAAATGCTTCTCACCCTTCCAATTTTAGGGCATTATGTTGATTTGATCATAAATAATGGAATAGCCAAACCTACAGACTTTTCTGGTAAAAACGTTGTTAAAGGGGCATAATGAAACTATCTGTGATAAACTGCAAAGTCGCAAATTGCTTTTCTCAACAGATTCAGTTGGAGGAACTCTTGTCAGTGTATCACAAAATGATGGGAAGTCATGGTTAAGGGATCAGGTCGAAATCATTAAGGCTAGTTTAAAAATTCTAATTTGCGCCCCCAAATAGTGCATTTTTTCGTAATTATTAAAATAAATTTTTATTGAAGTTTATTGTCGCCTTGCAGCATTTTATTACAACAAAAAAGAAACCAGTTGTGATAAGCTGAGAAATTTGATGGCCAGGTGAATAAATTACACTGCAGTTGCCTGTCACTGGTACCCATAGTTATAAAAACTTATTTGATTTTTTTGCCATGCATGTCACACTTTCCAATTACCCAGTATTGAATAGTTGATTCATTGACTTGTATTCCAATCCCTTAAATCCCCCAGTTCCAGCCCAACTACTTGTTATCCATTTTAGCTTAGGTGGGTCACCCTTCTCAGGTCATCCATTGCCTATTAACTTCTAGAGAGAAGAAGACTCGTTTTTACTCTGTGCACACAAATAGCTGCCATTGTCTTCTTTTTATGGGAATGGGGAAGTTGGTGAAGAGGGTGAGAGGGACAGCCTTGGACTGCTCAAAAATAATCATCCATAGTAGCCAGGGTAGTTGATTTTAAGGGGTACATATAAAGCTAGTGGTTCATGCAACAGGGCATTGGAATGGGATTTTTGAGAGTTAAACTGGGATTTTGATAGGTGCATTAGGTCTGTCGTCGTGGTCAGTAGCCAATGGACCTACAGGTTCTGGCAGTAGGCTGGGCATGGGATTGGACACTACTGGGCAGCCGTTGTGACTGATCATTCGATAATGAACACATCGCTAGTTGCCAGTCTCCATCCAAGTTAAAGCTGTGTCATTAATTTTTCTATTCATACACATGGAGGGTGCACCTCCATTGCCTATTTTGGTTCCAAGCATGTTATTCGCAGGTTGTCATATTCGTCATTGGTATTTCGCCAATTTTTGTGATGGCATGTGGCAAAACATATACAGAGACTGCTACATTGCCAGTCATTCCTACTATTTTTTTTTACCTGACCCCAGCCATGAGGCTTCTGTCAAGCGGCCTATCTCCTCAGTTAAGTTGGATGATGATTTTTGGGTCAGTATTAACATTTGCCCAATTGGAAAACATGTAGGGTGTTAATCTAGTGTTCATTTCGATCATTTTGCAAATGGAAATCCTACAACAAAAACATTCCTCAATGAACTGGGACATCTTTGACCATATGAAGGTCAAGTAATATTAAAGGGGCACAATAATAGGCCACTGTGTGAAATTGGCCCTTTTTCCTCTCAATTGGTCATTATTTGAGGATGTTGACCTAACTACTGACCACTGACCTGACTGCTGAAGGTGGTTACACTAAACCTCGCGCTCGGGGTTCACCCGAGCTCGGGGTTTTACTCGCGGTAGAATTGTAGGGTAAACGCTCCTTCGACCCCGTGTTTGAACTCCGGGTCAACCCCGAGACAACTCCGAGATAGACTAGAGTTGAACCCCGAGCGTGAAGGTTTAAACGCAACGCAGGTTTGAAACGGGGTTTTGCCGAGAATCTTGACCTTCTGCTGCATCTCTGCGAAACAATTCACACCACGTCTTGTTGCCGGAATATAGACTAGAACAAATCACAAAAATGCTGTATAATATCCTTTGCTGGGCATGGGTATTTCGCGATAGTATTGTACTACGAGCAATCGTTCATGAAAGTTGCATATTTCGCTATCGTTGCGTTGTGTTGTTACAATCGGTGTCGGTGGTTAATTATTAGTTCATTTTCATCGGTCTAGAGAACAGGTCTAGAGGCACTGTAGTGGAATTCCTAAAATTAACCGTGTTGATTCTGCCGTAAAGTATCGTAATAAATTAAATTTGCCTGAACGCGTTTTGCCAAATGTAAACAAATGCCACTTCCTGTCTTTGAAACCTCGCGCGCGGATTGAACTGTGCGCGAGGTTCAGTGTAAACAGCAGAGGATTTTAGCCGATGGGCACCTTGGGAGAAAAACTCCACGCTCGGGGTTCTTAAGACATCTTTGGCCGATGAAGATCAAGGTTCAAGGTCAACAAAGGGGCACAATAGGCCATGTTTGTGAAATTCTTTTTGGCCTGATAATGTTGAGATTAGTCCACATAATTGTACATTTGTCTTTGTACATTGTGCTGTTTGAGCTGCAGCACATGGTTGCTCTAGTACTGGTTTTAGTGTGCAGTGGAATAGTGCATGTGAAATCACGCACGGTATAACACTTTGCTGGGAAACATGAACCCGACATTGCCTTGCCGCTGCTTGCGACTGAAAGAACGTAAGTTTTCGGACACGATTAACCATTGATTAAAAGAGGAAAAACATTGACCTTATTTTTTCCTTTTTCTCAACGGTAACATCCTACGGTCATTGACTTAAGTGGTAGGGCAATGGTTAACCGTCAGATTGGCAATGTGTACCGTGACCGTTAATGGACAGTAGACCTGGTGTTGCCACCCATTCATGCCGATAATTGCGGTCATGTGGCAATGTTACCGGAGCATTGGAAACCATGGAACGTTAGAGCGGCATTGCCGTCAGAACACAGTGCCGTCCCATCCATTGCTGCTTCCACTATACCTTTGTGTTGTGTTCGGACAATCGTCGCCAAAAATAGATGGGAACCCCGCACCCCCGTACAATGTTGGCATCGGGGACCGCGTTTCTGTACCAACATTGAAAGTTTTTGTTTTTTTTTTTTTTTTTTTTTCCACCAGGGGAGTGTGAAATGGATGGTTGGTTTTACTCGTTGCATGAGTTGTACCCTCTCTTTGCGAGGATGTAGGTCAGAATCCGTGCTACAGTTTGACTTGATGTTACTACGTATGCCTAAATGGAATTAGTTGGAGAACAACCGTGTTTTAGCAACGAGGCTAATGACCCTCGTACAAATAGAACACACAATTGAACCAGGTTGCCGATGGAATCTATTGACGTTAGGGAACGCCCTCTTGTTCAACAATTTCAGATACCGCTGATGGTGGTGCCCAGATGGAAGTTACAGGGGAAGTCTCAACTGACCTCGTCATATCTTGCAACATCAGGGGAACCTTCAAGTCCCTCTTTTGGTTCCGTGGCATCTTCGCAAACACAATTAACGATGTCGCTATCCTGTATCAGCATTACGACGATATCGATGGCAGCGAGTACGGTAGAGGGAAGTTCAATCTGACAGACGATTGGATCGCTGATGATCCCTGACGGCAGCGATGGATGACAAAGGGCCTGTACACGCTAAGGGTTGCATGATTAATTCGTGTGGGTTTGTCGGCCTTAACAAATGTAACCGTAATCACCACCATGTTAGTTTTGATACTACAAGTTTAAAACGCCAACTGCGCATCGGAGAAAAACTAAGATTCCCCGAAATAAGTTTGCTCGATTTTTGCGTATGGCTTTTTCACATTCCTGAACAGGCCTTTCCAATGTGCAGATGCATTGCGTCCTACGCCAAATCCCATCTTTCCAGCAGCAAGTTATTGTCAAATGGATCCTAACTTGTCCACTTTGCTTTCAGATGCATCACAGGGCGAGCTGTGCATATATGTGCATTAGAACATTATTTACCGGCTTACTATACATTCAGTGTGACAAGATCAAACTAGATCTACTACAATATGATTTGGACGAAGTGAGAATGGTCTACAGACACGTACGAAAACAATTTGGAGTGATGTCATTGCAGTATAAACTGGATTCATTGGTAACGTTTCCAACTAATCTAACCCTGCAAAAGGTACACGTAATACAGGATAAACCGCAATACACAATAGCCACCGGAAACTCCGGTTTGTCCCATATCAGCGTTGTCTTCTGCCAATTTGTAAATAACCCTTGACGTTTCCTAGTTTGACTGCCTAAATACACATCAAGCATATACTACATAGCATAGAGCGGGGTACAATATTCATCTTCCATTCTTTCTTGGATGGGTGGCTTTACATCGTTGACAGATCTCTGAATTAAGATGAGGCTAGTGCAAGTTCGAAGCAGTTGAATGCCTGGGATTCCTGCCTCGCAACATGAAACCATGTGAATATAATTTAATAGCTTTCAATGATACTATCCTCCTCAAGCCAGCGTTCCGATTAATAACTCGAGTAATATCAATGTCCAATGACCTCTAGATTAGCTCTGGAATCTCCAATCGAAATTATTACTCATGAAAGTTTCAGACAACTGTAATTCGAAAATCAATAACAACTTGGAGCGTTCATTCCCAAATGACTGAATAGGGTCAACGGATTTCGGAGTTTCCGTGTCGTCACTGTAATACGTTCGTGGCTATTTAAGTGTCAACTGTTCAACGTGTGTTCGTACAACTATATGCTTCTTTAGAAAGGTTTACGTGGAACTCATCTAGTAATAGTTCACATCAATTTGTCGACCCCCCAGGTCACTTTGCCTTTGCTAACCACAAACTACCTTCGTCACGCACCCATTTCAGATTTTTGTCTCGCCGAACCTTTTGTTCAAGGGGATACATAGTGGTCCTTTGTTAATGTGGTGTCCGCCTGTCTGTCCTGTTTTTTTCCTGTCCGTTTCTTCTGTCTTCGTCTGTTCGTATGTTCGGTCGATATTCCTGAGCCGTGAGAGCTGTCATGCTGAAACCTTTTTGTGGAAGGTGTACGGTGAAGAGTTGTTGATGTGAATCCACTTTTCGTCCCGAAAGACTATACGCATCTGCATAAATTTGCAGATTCAATGCAATTGAACCCAGAGCTTTTGTCACAAGATTCTCTTGATCTGGTAGATGCATTTGTGATGCGGTCAGCATATATAACCAACTATGAAGGTTAAGATGAACCAGTAGTTTTCCAGCATTATTGTGCTAATTAATTAGTTTAATCTGCATAATTCAGGCGATTTTTAAAAGTTTTGTTGGATTTTCATGAAACTTGGTGGAGATGGTTTATTTATAGTCTCGATAAAGTTTCGCAGTAGTATGAGTCACCAGAGGTCATTTGTGTGACTAATTTGCCTTTTAGTACTACAATTGCATAATCTATGCAATTGAGAATTTGGTTGATGTTCCATGAAACTTGGTGGGGATGGTGCACCTTCAATCTTGATCAATTTAACCAACATTGTCGAGGTCACTGACGGTCATTTAATTTGACTAATTTGCATAAATTAGGTAATTTTTTCCAAATTTTTTGGTAAAAAAATGTGCTTATTTCAGGAGCTATAGGACAAAGAATAAAACTTTCAAGTTTTTGGATCTGTGATAGAGTCTGTGTGTACTTGGACAACCAACTCCTCGCTTCATCTGACACCTAGTCTTCAAGGATTAAGGGGTCAAAGGTTTGGTTTTTGATACCTTTTGGGGGATAGCATGGGTGTGTGTATCTGATACCTAATACTTTAGGGCTTGGTGCATCACATGTAGGCAAGCATTTCAAAAAAACGTATGTCATCAAAGGCAATTCAAGGTCACAAAGCTGCCAAATACTAACATTTTCCTGCAATAACTTCTAGTTATATGGCTGAAATGTTGGGACATGCGCATATTATCAAGGTACATTTTTTCATAAAAACCGTTGTCATCAAAGGCATTTCAAGGCACTTAGGACTAAAAACTGTCAAATAATATTTTCTGCGACAACTTCTAGAGACTTTATACCACCTATTTCTAGCTGACATCACTATTTCCTGACATCACTCTTATTAAAGCATGCTATTAATCAATTTTGCAGAACTATCTCTATTTGGAGTATTACTCATTTCACCCCATCTGGTATGTTATTTGCATTCATCTAACTAGTATTCCTATCTGAAACAGACAGAAATTTCATTCATTGTGTCAAAAACTGCCTTTTAACCTCGAAGCCTAATGGGATCTTGTCCCTTCTGGCTTGTGCCTGTCATCACCTCTTTTGTCCCCCCTCACTGAACCCATAATTTACACACGGGCATGCTGACCCAGACAAACTGTGCTGAGTTTATATTAACTGGAGCCTCTCTTGAATCATGGGGTTAAGATTACCCCACATTATATATGCCAGCTATGGTCCAGGACTAACATAACTAGAAAATGTCGGGCGTGTAAACCGCCAGACGTAATATCCCCTCATCTCTTATCCAAGAACTTTGTGAACATGAACCGGACAATATTCTTGGAAAGGAGACTTTATAGACTTGTGAAGCGACAACGTAGACAGGTAAATGGGTCATTCCATAATCACTTGTTAATTATTTGAGGCACCCCTATAGCCCGGACAAGGTGCGTCCTTAAATAAGCACCTTTATTCAGATTCGATTTTCACTCACATGACCACCGACGAAGCTCAAATTCAGTCCAGAGGTCACACACATGCAGTCACCATTATATCAACAATGGTGAACCATCCAGCCTTCGTCAGACTTCAATTTCCGATTATAGCCAAAAAACAGTTTTTGAACCCCTAAGGTGACCTCGAATTACCTTTAATGATATGACAGTTTTTATGAGAAGGGTTTCCTCTCCATGTGATACATCCACTCCCAGGCCATTTCAATTCGATGAACACACCCAGTGCTATTGCGAAAAAGTACTAAAATCAGTTTTTGACCCCTATTGACCTTTATGAACCTTCATGACATGGCGGTTTGTATGAAAATTGGTTACACTCCATGTGATGCATCCACCTCTAGAAGCATATTGCATTCCAATAACATTAGGCATGTTTTATTTCGAAAAAACGTATTAAACGCATCATTTGACTGATCAGGACAACTAATATGCAATTAGTCCCACATATTTACCCTCAGTGATCTTTGATGCTATTGAATAAATGTATCAGGACTGGTAAGTAGGTCCTGTTCACAAAGTTTTCGTCAAATCCCTAAAAGTTTGAGAAAATAATGCTAATTATCTAATTTATGCTACGAATATGTAAATTAAACACACTTAATGACTCAGTGATTTCAGACGGGCAAGTTGAATAAATTTATCGGGACTGTTTGAATCCTACGCACCAAGTTTCGTGAGAATCCAAACATTTTAAATTTCCTAATTGCTAATTGGGCCAACTAATATGCAAATTAGTCATGCACGATGACCTCCAGTTACCTCGGCCACATTAGGAAATTTCATCGGCACTAATAGTTATACCCTGTTCACCAGTTTTAATGTAAAATCCAATAAGTTTGTAATATCACATACCATTATGCTATAATTAGGCGACTGCCAAAGAAATGCAAACTTGACCTCGATGCTTGAACTTGTCGCCATGTTTTTCGGCTCCAACAACTACCACAACCACCACGTTTCGTGTAAATCGCACGAACTTGAAAATTTGGAGAAAAAACCTGCCCAAATAGAGAACAACAAATATTATCGATATATCCCATTTTCGAACTTATCCGGGATTTACTCATACGGACATGTGGGAACCAAGTTTTTGGATGCAATCATAAAGTGTTAAAGATGAAGCGCTAACGCCTAAAGTTTTTCCGCGGCGGTGGCGGCGGCGGAGCCGGCGGCGGCGGCGGCGGAGACGGCGTGCACACGCCAAAACCATAATATCCCCGAACCCTTACCGTGTTGCGGGGACTATAATTATAGGAGGGATAGGGAGGTTGAATTAGACTGTCCCCACGAACAATTTAAAGCCACTCAATTAGAAGTTACATCAATTTTGCTGAACTTCTTTCCCCCCCCCGCCCCCTCCTCCCCTCCTGTCGTCCTCCCCCAGACCCCCCTTTTCTGGATGCCTCAACTGATTGGTCTGAAGCAGTTTTTGGAAACCAAAATAATTGTTTATCATTATTCGCATGGTGTATTCCAAATTCCTATTTTGAATGGTTTATTCCAATTTCAATTTATCGACTTTCCTGAAGTTTTGAGGGTCATGGGTTACCTTAGTCCCCAAAAATGTAACATTGAACTTTAGTCACTGGGGTTATACAGTGTGTATAACTTGCTCCATTCATGCTATTGTTCAAGTGTTGTTGGATTCCCATGAAATTTAATTGGAGTGTGGTCCAATACTGGTCCCTGAGATATTAAAGTGAGAAAATGGGTCACTGGAAGTTGAATATTGTGTCTAATTCGCATATTTAGTCACATTTTTCCCCAAAACTTATACTCCTTTAGTAGACGAACATGGTCCGATGATCAGTCCTTACTAATTTGCATTGGTCACTGAATAGTAGGCTGTTTCTTTTAAATGCTAATACCAAAAGCACCACATGGAATGCCTTGTAATTGTTTGCATGGTGACTAATAGAAGAAACCACTGATCGCACAACCAGGCGAGACACGGCGGCGATCGCCTTGTCATGCGTTCTGTGCGTTCTTCTAGTAAGCTTTTAGTTAAGCAAAGTCGGCTGATTTTGTGCAAGATGAACATACCTCAACGTGGCCATTTCTGAACGAAAGCAGGTAACTATTAGTTCTCCCCAACAAACAGTCATTTGAATAATTTTATTTCTTTCCTTTCTGTAATAATAAAGACACCCGTGGCCTATGGTGCCCAAGTGAGTTACCGGGGAAATGACAATCGATCTCATCATATCTTGCAACATCAGCGGAACCACTCAAATCCTGTTTTGGTACCGTGGCGTCTTCGCGAGCACAATTAACGATGTCCCTATACTGGTATCGGCATTACGACGATATCGATGGCAGCGAGTACGGTAAAGGAAGTAACCTGACAGAAGATGGATCGCTGATTATCACCGCCGCTGCGATTGAGGACGAAGGGTTGTTCACGCTGCAGTTACCATTCTGATGGTGTTTTTACCAGCTCATACCAATGTGAGCATTATTGGTAAGTTATTGGTGCAGAAAATGTGAACGAAATCGCTCATTATGAACAATTGATATTTCCGAAGTGTGACTGATCTTCTCCACCTGATTTACCCAGTTTTGCTATCACAATCTGTTATCATAATATGAATAGATAGGTAACGCCCTTTGGTCGACCTCCATTAAAGCTCCATTTAGACTAAAACACCCACACATGGCCCAGAGTTTGATTTGATTTGATTGAGTCCTACGGGTTCGGCAGCCAATTAAAGGCTCATCTAGGAACCCTGGACGTAATTTCGCGGATGAAAAAGCATCGGTGATAACTTCGCCTTCCCTTCTCGACTAGTGCTCAGATGTTAACGAAGCAGGGGTGTAAACAATCCCGACCTGCTCCTGGACCGCCATTTTACCGTCCCCATCCGAAAGGACTATCAGTAAAACTCCATGACAGACTACTTTGGACGAAATCTGGAGGAGAGTTACTTCAACGTGACTGCTCACAGCCGACCAGACGAGCCTTATTGCGAATATCCCGAACAAACCCGAGTAAACCCCAGGAAATCCAACTGCATCACAGCGAAACCAGAAGGGAAGAACCAAGACCTGCCCATCGCAACTGCAGTACAGCCACCCAGGTGAAATCGTCCGTTGAGTGCTGGAATTCGGACCCAAAATAATTTGGTTGTAAAGTACTACTGAATCAACTCTACCATTCTTCCGCCCAAGACCGGCAGTTTCTAGTAACTCTATATACGGGGAACATGGAGGCGTCCTCCGAGGAACATGGTAGTGGCTCCAGTAGATGGATGGATGAAACTCATACTTGGTATGTGTGTTTCCAGGTCAAAGTCTGTATAAGTCATCGATACTATCGTAGGTATAGTTATCGATGAGCGGTGACAGCCTATTAATAGGGCGTACTGTTTGAGCTATGTAGAGAATCTCGTCCGAGCTCGCGCACATTGAACTGTGTATAGGTACCTGCCATGCGTTTGTCCTATTTGGTCCGTCAATCATGGTGCTTATTGGACAAATCCACGAGACGACTGGTGGACGAACCTGTTTTTCAGAGTGATAAAAATATGTGTATTTACATAGTGCATTCGCTATTACTTTGAATACACGTTGTTACCCTACGTGTGAAGATTTAGCTATTGTAGAGTACCAGTATAGATCAGTGTTTGTTTCATTTTATAGTTCGGCCACTCGTACCATGCCCTGCTATTATCGGTTGTGGTTCAAGATGTCAGGATTGTCACATTCAACATATCGGTCAAGGGAAATCACGTTGCTACGTTCAACATATTCGACCCAGAATTACGCTGAGATGGCGGAAAGCAGACGAGGCGATACAATTTATAAGCAACGAGTCGAGAGCAGAAAAAACAGGCGAAGTCTGGAGTCGCTGGAATACATTGCGTTACAGTCTGGAGGAGTGCGGCACTCAATCAACTGTCTACTGCGAGGCTGTAGGGGCGGAGCACCTTCTGAACAAGTCTATCCGAACAGTCGTTATGATAACAGGTAAACTATAGACCAATGTTCCACATAACGTATTCTGGCTTTTGTACCGGATATCATGTCGGAAACAAGTGTGACATGTCTGCAAACGAAGCAGTTACAATTCTTACATACGTACATTGAAATGTAGCCTATGCATTATCGATGTAGTTGATATTAGGTTTCAAATACCTCAAGTTCAGCGAACAGGCATGTCGCGCCGAGATCATTGAATCGGACATGTAGGGAGAAAGGAGAGACATGTGCACTCCATGTCAAGATTGATATGTGGTTTAAAATCCGAATGTGCTCTTTACTGGAGTATTTATATACATTGGTTAGCTGTAAAGAACGTTGCACTGTGGTGCACCTGACAACCAAATGGAGGTAAAATTGGGGAGAGTGGACTGGTTCAGTAGGCTGCATGATTTACCCCCAATTATCGGAGTTGTTTTCATTAAACCTCTCCCTCGCGAATTATGCTGTATATTTTTAATATTGTTGGGATGATGATTTTGCGCGTACCGTTTGCGTGAAATCCATGAATGCCAGAATAAGGACGTTTATATACAGAAAGAACAAAAGTCAAGGGTATGAAAGACCAAACAGTATTCAAGTACAGATTCATCTTCACGTGAAGCAGATGGAGCTAGAATATTGAGGTTAGGCCGCCCGTAACAAGATCACATTTCAAAACTACCACCAAATAATTTCGAGAACGAAAAGAGGGAACTCTGTCAGCTCAAGTGTTACTACAGTATTGCAAGCGTCCGCGTCTTGTAAGGAGGAAGCGAAATGGTATTAGGACTGACTAGTCTTCGTTTATACATGTCACCAATGATATTCTGGAAATTGGAATATGAAGCTTTCAGCTACAATTATTACCATCAATGACTTCTAAATTTGCAATTAAAGATCCAGTAAGTAAGTACAATGGCTGAAATAGATGGTGATAATTTCAACGAATAAGATTGATGGATAAAATTTGAAACGACTCAATGCCTTTAACTCATGAAAACATCCTCGAAAGCACAACACAAGTACCAGACTGGTGTTTGACGTATATGAATAGGAAACTTGCTATACTACCGACGATTTCTTAAGTAACTACCGAAGCCAGGCTACCCCTCTGACGTCATATTTGTACAGTGAAGTTTTCTCGGAAGCATATCGTGAATGTCTTTATTGAATGCTTCAAAGAGATCACGAAAAACCTTCATTCAGTTGGCGGAGGATTCGTAGAATGATTACGGGAAGAAAAAAGAAACTACTAGCCAGTGGGCAGGTGCTTGTTACAGTCGGAATTTTGAACGCAAGATTATTATCCTGCAGATGAGCGTGGTTATAACAATGTAATCATCATAATATCGTTGGGAACTAATACATTTGATAATCCCGTTGAACCGTTATTATTTTATGAGATTCTTCTCCCGGTATCATAGGATTCATTGTGAAATTTACATATATACACTATAAGACATCCGAGGCGGGTGGGACATGTATCATTAGTATATGTAATTAGGATAGCATAAATATTGAACACTACTGTTGGATTATCTGTTGGTCTATTGCGAACGAATAGTTATATTTACGATTCCAATGTAGATTTCGTAGTGTCACCAGTGCGCCCCAACCAGTGAGGAATCTATCATTAAAGTCCTCAAATATTGATTCATTCATTATTTATTACACAATTTTTCACTTCGGTCAAAGTATAAACGAAACATGATTTGAAGTATGACCCAACAACAAGTATAAAGGATGGAGAGCATGGAAAACCAGAGGAGCAAAAGCTTGTTCGAAGCGGGTTCACCGAGGAAACACTGACATAAAATCTACTACTACTCTACCCACTACTCTCCCCCCCCCCTTCCAAATTACAGATCCCCTAGAGCATGTCATACCTAAATATATACACGAAAATGTCCCACGCAAACCTCATTGATCAATTAGCACTTTAGTAAGTTAATAAATAATGGAAAAGAGTTAACCTCTGTTAATATACACTATTGGCCCTCGACCAACCCGATATCAACGCAACCAATGGGGTTTCGTATGGAATATGTAACTGGGGTCCTTCTCTAAGTCGGGTTTCAGCCATTCCTATAACAGAAGAAGTGTGATCTGATTCCCGCCAACAGAATCCTGTTCACCAGAGACAACATTTCCGTCTCACGGGCATACGGCCGTCTCTCCAGAACCACCCGAGGCTGACATACACACGCCTTTGGGGAAACTCATCAGTTCAACCATTATCTGCCTATAGGTTTCCTTTCGATGATGTGTTTCCTGTTGATGATTGTTACTGCAGTCACATGTGACATTCCTCTTCTTCGTGGAAGACAACTAATTCCATCGTCAGGGTAAACGCAGGAACAGTTATATGTGGTTGCCTTGCACTAACTAGTCCTAACCACGACGGTCTAGTCCGTTCCAAGTCGCGTAGTTTATTGGCGGATCTATGATACTGTGTCTGGGCTTGCCGCAAGAATGTTTACCCAAGGGCAGTAGACTACCCCTCCGCGTTTCTGTTTTATCTATTCACTATTTTGAATTCTCGTTACATTATATGGTTATCTTGCCAATCGGTTTTTGGGACTGCCTCGATGAGCAAAAAAAATAATTATTCGATGTTATTGGTTTTTCAGTAGTTCCAGGTGTATATTCTTCTCGATTGCCGACAGGGCTAGAAGAAAAATCCTCTATATTTCTAACAAACTCACCTGTTAGCTTTCTCTCTCAATCTGCACGCGAGTAGATGTAACTTGGCATTTACGGAGTTGATATTTTTCGTAACAATTGGTACCTGTTCTAAAATATAGATGGTGCTGATATTCTGGCTTTCATGATCCCATTGTTATCACGATTAGATAAACTAATATGATGTGACCAGAAATGACAAAATCCACAGCTTCCTTCTACATCAGGTCAATGTCAAATCTGTTGTTAATCGAAACGAACATAGTAGCCTAAATTTGGAACGACCTATGATATTGCTGGCCTCTGTATCATCAACATAAAACCATTCCCAAGTGTCACTTGGTGTCAGGGTCAGAAAATAATATTGACTGAATCAGGATGAGGAATGTTAACTTTATTTGTGTCACCTACGAAACACCTCGTCATCATCGTCGACATGGGTGAGTGTAATTTTTCTGTCGGCTTCAAACGGGCTCTTCTGACTGAACCTATTTGTCTCGCCTGAACAAATTTCAGGAAGAAACTTAGCGATCACTTTGTTGTGTGTGTGGTGGCGTTGTGTGTGTGTATGTGTGTGTATGTGTGTGTGTGTGTGGTGTGTGTGTGTGTGGTGTGTGTGTGTGTGGTGTGTGTGTGTGTGTGTGTATACATGTGTCCCGCTTTCTTCACGTTAGCAGGATTCCTCCGAAACGGTCAGATCGATTTTAATGTTTTCTGGCGAGGGCGAAGTAGTAGATGCTGGCCCATTGTAGCATCATGGTCAGATCTGATGACTGATCTGATGTATTGATCATGTCGAGCGTATGTCCGCGTTGGTGGGCGGCACTGTCACGTGTTGTGTGCGATTAGCTGACTCCAGTAAATCAAGGAACTTGGATGCGTCACGGTCCTTTTTGCAGTCCACGTGGTAACTAGTCCTCTTGTTATTACAAATCCTCCGAAGACACAGCAACTGACTCAAATGGGGGCGGGAACTCAATAAAGAAAATGTCAGATGTTAACCTGTTCTTCTTGATAGCATGCGGTATGCTATAAACCACCGCAAGCCGAAAGGAAGCAGAGTCCGTGGAGACTGTGAAATCCCTGACTTCAAAGGACTGGTAATTTCACATGGGTTTGCAGTCACTCAAAAGCCTTTACGTAGGAGAAAGAACACGCCACTGCCCCTTCCGATTCAAACGAGGAATGTTGTGCATGTTGAAATCCTGGAGGGTGCGTTGTATGTTGGAGAGAGTGCGGTCATCTCTGCTGTCCCCGTTAAGCCAAGTTTCAGTGATTGCCAGAATTTCCAGCTGTTTGAAATGACAAAAATAACAGATCGATGCCTTTTTGTTGACGATGGAACAAGCATTCCAATGGACGAATCGCACAGATACTCTTTTCCTGACTGTGGCAAACTTTATCGGGATTAGATTGTCATGGTTTTACAATAATTGTCCTCTTACTGCCGGATTGCCTTGGGATCACGTGTACTATGGAAATTCCTGATGGTATTTGCGGCGTAGTGTAGTTCAGATTCCGTTTTCTCTCAAACGATCAAAGACGTCAGTTGTTGAACGGTGACTGGCGTGGTTTCTGAGTGCAATCAAGCTTGACCTTGAGTACCGTAGCACTCGAATCATATCGCAAGCCTCTGCATTACGTTATTATTTACACAAGTTCCGTTCGTGAAATCGATAAGATTGTCAGAATTCAGGCTTCGATCGATTAGCATGACAATGAAGAAAGTTGGAGAAAACACAACCGGGACAGACTGGCTTTCAGTCCGTGGGTCCCACTTCTATACCCCCAAAATGACTGGGGTCATTTTTTCAGTATGGGGAACCCACATACCAAGAATATGTTCCATCCATCCAGGCAGTCCGGGTGATTCGTCAGGAGTAGCGAATACTCTAATTCGTCCGATAGTAAAACGATTTAGGAAACGACTGATGTTCATTTCGTCTTTAATATGCATGATGTAAACTTATTGCAGTCGCTTTGATAGTGATAGCTTATAAAACGGCTAGTGCGATGTAGATGAGAAGGACCAGGTGAATGGCTACTGTTAGTAGGGACTTGTAAACCTGAGGTGCGTAGGCTTCACATCACAGGTATCACGGACTCAGGTGAGAGAGTTTCACGCGTCCACATGTTGTCACGGTACGTACATATTGATATTACGTACTTACGTAAATACGTACATGATAACACGTGGTCTACGATAACATAACACGGGACGTTACACTATTCTAATTAGGCCTGCGTTCAGACATGAACGTATGGGGTAATTGTTGTGCGCGTAATTATCACCTATGCTTTATTTTCACGTCGATAACCTAACGTGCGTACGTGAAACTCGATTGTGTAAGCACGTATACGGAAATATTCCGTATGCGCTATTATAATGTTTATACAGTAATATTATTACGTATGTATGCGAGTAATGTGATACGTAGACGATAATATTACTTAATACGTACCGCATACGTTATATGTGCGTACTTACTATCATACGTACGTTGTAGTAAGTATGTAGAGTAAGTATGTGAATAATATTTCGGGAATTACTCAACAGCGTTACGTGTCTTACGCAGGTTAACGGGATGATTCTGTTCGTACGTATATGCCTGCGCATTCACTATTATCAATACGTACGTATACTCGTTATTAGATACGTCCGCACGTACGTAATACAATAATACGTACTACGTGGATGATACTTTTACATGGTAGTACTTTTACATGAGGGAGTACCTGATATTTAATACGCGCACATATGATAGTGTCAAGTTCCACATTTGTAATTAACGTATGGTACGTTACGTAGGCTACGTTACGCATGATATGTAATAAATAAACACGCATCAAATAGGATTGCGTGAATTTTGCGTAATATTAGATAAAGACCAGACTAAAGCTTATCTTCTTCATTCAGGAGGCTTTCTATTCTCCACGACTCCGTACGTTCGGAAAAAACTGGAATTCCTGGCCACAATTGATCTACAAGAACGACTGGGCTGGGTCTACTAATTTGAATAAAAATCGTTTGGAGAACAAATGTTTTTAAATATTTCGAAAAGGCGTGGCGGACCCCCAAACAGGACAAGGTTTTTTGTAGATATGGTGATCATCTTCACGATCATGACTTTTCTACGAGACGAGACTACGCAGGGATTGTAAAGAATATTTAAAAGGCCTCTAATTGACATTACACACAAGTGCAACATGGAATTATGGGTAATATCGTTAATATGGCTCGGCCATCATGCACCGGTATTCGTCAGAAGTAAGGAACATATGTCGTTAGTTCTGACGAATCACCCGGACAGAGGCTAAGTTATCATGTTCCCAAGCTGACATTGGCTAAAATATCAGTTTTTCACCCCAAACTCCTATTTTTTATAAAAATGGATGCTAAACCAAAAGCAAATGGATTCCTGTACTACCACGAAAAAGCTGCATACCAAACTTCAGCTTGACCGGGATAAGCATTCTAGACCTATCGTGTTCACAAGGTTTTCAGATTTTTTTTTTTTTCAATCACGTATTCCACCTTGCTGCCAAAGCTGTATTGCCTGAATATTACAAAATAAAAACATGAAAAATAGAAATGAAATAAGACACCAAGTATAAATAATAAATGTACAATGGTAATATTTGTATAGAAATTCAACTTCAGGCAAGATCATGAGTAAAACTACGACCAGAACAAAGAGAAAGGCTAGAGTAACATATTACACATCCTGAGCAGCGTTTAGGAGGGGTGTCAGATAAGGGATTGGGCTATTAAATCTTCTGTTTGTTCTACACCGTGATTCAGGAAAGCGGCGACGGCTGCGTAAGTTTCTGTGGTGGATCGCATCGTTCTCTTTGAACCAATCTGAGGTATTCAATCACAGGGCGAACGTTAGGATGGATATAACAACAACGATTATATACGCATTATACGGAACCCACATTACCCAAATTTGTATCTTTAAATTTTCGAGTATGTGACAAAACACAATATGCTTAGTGATTCCTCGACTCATCTCTGTCTCAATTTTTCTTGGGTGGTGCTCCTTTCAGCTTGTTCGCTAATTTTGGATGTGATGTCATAGAGTGTGTTCTAGTTAATACAGTAATATATGTTGGAAAAAAGCATACGGAACCCCCAAACAGTCTTTGAAGGATGTTGACCAACTTGACCCCAACGTTATTGACCCATGAGACACATGCGACCTTGTGAAGGTCAAGCTCAAAGGTGATTAAAGAAGCACTATAAGTCATTGGTGTATAAAAAAAAATTATAAAAAAATTATCGTACGAGGCGCATTGGATTTGCTTGAAACTTTGTCAGTATGTTTCTTTGGAGGCCTCTTTCAGCTTGTTTGCCTATTTTAGATGCAACTTCATACAGTGTCATATAGTGAGTTAAAACAGTGACATCTAATGAGAAGATTCACTCACAAACCCAAAAACAGTCATTCTTTGATGATGTTGACCAAACTTCATTGACGCAATGTCCATTGACCTGTGGGCATCTTTACCATGTGAAGGTCGAGGCCGTTGGTCATTGGAGGGGCACATTATGCCACTGAGTGAAATTGCCTTTTTCTGTCTCATCTGTCATTCTTTGATGAATGTTGACCGAACTAAGTAACAGTGTTTATTGACTGCTAAGACTTCTGGCTATATGAAGAACAAGGTCAATGTCCTACTAAGGGCACATTCGGCTAATAGTTTTAAACTACCTTCTTGGCCTGATGATCTCGATTATTTAACACATAATTGTACATTCGTCCCGATAGATTCGAGTTATTCACCTAATTTCAGCTCGATCGAATCAACCGTTCTGGATTTATCGTATTCACAAGGTTTTTAGACTGCGAGAGGAAACAATTCAACGTTACTGGAAAAAGCCAAATCAACTTTCCGCGAATCAATATATCATCTTCCAGACTGAATGACTGATATAAAAGCTCTCTTCGAGTTACTGATAATGGACAGGCTCACACAAATGTTAACAGAAAGCAGTTCGGGAATCATTGGTTGGTAATCCTTCACTGGTGTGTAAGACCTTTGAAGTAATGCTGGATGATCTTATGAGGTATCCGTTCTTCGTTTTCCCGCTTCTCCGTTTCCATTCTTTTTTGTCTCGCCTGAATGAAATTCAGGAGGAGTATTTAGTGGGCCACTTTGGCGTGTGTGTGTGTGTATGTGTGTGTGCGTGCGTGTGTGTGTGCGTGTGTATGTGTGTGTGTGTGTTTGTGTGTGTGTGTGTGTGTGTGTGGGTGTGTGTGTCACACTTTCTCGTGAGCAGGATATCTTTCGAACGGCAGGTGGCAATTGCGACAAAATTTTCAGGGTAGCATTCGGGTTGGGTGAACACGATCTGATTAGATGTTTGGCACGCAAGTCACTAATTGAGGAGGTACTTAGCCTATTTTATGTAATTCATTGTTAGGCTCGTGAGCAGATTACGGATGAACCGTAGGTGCTATAGTGACTTGGTTTGGCACTAGATGAACTGATGAATTTTCAGCGTAAAAAATACGGCATCAAAGTCAAGTCGGGGTCAAAAACTAGTTTTCTGGCCATAACATGGGAACCAAATGTCTGCCTAGGTGGGATGTGCACCATTGTGATTCACTCGTTGACCTCCATCTGTGTGACCTTTGACCTCAATTTGACCTTTACCATGTTTTTGGCCGAATCTGATTTTCGTGACCATTTTCGGATCTCGAAGGTACCATCTGATCAAAACGGACCATAATTTGACCCCATGTGACCTTTGTGCGTGAAGATATCAGAGGTCAAAGTTTTTCCATTCGAAAATTAGTACAGTTTAGGATGTCCCATAGTGATTTGTCATAGTGATTTTTAGAATCAGCTGTCAAACTACCCCTGATAATGAGGTCAAAAGGTTCAATTATCGAATAAATGTACTTATTTTTAGAGTTACAGGGCAAAGAAAATTAAAACAATTTTTGATTGTGACCGAGCTCCTCCGTGTGCTGAATAGACGAAACGAACTCCCGCGTCTGTGGCACGCAGGTTCGCAGTTACCAGAGGGTTCAAAGGTTGGTTTTTAACCTTTCTCTGGCAATATCCAGTGCAGTATACTTGGGATCATAAGCTTGTAGGCCTGCGTGCATCTCATCGAGAGTAACATTTTTCATCAAAACTGACATGTCATCAAAGGTCGTTCAAGGTCACTTATGGACGAAAAACTAATATTTTTGGAGACCAACTTACAGTTACCTTGCTTGGCACTGTAAAAATTTCAGGACAGGGTGTACGTCATGGTGGAGAACATTTTTCATGAAAACCATCATGTCATCAAAGGTCGTTCAAGGTCACTTATGGCATATAACTGCCAAATAGTATGTGTTCCTGCAACAACTTCCAGTGACCTTTCCTGATGTGGTTTATATTTCAGGACAGGGTGTGACCCATCTGGGGTTACGTTTTTCATAAAAACGGTCACGTCATCCAAGGTCATTAAGGTCAATTTGAGGGTCAAAAACTAGTTTTTTGGCCATAACATGGGAACCAAATGTCTGCCAAGGTTGGGGTGCGCCATTGTGATCCACTCGTTGACCTCCATCTCTGTGACCTTTGACCTCAATTTGACCTTTACCATATTTTGGGCCGAATCGAATTTTCGTGGCCATTTTCGGATCTCAAAGGGTACCTTCTGATCGAAAAGGACCATAATTTGACCCCATGTGACCTTTGTGCGTAAAGATATCAGGGGTCAAAGTTTTCCATTTGAAATTAATTGCCGTTAGAGTGTTCATAGTGATTCGTCATGGTGATTTTTAGAATGAGCGGGTCAAACTCCCCCTGATAATGAGGTCAAAAGGTCAAAGGTCAAATATCGAATAAATGTACTTATTTTTAGAGTTACAGTGCAAAGAAATTGAAAATGTCAATTTTTGGATATGTGACAGAGCTCTGTGTGATGAATAGGAGAAACAAACACCCGCTTCAAGTAGGATCTCGTTTCTCAAGTTACAAGGTGTCAAAGGTTGGTTTTGACACCTTTTTTGCAATAGCATTCGGCCGTATTCTTCTTCGGGATACTGATGCGCGTAAGACTGCTGTCTCTCGCGAGTAAACATTTTTCCATAAAAAAAACTCTCATGTCATCAAAGGTCATTCAAGGTCAAATGACAAAGAACTATTTTTTTTGGGAACAACTCACAGTGACATCGGCTTGCATTGTTGAAATTTCAGGATAGGATGTACATCATGGAGGAGAACATTTTTCATAAGAACTGTCATGTCATCAAAGGTCGTTCAAGGTCACTTATGGGCCTAAAACTGCCAAATAGTATGTGCTCCTCGCACAATGCAACTTCCAGTGACATTTCCTGATGTGGTTTATATTCCAGGACAGGGTGTATCTCATCTAGGGTAACATTTTTCATAAAAAGGGTCAATCATCCAAGGTCATTAAAGGTAAAAAACTAGTTTTTTGGCCATAACATGGAAACCAAATGTCTGCCGAAGTGGGGAGGTGCGCCGTTGTGATCCACTCGTTGACCCCCATCTGTGTAACCTTGCCCTCAATTTGACCTTCACTCTGTTTTTTTGGGCCGAATCAAATTCTAGTGGCCATTTTCGTTCGCCTCAAGGTACCTTCTGATCGAATGGACCCTAATTTGAACCCATGAGACCACCATCTTTGTGTGAAGATATCAGAGGTGAAATTTTCAGGATGGCATCGGGATTAGGTGAACCGATCTATTAGATTTGGGACAAAGTCCACTGATTAAGTAAGGGTAATTAAAGCAATTTTTTAATGTATCTGTTGTTCAAGGCTCGTCAGCACGTTTACAGATGAACCGCAGGTGCTTATGGTGACTTGGTTTCACCATCGATGCGGGATATACGTAGAATGTACGATGAGATATTTCAGCGTCAAATAGGGTAATTAGGATCGTCTCATTTACATAATTTATGCAAAATTCAAAAGTTTGTCAATTTTCTCGAAACTGGTGAATAGGTCTACCTTCATGCCGCAAAACTTTTTAAACAGAGCTTCGGGGTCATGGAGGTCATTCCACCTACCTAATTTGCATAATTATGTCAAAACTTTAAGTTGCTTGGATTTTTTCTAAACTGGACCTTGTGGGTAGGGTTTACCTTGAGTTCTAACATATTTTATCATGGATTCAGGGCCATTCACAGGTTCTAATTTATAATTTTGCAAATTTTTCAAGTTTGCAGGATTTTCGTGAAACTTGTCAGTTTGCAAAAATTGCATAATTAAGGCAACTTCAGTCACACTTCCACAACCCTTTTACTCCTTTAATAGACATTTTCAATAATTTGTCCTTCCAAATTTGGAAATGTCCCTGTTTAGTATGGGCCCGTTCTGTGTGAATGCCTAATATACTGAAATCTTTAGAGGCGACACATGGAATTCCTTGGAAATGTTTTGCATGGTGACTAATAGAAGTTAAACACTGATCGCGCAACCAGGCGAGACCTTGGGGCGATCGCCCTTGTTTTATAGGACCCTAGAGGCGGATGGACCAATAGGAATAAAACCTATGATGATCCATGCTTTTTCCCAAGCTTACATTCTGCGAAATGTTCTACCTACCGTCTTTTTTAGCTCTGTTAGTTATCATGAAAATTTTCCCTGTTGCCAGGTGAGTCTATTTTTATTATTTATCATCACAGATACCAACAGAGACGCACTTGTAAGAGACAATCCGAGAAAATTCTAAACGCCCATGGATGGCCGCATATGATGCAATCAGTGACGGAACAATAGTACGATCTCACAGTAACATTTATAAATCTTGATTCCAAAGGCAGAACGACCGTGTGATTACTGTAGCAAAAGAAGCCTATGGAGGAAAGACAACGATCAGGAAACTGTTTTATGACTGGAGCATATCCAAACCCACCACTTGCTTCTGCTATCCCGCAGAGGAATCAGACCGGAGAGGAATCTGTTCAATATTGTCAAAGAACGATACCATGGCGAGCCTTGGTGAGGATGAAATCGCAAGAATCTGCAGGAGCTACCGCTGTCTCGTTCCAGTCGACAATCTTGACTCACATATTCCAAGCTACTCTATTGACCCCCACTCAATCTGAGTTGCTACATCATTTCGATGAGCATTATGGTGAAAAATGATTAATAATGTCCGATTGCGGTTCAGTTCGTGTCACGAGACTGTCCCCAGTGTGACACCTTATTTGATAAACCGTACACAACAGTGACTTTGAACGGCACGATCGATACCCCAATGTAATATAAAAATCGAAAGCTAATAGAACAATTTGTCTGACATTTGGCCTTTTCTTTTCTTCACGTTGACATAGTACGGATCAAATCTCAGGCTCCAAACCACACTTTAGAACCCAACGCAATGCAGAAGTATCGCTTTGAATGTCTAGAGGTTTAGTGCTGGGGTCGAGTCTCTCAATCCTAGTCCGATTCATCAGTTCCTAGTCCGATTCCGAGTCCTCGAGTTTCCGAGTCCGAGTCACAGTGTCCGAGTCCGAGTCCTCGAGTCCTTATGCAAATTTGACCTGTACTATTTACAAATTAAGGGCAAAACTTAACAATATTTGCTATATATCGGGCATTGTTTTGAAAGCAGCGGCTACTGGTCGACAATATACTGACATAACGAGAACTTTGAAAGAGTACTGGGACTGGTCATACCTCATGCCGAATATCAAAGGTCTAATGATTTTACTCCGATAGCTGAGATGTACTTGGCAATAATGACTATACTTTAGGTGATTTAGGTGTCTTGTATGCCTGACTCCATGGAGCGATACAGGGACACATTCCAATGGAAAATGTGACATTATGAATTTGAAAATCAATTTGTGAAATATCGATGGCCATGTATTAACTATCATTGAAAAGCTTAGGAGAGAATGAAATTGATCTTCCACGTCATCTACTTTTGTCATGAGGATTTCTTCATTCATTGAACCCAATTCCTCCCCTCCCTGTGAATCACTCTTTTAATTCACATACATTATTATTCACTCCTGGTACCTACGTCACTATTCGTTATATGTGGCATGCCACATGAATAAAATGAGCTGAGCATATCGATCAAAGCATATCGAAGTTTCCGGGGCTCACCAGTAATGGGAACGGGGGTGGCAGTCCCCCCACTTTTCGAAGTGGGGGGGTATCATAAAATTCGTTTGTCCCCCCACTTTTCCGGACCGTAATAAAATTAATAGGCACATGACCGATTTTGATTCTCTAACTGATTCAATTTTTGTCTTACCGAACAATAATCGCGTTGGGAATTGTCTTAAGTCCACTAATTCCAGAAGCGGACCCCAGGTGAATATCTGGACCCGACTAGGGCGAAGTGGAGGATTACCCAGTTGCGAATAGCAAAAAGTGACATTTCCAAGTGTAGGCGGCAATGGCGTTTTATTCCAGGCGTTGGAGGCAAAATATGTGATGTTTCGAATAATTTTGTTAACTCGATGCCTATTTCAGAAGCCTTGGAGGCAGACTGTCCCCTCCCCCCAACCAGTAGGAGATAAAATTCGTGGAAAATTCGGAAGGAAAAAAGCAAAGTGAAGAAAATGCCAGACTTTTTTGCAGACTTATTTCGATAAAATGCCCGGAAACAGCATGTATTTTTTCAGCGCGCTTCGCGCGCGGCCGGTAGTTTCCAAGGATCTGGATTGTAAAATTCGGGAAAATTTCTGCTCCAAAATTGGAAGTGGTCCGTACGCCTATGGCTCTTCCTTTCGATCACCACCAGAGACCGTTCGGTAGACCTCTGACATCCCACGCAACAAAAGCCAGAGTAGAAAAGTGATAAAGAATACCATGTGTGATATTCGGTAAATCATTAATTCCACAATGACAACTCTTGTCTGTCTTTACTCAAATCAACATGTAGATGGGTGTATTGAGCTGGCAAAGTGCCGTTTCCGCAGATCTGAAGGGTAGAAATCTGAAATTTTCTTGCGTACGATTCGCGCCAACGTGGTGGCGCTCGCCGCTTAGATGTAATTGCACGATGGTCCCCCACTTTTCCCAAACGGGACCGACGCCCCTGCGAAAGTGTACTGCAAAGTTCGCGGGGGCAAAAGCAATGCACCAATGAATAATAGAGAATTACAACCGCCTGCGGTAAACTTACGTCAGATCTATTCACATGATTTACCATGGAGGCAGAAAAGTAGAACTCACCCGCTGTCAGTTACGATAACGGAATATGAGGCACATGGTTAGGAACGTATCCTAACATACATTGGCAAAGTTGAGGTGAGAGCTAGGTATAAATCTTACCGAAAAAAGGGATTCCAGGTGCGTTAATTTTCGTGTTATGAGCATTATAAACAGAAATAATGCGTAACGTTCGGTCGGGTTAGCAGGTATCACATCATTTGATTCGATTAAACAAAAATTATGGATATATTTTTCCAGAGGTATTAATAATGAAAACAGTTTTTTTTTCTAACTAGCAAATTCCGGCACTGTATAGTTTTTGGAGATGTATCTGTTATATAATAATCGATAAGTGACCGTAAAACTTGCGAGCGTGTGAGAAGATTGTAATTCCCTCCTGATTTAGACATCAGGGCGTCGGAAGACGTGGGAACAGTTTGGCTACTTTTTTGGTAGAGCGTCGTGCGTATTATTTCAATTGTCCTAATTGTACGATGCGAAAATCCAAGTTCTGTATTTTAAAAATAGAGGACTGGACCGGACTCGGACCGCGTCCCCGAGTCCTTTGGGTCGAGTCCGAGTCCGAATCATTGAACTTCGAGACCGAGGCCCTGAAAAAAAAAAAAAGGACTCGGGACCGAGACCGGACTCGCGTCCTTCAGCACTGCTAGAGGTGTCGGAAGTCCGCAGGAACATGGCCGCCGGAAATGTATGCCGCGCACAAATGCTTGCTACTCAAAGTGAATAAGCCCCAAAACACGATTGATGTCGTTTAGACTGCAGACGTCTACATCCAGTTAACTTACAAATTGATTGCGTAATATCAGGTAATGCCATAGGATGGTTAACAAACGAGATTTGGCAGAACCCTACGAGAGAGCAAGATAAATACTGTGCCTCTTCCCGGCCATGTGTTTCCTATTTAGAAGTTCCTTATTAGAGAGCTCCGATGTGTGGATCGGATTGCTTACAGTAGAAGTATTAAGGGTTGTTCACACCAGTACGATACGATACGATAATTTTTATTAAACGTCAGGTTGGAAAATGTTTCAAAAACTTTATCGTACGATAAAGTTATCAGACGTCGAGTTAAATTGCGAACGCAGTTGAGTGATAAAATTACGCAATTAGGCAAAGAGAGGAACGAAGGAAAGTGGGGTTTGACGATGAAATAGGGGTTTGAGGGAGTATTGGGTGGGGTGATCATACAAAAAAAATCAATATTGAGGTACCAGAAAGGCCTCAAACGCCGCGATTGAGATGATCGGCCGTAATGTTGTCATACATTGCGAGCATACAAAGCCACATACAAAGCCATGGTTTTAGCTTTTGAATCGGAATGCCGTTACATATACTATACTGCGCGATCAGTGCGGTGATGGGGGAGGGGCGTGGTGCGTTTTGACATCCGTCTCAGAAGCATGAGGAATTGAGGAAAGACAGATGAGTTAGGAATAGGCAGGAAAGAAAAACAGAGGGAGAAGTGGTGAGGGAAGGAAAAACGGGCGGGTGCCAGAAAAACGAATTCCCTCCACCCTGCCTAACCCCAACAAAATACCCTATCATGTTTTTTTAGCGTATATCCCCACTGCCCCCGAAAAATTCCCTACTGAGTTTATGCGGACAATTATGTGCGGCCCCGCTCCTACTGGGGCTTTTGGGTTGGCGCCGCCCCTGGACGGGAGACCCCCCAAACAGGAATGTCTTGTAGGTCAGTGAAGATAGTAGCATGGTGGCTGGTAGGTGGAGCAGTATACTATTTATGTATGGTGTGAAGACAGGGTCCAAGGAAATCAGGACGAAAGTTATCGACCGACTTTCCGGGTGGATTCGGTGTCATAGGTTTGCATTTCTGCTTTTGAAGTATAAGCAGCTCTAGGAGGAAACAAAAGACTCCACGTTTGAGAAAAATAGAGTATGTTGTCGATTCCTTGTGAAAAGGGCAACAAACCTGCTATCGCACCCCAAGTCATGAAAAAGACACAGCCTCCCAATTGTTTCAAAATTGACATTCTCTGATTTTCAAAAACTCTTCCGACCAAGCTTTTCCACCGCCTGAGGTGACAAACGGGGAACTTTGACTTTTTTCAAACTCGCTCTCACTATACAGCGCCGACACGTCCGATTAAAATTATCAGACGAATTTTCATCGCACTACTGTGAACACTCCCTCCGAGAACAAAAAAAAACACAAAAATATCGTAACGTTTCGAACTAGTGTGAACAGCGCTTCAATTGTGGGTTGTGTGCATTTAATGTGGGGCAGTTTCTGGAACCATTCGGGAAGAGATTAATGTTGGGGTGGGGAGGGGGCTGAGGAATCCCGCGGATGGCACCCCACGGAAGGGAACTTATCGAATGGGAGTCAGGGAAGACAAGTATGCCCGATCATTGTCTGTTTTCTTTCAATGAATGCACATGATGCCCCTTTCCTTTGCCATGATAGAGGGCTGAATAGTCAATTAGTTCTTCAGCTGCGCGGGACGAATTTCGAGCAGGATAATTTCAATTGTAGAATTTCTAAATGATATTGATGTTAATTCTGCGTAAACTAAGTTATCTGACATCTTTATGAACCATTATAATCGTCATTTCCCCTCACTGCTAAGAAGATGAGTTATGAGATTAAGAAGGATTAGTATACTTATTGGCACTTTATGTAGCACAAAGAATGAGCTTTTCAAGAAAATACAAGCGACACGCTTCCGACGTCGATAAAACGAAATACAAGAGATGTAAGAAGAGACATTATTCTATATCCGTCTGTTCAGTTAATCACTACAAGTTTTTCACAAGAAAACGTGAAGAAATAGAACATTAAACTAATGTGATAAACGAAAGAGATTGTCGTAAGTTGATAAGTGAATTGCTTGAAAATTGTTGTTTTAATAAATATACTGTACTTGTAATCATTTTCACGGCTTACTTTGTTGATGACCTTGGCCATGCTTTCAGTCCCTCTATTCTGCAGAGGGCACCACTGTCATTTAAGAATTATTTACCCACTATCAATGCTCATAGTCTGTTACCTCATTCTACTGATGAACGAGGAATAGTAAAGTGGGTCTTGTCAAGGATCCTAAAAGCATTAGTCCGAGGCATGATAGTACCCACTGCAAGGTTATCAGAACAGTTAGTTTTTTAATTTTAGTCGTCCTTCAACCATTTTTAATTAACATATTCATTCGCAAAGAAGGCATTATTAAAGGGGATATGGTGATCGAAAAATTGTTCGTTGTTGTTCCCTATTATTATATACAAGGAGAAAGATAGGAAGCTGAGAAAAATAATCACAGGCCTCCTGTCTCAGGTTACATGTATAATCGACAATCCTTTGACTCACCCCCTCACCATAGAATTAACGCGTTAGTTAAGTTTTGTTTCACGCCATAATATAATATCGAATGATAAGGGTGGACTTTTTACCAGTATGGACTACGCGCCATGGGATAAGTATCCTATGAGAAGGTTGCGGCTTCGTAGCAAGCAACGTTATCCAGCGTGTGGGGGTTCCTTAAATCTTAACGGGGCGTTTGATGCTCTCAACCACAATATACTTCTTCCTATAAAGTAAAATCAATACCTCGTGAGTGAAACCTCCCTCTCCTGGTTAACTAATTATTATCTTTCTAACAAGGAGTCAATTGCACAGTAATTTTTTTTAACTAATAAGCCCTCTGCTCTTAATTTCACACTACCGGTGTTCCACGGGGCGCTGCTCTCCATCTGTTCTTATTCATATTAATGCTATCCACATAGCAGCAGGCATTTGAAATCCATCCCTTTATGCGGCGAACTAGCATTCTATTTACGATGACAGACATTCTGGAGTCTCTAATCAATGTCCTTGATATAGAATTTGTGTCTGTAACAAACTGGTTTAGAGCCACTGGTCATATCATGGCATTATCCAACCAGATCAGTTGGGTCAAAGTCATGTGTGTGATAACATACCCAGTATTGTCAACGTAATGACAGATGACTCAAGGGTGTTGTACATACAGTAAAGGGGAGAATTGAATTCTGCCAATTAGATGTAATGCTATTCTAGATCGCGACTTTCCACCAATTTCACTGAATTATACTTGCATATTATAAATACTTGTCATCAAAAAAATATCTGAAACCGGATATAAGTTTCATCAGCCGTTAAAAAATTCAACAACTGCCTCTAGTCTGGGTAACAGAATATCGTGGTTCTGAGCCTGAGTTATTACGTACGTGTAAGCTTCAAATCGGGTAAACCACCCCCACCCAATTACCAGTCAGCCAGTTACTCAAGTGGGCGGGGCAGCAAGGAGGCCTAAGTCAAACCGGGACGAAGTAAATTAATTTCTCACATGAAAAGGCTTCATGAAACTCTACGTGCTGATGATGAATGTGCTTGTATATATGAGCGACCATACGCCGCGATAATGTTGTTAATGCACATGTATACTCCAGTATTCCGTGTACCTCATTGATATAATATTTGATTTTCCTTTGTCCTAACGTATATATGTCCTACTATTGCAATGTAGAATCGTATAGAAATGAAAATGCACAGAATTGGAGAGTATACGCCACCCACGTGCTAAAGGGGTACCTGGGAGGTGATTTGAAGAGTAGCGAGCGCGTATGTTTTTTTTTTTTATTTTGGCAGCCCTATTGGGAAGTCCCCCGGGGGAGGGGACACGATGAAGGGAACGTACTGGAATGGCGTCGGGGGAGAACAGAGGGGTGCTATATAGTACGGGTGTGGTGACAAGTCACTAAAATGATCCGGGGTCATTATCTGTAAGCGCTTTGAGCATGTCTTCGACGTGGAAAGCCGCTGCTATATAAGAACGAGATTTATTATTATTATCTTATTATTAATTATATATTGTAGCCGGCAACTTGTTGTGTCAGCTGTATCCAATACTAGGATTAGCCGCCCTTTGTTCGGGGAATTGGCGTTGTTGTGGCTAGAGACAGCTCAATACTGGAGGATTTGTCCAATGAAAGGTTGGAATGTGCCTAGATATTTCTGTTGTGATCTAGTTTCGTATAGTTGGCATTAAGGAAAGGCATCTTAGTGGGCGACCGGTTTTCGTTTTGTGGCTGGAGTTAACAGGACTAATTAAACTGACATATTACGTGTTTGTAATCTTTTTGGAGGGTCGAATACTCGCTGTGCGTCACCCACCGGAAGTTTCGGAAATCAACGGCCAACCGATAGATCACGGCCAACAACCTCGGCTCTGCCCCGAAGCTCGGCAGGGTTGTACAGTTATTATTCGAGAGGAGGGGATTAAGGTACCAAGGAACAGCCAAAACGTTATCCCTTTCCAATGTCGACTACAAAATATGTTCGAAAGCCTTAGTTACAAGAGTTGAACACAACAATAATTCCACCTCCATCAGTTCTTCTCAAACATGGATTCAGGGAAAGAGAGATTTATTGGAGAAACTATGCGTTTTATATTAAGGTTCAATTACATACTGCAAAGAGAAAACTTTTACATTGATTTCTTTACTGCTAGTGGACTTTGTAGAAGCTTTCGATATGTTGAAATCTTCAGGTCCTTGCACTTTTTCAAGTTTAACCGTTTCATTCATTGGATCTGTACATCGTTTATGCCAATACTGGCATGCGTTACGACAATGGATACACAATTAATATTTAGGATATCAGTGGTTGTGAGACAAAGGGTGTCCTCTAAGCCCGATACTTAGTTATTATTTTTGCGGAGGGGTTCGCAATTCAGAATTCAATTTAGCATCAAGTGTTGCCGCTATCAAGGGTATCTCAGTTTGAAAACATGAAACAAAAATTGTGCAATATGAGACGATACCACTATCTTTCGATGGGTCATATGCCAACGTGAGAGGCTACGTTTGGTATCGAATAACTTTCTAGAGATTTTATAATGTTAAACTTCATTTAACTTCTAGAGAACGCGTCTGGGTTGAAAAGAGTAAACTATGATAAAGCAAACATTCCCCTTGAACCACTCTCGGACCGCAACGCCGAAATATTCGGACACTTCCCTTTTAAGTTGACTGGGTCCTTACTAAAGTTGGAGATATCATCCTTGACAGTAATAGAGAAACCTATGTCAGGTTGAACTTCATGCCAAAACTTTTACGATCGGAATGACTCTTGAACATTCAGAGTACTAAAGATCTCACACCGATTGGAACACAATGCTCGTGAAAATCCTTTTTTTTCGCTTTATATCAGCTGGTGGTGGTATCTCTTTCAGGTGTTTCCTGATCGACCCCACCCCATGTTCATTCCGCAGTTAGGAGAGCTGCCTTTTCAAGTGATTCGGTCGGTAAGCAGACAAAATAAAAACGAAGCCCACTATGAATTCCCCATAATTGACGGAGGTTCAGGTGTGACTATATACTAGTTTCATACAAAGTTTGAAATGCTGTTGGGTAAAACGATATCTGAATTCTACGACTGCCAACATGAAAATTATAGTTCGATTTCCACTTCAAACATTTGTGGAACATTGTTGTCAGTGACGCCAATTCAATCAGGCATCATACTAAGAATAAATATTGAGATGCTGGTTGGGAGGGGCATGTTAATTTCAGGCAGCCGACCTGCGACTCAGGTTGAGGAAGTTGGGAATAACATTACATGAAACGGGAACAACAGCGTGCATTGTACAGGACACTTGTATAATACAACATCGTCATGTGAGGAAATTTCCTGCATCAAGACGGATCTCCTCGCCGTTCGATACGTTACACAGGCGTTTGGGTGATGCATGCCTTGAGTCACTTTATATTTAGGTATTCGAGAAACTATTCCATCTTCTTGGGAGAGAATCAAACAGGTTGAAGAGCACAGAGGAGTGGTACATGTCTATAATAATTTGTAAACGATTGGAGCGGGAACTTCATTACGATTCCAATTTCATACTGCGGGAATTCAGTCCCAAATGTTACAAATGAGTGGAATGTCAATTCTCGGATACGTCCAATATTATAGAAAAAACAAAGGAAGTAAACTTCAATTTTCAATTCAAATTCTGCACAAATCATGGTAACGAATTCCGTTCCGTCATGAATAAATGTGATGAATGCCATCTTGTCGTTTTGTAAAGAGCAGGATGAAAGCATGGAACATTTGTCTTGCAGAGGCATTCACCTCTCCCTCCATACTGAATATTGAAGCAACTATGCTTGGTGTCCAACACCCTTACAACTTTCGAATTTTTGAAAATTGAACGAGAACGCCCCACCATTGTAGAATGTTATCATAATTCAAATCTCATTGAAGTGAAGAAAGTCGTCAGTGAACGGGACAAGCACCCAACCGCCTTGATCGTACAAAACTGTATTAGCATAATCGCTCACTCTTCAACTAGAACTTGTGCAGGAAGACATGCACGGTTGTGAAGTATAATTACCTAACACTTCGTAGATAAACAAATTTTCCCCATATCACGTAGCTTTAGTACGGATGCATTCATTATCATTAGACATACGTTTCTTATGTACGCTGTAAATATAGAGGAAATTTGAATGGATTTCTAATGATTGTCTTCCACATTTCATAAAATGATACATATAGTCATAGGCTTGATTCTGTATAGGCAAAATCAATGTTATAAAAATAAATAAATAAGAAGAAAACGGCAGAAAACAGAAAGCATCAAGTTCAATCCGCTTTTCTTTCCCTAGCTAAATATGCGAAATATCAATTATCACAACTTCCCACCACTCCAAAAAACACAGGCATGGTCCCACACTAAAGCAATTGGGTAAATGTTACTCCCCATTCTCGAGTCCTGTGCTCTCATGAGGAAACTGACCCCATATTATCCAGCTCGTGAATGATTCTTTGAAAGGAGTTTGGCGATCAAGCTGAAGGCGCGAGAGCATAAACGAAATAAGCAGCAGCGAAGTAGAGGTGTTTATGTCACAGGGGCAAATCTGGATCTGGCTCTCCCATTACACATATGGGGCAATTTCATGATTGGCAGGATCACGTATCTAATGCATGCCAGGGTTTTTCGGGGAGTCGGGGTTGGTGAAGGTTACGTCTGCCTGTCGCGATCGCTAAATGCACTTTTTGTCTCTCCTGAATGAAATTCAAGAAGAGACTTGTCACTATGGCGTGTATGTTTGTGTGTTATGTCAACTTCCCCTCCTCGTTGCAGGATTTCTCACAACCGTGGTGCCGATTATGACGAATGTTGTTGTAGCACCGGGTTGGGTGTACACGATCTGATTAGATTTTGGGCCGCAGTCATTAAGTGGTATTGCTTTATTTTTATGAATGTTTGTTAAGCTCGTTAGCAAATTCACAAGAACCGTATGTGCTAAGAGATGAGTTTGGCATGTCGATCTGTATGACCGTAGATGCCTGCTTAATTTTCAGCCTGAAATATGCCTAAGTAAGTGGTCTAACTTGCATAATTTTATCGAATTTTCCAATTTCTTCAGATTTTCACGAAACTTGTCGGATTTTGGTCTAACCTGGTTCCCGAGAATTCAAAGTGAAGTCGGGGTCACTGGAGCATTTAATGTGTCTAATTTGTATATTTTAGCAATTTTTTAAGTTCGTTGGATTTCCCAAAAACTTGTGGGCCACCTTTGAATCCAGATATTTTGAAGGTACAAGCTGGGGTCATTGTATGTGCCTAAGTTGCCAATTTATTCCATTTCCAACTTGGTAAGAATTTCGCCAAACTCAGTCAGGGTTATGGTCCTTTAACATTTTCTTTCTTAACTGATGTGTTTATGTTCATGAATTTGATTGAATTCCATCATATAAAGCTTATGTTAGAATAACGCACTGAGGCACTGTGCGTTATTTAAGCTGCCCACACATCAACCCTCTCTCACCCAACCATTCATTAGGTTGATTAGACATCCAAAAATCCTGTTTTTTCTTTCCTCTCTTCTTGCATGGGGAACGGGGACAAATGTGGAGGTTTCCCTGAAAGATATATTTCGGGACACCCTTGCTCTGCGTGGGGTAGTTGTTGTTGTGTGGGGGAGGCGGGGGAGGCCGAGGGTGTTTGCTGCCGGTAGAGGGGGGGGGGGGGTGATGGGCATGTCCGGCTGCTTGTGAAAAAATGAAAAGGCAATGAATAATGAAGAAAATGATTAACGGCAACGTAGCCCGTCTGCTAAGGGGGGTTTGGAACCTTTCAAGTTTGGAGTTTGGGTCTAAGAAGTGAGGTGGACTGAGCGAAAAAACTTGATTCAAAATGTGGGGGGGATGATGGAGAGAGGAGTGGGGGGGGGGGACATGAAGAAGAAAAAAGTCAATAAGGGACTTTGTAATGAAAGTCAAACGTATTGGTCAGTTTCTTTTAGGATTTTAAGGAAATTTACGTGTTTATAGTGAAAATATGTGATGTTCGTTTGACATGATGGTTGAATGAAAAGAGTTGGTTGTGATAGTGTGTAGTGTAGTGAATAATAGAAACCACTTGATCGCCCAACCGGCGAGACACTTTGGCGGGGAATTTTTTTTTTTTTTTTCACCCCGCCTTGTTTGGACACCTGACGCGCTTTCCAGGGGACGATCCTGCCCACTACGTTCTGTCGGAACGTGATCCCAATGAGTTGGGGCAGGGACGCCACGTAGACTCAATGGATAGCCAGCTTCGAGGGTACCTCAGAGTGTTGGGGTGGATTGGCCAGGCCCGGGCCTGCTCGCTTGCCCGGGAGACCAGTCGAGTGGAAGCGGCAGGTGGATGCGACTAGAAACCTCGGCATGGGATCATCATGAGTGAGTGAGAGTGCAAATGCTCGCCCACTTGAGAGACATGTTTGCTAATACACTTCATTTTTGTACGAAAATTAAAGGGGAACTACAGCGAAAGGTTATGTTTCAATTACTTCTAGATATTGTCAGACATTCCTAACGGTGTTTGGATGGACTGGAAGACTCCGGTTATCATTGTCCAGCAGTGAATCCAGCCCTTGGTGCATTTTCATCAATCAGCGCGGACAGTGCACAGCGGCATTATGCAAACTTTCAAATATCCCCCAATATCGGGACGTAGTCACAACCAAGCAACCAGAATAGACTCAGTTGGTGGAAGTAAGTACGGAGTTAGCGCTCGAGCCCAGAAGTAGCAGAACGTAGTTATATCATAATTTTTCAAACAGAGAAAATGGTAATTAAGAAAAAAATTGGATGCATAATTACACTGGTGGGGAGTTGCAACCCATTATAGTGAAGTTATGACTACAACCGATTAGAAAATATCACCAAGAAGCAAATAAATTGCCCAATCGACAAAAAATATTTTCGAACTCGCTCGATCCGGACGTTACCATACACAAGTCTATTCATAATATTCTCTATTAGAGCTGCCATTGAGGTGAAGTGTTGTGGAGATCCAACTGTACAAATTTCCGATGGACAGCGTAGACGGGAGATAATCGGATTGGTATTCAATCATGTGGACTGCTGTTTGGTCAGATGATTAAGGTCGGCAAAATCCAGTCATGTTGTTCGAAATTTTAGACAAGAAATTTGGGGGAAAATGCTAATTTAGAAAGGTGAAGGGGTAGTACAGATTATAAAGTAAGATTGTTTCGACGAGGCCTTGCTAAAACTCGTGACGGTCTCAAGTAACAGTTCAAGTGGCTGGTATAAAGTGTTGTCGTGTTATTCGGTTATAAAATAGCGGCTGGGTCGCCGCTTATGTCACAATTAAGGAGGATTTCTCAATAGTCACGCTAGATGGCGCTGTGCACAGTAGCGCTGAGTTATGGCGCATTACCAAAGGCGGGAAGTTGAACTCGGTGTTTTGATCCTTGGAGGGGGTCGTTCGGAGGGGGGGCGTTCAAAATACGGATGGAAGTGGGTTGAAAAGTATGCGAAAAGTAGGGAAAATGTTCCTTGACTGGAGTCCCCTTTAAGTATTTTCTGCCATCATGTCGATACATGTCTGATAGGCATCTTCGAATCAATAGATGCATGAAACAGTTTGGGTCCAAGGCCGCAGTTTCAATGGTTCATTGAAGTGGGGATGAATTTGCCCCACTTTCATTTAGGCACTTCAAATTCAATATCATACTTTACCCTTATGTACCGGAGTACCCAGGCATATGGAATGGTTCATAATGAAAAAATAAACGAGTCATTCCTTGCACCCCAACAACCTTTCAAAGTACCCTTATTTCGAAGAGAAAACGGGGGGCTTTCAAGGAACCACAAAACCTTGGGGGTCTGATGTGGAGCAAGATTTAAAAAAGGTGAAGAAGTTGTTTACATCAGAAAATCCGCTCAAAAGTGACCTTTTCTGACTACTCGGAAAATTTCGCCCCCCCCCCCCTCAAACGTGAAGCAAAAAATAATGTTTTATCTTCCAGAAGCCTGTATATATATATTGAAGCAGTGAGTTTTATTTGATCATCTGATAGAGTATGACGACAGGTTAATAAACGACGAAAAATTTCATGTTTTTGGGGCCCCAATCACGATTTTTCAGGACAGAAATTAAAATTCACCTTTCCCCAGCCATAGTTCCGATCGATGTCTTGTGACGTCATTTTGTCTGGAGTCGCTTTCCACGGATTGATAGGGGGTAACAACGTAGGGCATACGCCACTTCTAGGAAATTCTCTGAGATCCTCCGTTCGCCAGCTTCGGAGAAAACGTAAGCGCTTTTCGCGCATTCGGTCCATAACTGTGTGCACGAGAGGTAATTACAATGTCATTACATACAATACTAATCCAGGATGCTGTAGAAGCCCTGCGATTTTAACTTTTAATTTGAGACGATGATAGAAGAGTAATCGTCTAGCCTTTTTCAAGGACCGCGGGTAGTTCGGATTAGAGGGAGAAGTTGTCGTGCGGAACTATAAGGGAGCCCCTGCTTCCGAAATCCTTTGAAAGGTGAGTTGCTGAGCCTCGGCAGGCTGAATAGCAATACACAATGGATTCAGCAGCTATCAAGCTATTTTGCATATGCGCATACATAATTTTCCCCGGTGGCCATTTTGGTACTTTCAGGAGAAAGCCCTTTTCTTCTCCTTCCAATGATGCATAGGTGCCTATTGACAATTATGCTCCTATTTCGAGTCAAAAAAGATAGCTGAGGCTTGCCCTTTTTCTTCAGACCTCTGGTACATAAGGTTTAGACTCGTAATATTGGAGAATTACCCTCACTAAATTTCCATAACCTGTACATTACTCACACTATGGGTTAGAGGTTATTTTCATCCAACTGTTTGCCATTGCGACGTTTCATAGCATTAATGCCTGCACCCCAAATACATAATATTGTCACAGACATTGTCCTCCCGCTTCTGAGTCTAATGTTACAACTGAAGACGTCTATTGTGCGATCTCTTGAAAACCGAGTGAGTGTATGATGAGGTCGAACCTAATTAAATCGAGCTTAGCTAACGCAACATGAGAGATAGATTTACAGTTTTTGTGAATAGATATCTCAATGAGGTCACTTCGACAAACTCATACTTGGAGACAGGCTATTGTGGGGGCAAATTTTGCAAACATAGTGAGGGTGATGATGAGGTAGAACCTAAATATCAGAGCTTTCTAAGCAAACAGGAATAGAGGATTATACTTTCGTAAATAGCATAACTCAATTAGTTTTCACTTCGATAGAACGCGTACCTATCTATTCATACGCTTTGACACCTCCGAATTGTAATCAGACTATTTCGCAATGAGACGTGTCCCAAATCACAGGAGCCCCCCACTCAGCACACCATGAAGCAGGACAAAAGAAAACATAAGCTGAATGACACTGGTGCTAGACGGGCTGGCTGAGCTTCAAAGCACAACTCTCGCATCACCTCGGCGGAATGACCTGTTTCACTTCATATCAGATCTAAAGCGTTTATAGAGAAAAGGACCGCGGAGCCTAGATTGCCTATATATATTTTTCTGCTAACGCTGACGTTTTTTATGCGCAAGACGGTCAAAGCATATTGATTTTGGAGTTCTATATGGAAGAAACACCTGATGATCCATTTAGACCAAAGCTTCGGTATTGCGCCCACGTTGGCGTTAGTACGGTGGGGAGTGGGCATTTTAACAAGTAGTCCATCCTGAATATACTGTAATTTTCTTCGGTCAAAATACATATCATATTATTCAACAAATGACACTGTGAACGTCTAATATAGCACAACATTGCTACGTCTACAGGTGACATACCCATGCATTGTGACAGACATTCCTTCCTAAATCTTCTGAAATTGCCTGGATGTGATGCCCATATGGACTGAGATGTTCCACTGCGCGTATGAAATTTGACTCTCATACCCAGCAATTCTTCGAATAGGCCATGATTTTACTGAATTCTTATACTATATGTGTGTTCCTCATGATGACACCGGGCGCGATACAGTACGGCGGATATTCCAGCATGCTCAAGTGGCAGACAGACCAATCCTATGTCTCCGGCGTGGGTTTCCGGAGTGCCCTAGCAGCTCTCGGAATTCCGAATGCCTCTCTAATACAATCTGAGTACAATCTCATTTGGGGAACATTTTTATCGTGATTTCGATTGACAAGATTCTGGAGAATTATAAAGACGATTCAATGATACTTTGCATCGAGAACAGACGTCTATGGAGATGACATAGCACAGGTCTACTGGACGTCGTATTAAAAGAATCTTGAAATACAGAAACGAAATAGGTAACAAGTATATTATAATCAAGGTGACAATTGTTTAGGATGAATTTGAAGGTCATCTATGTCTTAAGTGGGTCCAAAAGTTGCCCAACCAGTACAGATCTTGTCCAGTCAAGGCTATTTAAGTGTGTTATAGCTTTCTTAGGAGGGTACCAGAATATATTGCTTTTGTGTGTGTGCTTGGGGCTTTGGGGTAATTGCACACGATCTGTTTGTACTGTGCATGTGCGGCGATAGGCGTACATACATAGGTACGGTGTGGAGAATGTAGTATTTTTTTTTTTCTTTTTTTGTTCTGCACGTTGCATGTTTTAATATGGGAACACGTGTATGATGCTCCGTGCAGGTTTATTGGCAATTATTTTGTTATCCCCCATATTTAATGGAAGTCTAATTGCTGAAAAAGATTGGCCTGTAATTTATACTGGCATTAACAATGAAGTCACGGAACCCATGATAATCAGAATCACGTGACTTGGTTTTCTTATGATGTTTTCATCAAATGACAAATTCAGTACTAACAAAATAATGCTATGGGATATACATATCTTTGAACTCGAGACAGCGTGGTCTATTGCGCCTAAAGTTAACAACCCGCTCGGGGCGGGACCGTGTTTGGGTCAACGGAGGCAGTACGTCCCCTTCGGCGCTAATACCTCTGTTGAACGGCTCGGTCAAAACCGAAAAACCCGGTTTGACAACCTCGGTTAGCAAATCGAAAACCGACTATTTGCTCGGAACTAACCTGCAGCCTTAATTCGCACACTCTTCCACCTGTACCAACCACTCGGTCGCTAACTTTCTGATTTGTCACTGACCTATGTACTTACAACCTGTCACTTCGTTATCCGTGATCTGGTGAAAGGTCTTGTCTTTCGCACCCGTGGAGTACACTGGTGACGATTCGGCGTACACTTGCGTGATAGATGTGCATACAGTATTGTACATGACTAAGTTTACAATAGCAGTTATGTGACACTTACACAACACTTCGTGAGGCGGGTCCACAGACTAAAAGAAAACAGAATACATAGAGGGCAAGACTGGTACCTGTGTTATTTCACACACTGGTGTGTAGTTTTTACCAAGTTGTTGTGTGTTTAACACCTGTACCAACCACTCGGTCGCTAACTTCTGATATTGTCACTAACCTATGTACCTACAACGCGTCATTTACTTTCCGTTACCGTGATTGGTGAAATGTCTCCGTCGCACATCCGTGAGTACCTGGTGACATTTCGGCGTCCACTTGCGTGAATAGATGCGTACAGTATTGGTACAGGACTAGTTTACCCAGCAGTTATGTGACACTTACACAACACGATGCGTGAGGCGGGTCCACAGAATACATAGAAAACAGAATACATAGCGCAAGACTGGTACATGTTTATTCACACAACTGGTGTTAGTTGTTTCACAAAGTGGTTTTGTGTTTTTTTTGCTTTTGCTAGTTGCCCCTAATTCATGGGCTAGTTTTCCAGACTCTGATCCCGTACAGGAGACGCGACGCATCATAGTCCTCTCTAAAGCTTGGATTCCTAGATGCATGCGTATGTGAAAAATCGCCTTTACGTGAACTGAGCGGGGGGCTGTGTTTTAACATTTATATCTAGTTTGCAAGAGAATTGGTTCGCACAGAAGCCAAATTCACCAACACCAACAAAAAGGCACACACCAACGCCTGAATAGGCGAAATAACCGCATTTACCAATCGTAATGCGGGTGCGTGTCAACCGCTAATGGATTCTATGGAATAGCTTCCCTAAGAAGCCAAGAAACGACAATATGCATAGGCTGCTGTCTTTTTATGGTGTTTTCGCATACACTACAGTGTTTTCTTCTTCTCTTCTGAAACAAACTTTCGGTTTCGTAATATGTAATTTCACATGCAACAATCCGGAAGGCGGGGAATTAATTGTTCGTGTAACCGGATTGAGTGGTACGGCGTGGACGTCTCCACACTAACAATCATTCCCATTGCACACATTCGTCATGTATTTGGACTCTAGTAGTCCACTCTAATATCAAATTAAAATATTGACAACCCACGGGTGCCCGCACAATACATTTTTTTTTTCTCTCCAGAGAATAATCCCACTAATCACCATGATACTGGTGACTCTAGGGTACCCATGTAACATTTTCCATCCAGTGCTAGCCTAGCAGTTCTGGTAGTAGTTAGAAGAGTCGCCCTAGCGCGCCACAGTAACTGACACGCAGGGAAATAAGTATATACTGATCCCTAATGAATGCCATACGTATTATAGCTGCATTTTTACACTTACATAGGTGAATTCAACATAAATATTAAGTTAAAATTTCTTTCGAAACTCAGTAACTTTAGAAAAACCCAACAAATTATTCCGAATCGTTTTGTAACGTGATGCTATAGGTAATCACTGCGAGTGGATATCGAGGCAATGTCATAATACGGGTTAATTAATTTCACAACAGTAAAAGTCTAGTAAACTCTATGATTGATGGTTATTCATTTGTAAAATTATTTGGCGATGCTCCAATCCCCTAAGCGTCAGTTATCGCCGTTGCTCTTCACTCGCGATGAGCCTGGTAGACGAAGTATGATGTGCCAGTTAAAGAAGCCAGTACTGTCAACCCGGTACTGTAACTTGCGCCTTCCGATCCGTTGCGAATCTTCTTTGACGGAGTGCTAAACCGTCACAATGGGTCCACATATAACAGTTTCCATTATTATCGTCATATGTAGTATCGTGTAATTTGTCAAGGAGAGTTGCTTTTAATGGCGTCAGTAATGTATTTCAGTTTTAGGCAGTGCCCCTTACTGTTTGTGAATTTACCCCCATTCTATTCTTGCCCCTGGTCTTATGGGAGCAGAACCCTACATTTTTGTGATTTTGTGTTTTTTCTGATCGGGGAGAATTCACCTACTTGCATGGGTCAAAACTAGTGGCGTAGTCAGTGATATCACGTAGAAGTCTTCCATATTGTCGAGTGATTCGCCTTTTGTTCCTCTTTTCATTACAGGACATTCGGTAGCGTGCGAAGAGGCGTTCCTGGCGTTTCCACTGATCAAATATCGCACCCGGCCGCCGCCGTAATCGTCAAAAAACTCATGCGGCAGTAGCATTGTTCCAACGACAGGCCCCCAGTGTTTCCAGCGATAGCAGAGAAGATCCAGTTCCGTATCTAAAATGTAACAAAATCTCTAAGTTCAACACGAAACTACACCTGACTCGAATAACATACACAAGAATAAGGCTGGGATTCCAAGATGCGTATGCGTATGTGAAAAATCGCCAATCTACGTGAACTGAGAGGGGGATACTGTTGAATTTTGTTCTATTTAGTTTACAACGATAGATCTTAGTTCCACAGGAAGCTATAAATTTCATAAATTAAGGCAAACCACTGCGAAATGCGAAAAAGTACTGTACCCATGCGTATGCGGATGCGTATCACCCACCGCGAATGAATTCTATGGAAAATCTTTTTTAAAAGCAGCACTACAATCGCATGGCTGCCTGCCTTTTATGTCTTTTTTTTTAACACTAATAGTGTTTTCCTCTTCTGAATAAACGTTTTGTTTTCATAAATATGTGATTCTGACATCCCGCCCGGTACGGCATACGCATCTGGAATCCCTGGCCTAACTTTCAACCCATTTTTCCACTTCCATCTCTTCCCGACATACCCTGCTCGTTATATAGTTTTGAGGAGACACTCACTGGTAATCCTAATAGTAAACTGAGTGTGGGCAATGATGGAGCATAAACTTCCGTACCCTCTAATAGCTTGAGACGGTCATTAACGATTCAGAGACATACCCCGTGTCCAGCAAAACGGCATGGTTATTGCTGACCTGATAAAGTAGTCGAATGACGATTAGAGCAAGCTAACGTCTTATTGAAACCGGCCGGAATTGAAACCGGTCCCCGGTTAATCAGGAACCTTTAAGGTAACCAAAATGACAATTATAACTACCCTAACGTTCGAAATTGTAGGAGTTTCGATCTCTGTTGCTACTCCCGACCTGCACATGGTCTAATTACCCAATTACCCACTGAGTTGATTGGCCAAATAACCGAGTTTCGTGCCCTGATACAACCCCCACATCCCCCATGACAGTACCACACCTTCATCCAACCCATGCAAGTAGCTTACACTCGCAGGAAAATTATTAATAACGATCCTTTAAGTTATTTCCATGCGTAATTATAGTTAATCTTACCCTATACAAAGGTACAATCTCACATTAAAATATAGGTCAATTTCATTCGAAACTCATAAACTAAACAAAAATTAATGCTAATCATTTTTGTGTTATAACGTGTAATGCTATAATATCAGGTGGAAGTGGATATCGAGCAATAGTCTTAACTCATAATACGGATAGATTGATTTCCCACGGAAAAACAGTAACTTTCTAGTTGATGGTTATTCATAGGCCAGAATTAATACCACTAATATAATCGCCTATTTATCCCGTTTAACTTGTATAATAATCCTATAATATATAATGTAATTTTTCCATAGAATATGAAAATGCAAAAACAAATCATTTGTATGTGAGTTTGAGATTAAATTGATCATAACGATATTCTTTGGGATATAAAGTATACTATATATACTAAAGAATCCTTAACAAATGGTATCATGAACAAACATCCCGTTCTCTAATTCGATACGGTGGTGTTGACCCATTTGAATTATTTCAATATAACGCCTCCAGCCAAAACGCATGAGCAATATCGGGGAATGGTCGTGTTTTCAGAACTCATTCCGTTCTTCTTGCAATTGCATGGAATCCTATAATTTAGCGAATAATACTTCAAAGAGTCCACGTATCCGAAACTTACCGTTCTAAAACCTGTGACTAATCTCTCCTATGCTACCTGTAATAACCGTCACTCTTATGGAGAATAGTGACGATACCAAATGTAGATTTACCTTTTTGATTCCTTGCCAACGGCAAAGGAATCTATGCGGTCACTCCAAGTATGTGTGTGTTGTCCGAATGTGGTGTGGTGTGTGTGTGTGTGTGTGTATTTGTGTGTGTATGTGACACATTTTGTCCGGAAGATATCTGAGAACGCAAGCATGTATCAAGTTTCATATTCAGCCCTTTAGTTCGTCATGTTGTGTAGTTGATCCTATTTTTTCCCTGTTGCCTGTCAAGTCACCAAATGTTAATGAGAGGTCAAAATCTGGAATATTTAAAAGAGCAAGAACTCGCTATTACCAAGGTCCTACATCGCTGACCTTTGGGGACTAGTTGCGATGATGAGAGGGAATCATATTCAAACATAATGTCATGTCATCCAAGGCCATCAAAGGTCCAATTAAGGGGTCAAAATAGTTTTTTGGTCCATAACATGGAACCAAATGTCTGCCGAGGCTGGCCAGTGTGCGCCTTTGTGATCCACGCGTTGACCCCCATCTGTGTGACCTTTGACCTCAAGTTGACTTTATCATGTTTTTGGGGCGAATCACATTTTTGCGTGTATCTCATCGAGAGTACCATTTTTCATAAAACTGTCATGTCATCAAGTCATTCGAGGTCACTTATGGACGAAAACGTTTGAACCTTACAGTGCCATTGCTTGGCAATGTTGAGAAATTCGGACAGGGTGTACTTCAATGGTGGAGAACATTTTTCATTAGAACCATCTGTCATCAAAGGGTCATTCGCGGCCACTTATGGGCATAACCTGCCCACTAAATATATGTGTTTTCCTGCCACAGTGATCTTTTCCCTATGTGGTTTTATATTTCAAAAAGGGGGTATCCCTATCTAGGTGCAAGTCAATTAAAGGTCCAAAACTTTTTACCATAACATTGAAACAACTTCTGCCGAGGTGGGAGGTGTGCATGATGACCACTCGTGACCTCCTCTGTGGACTTTGACTTTTTTTGTGTGGCCATTTTCGAATTCAAAGGTTCCTTCCGATCGAACTGGTCCATAAATTGACCCCATGTGACTGTTGTGTGCGGCGATATGTGACAGAGCTCTCGGTGCTGACTACACGAAACAACTCCCGTTTTAATAATCGGGCACGTTCGGTTCTCAAGTTACAAGGGATTCAAGGTTGGTTGCGATATCTTTTCGGCTCTTTTTTGGAATAACTTACAGTGCCATTGCTTGCATTGTTGAAATGCAGGACTGGGTGTACGTCCTGGAGGAGAACCATCTTTCATAAAACCGTCATGTCATCAAGGTCACTTATGGGCATAACATGCCAAATGGTATGTTTTTCCTGCAACAACTTCAGGGACCTTTCCCCTGGTATGTTTATATTTCAGGACCGGGTGTGACCCATCTTGGGTAACATTTTTTTTTAAACGGTCACGTCCTCCACGGTCAATAAAGGTCAATTAGAGGATAAAAACTAGTTTTTTTAGGCCATCCATGAGACCAAATTTCTGTCGAGTGGGAGGGACCCACGTTGATCCACACGGCAACCCCACATCTGTGTGGACCTTTGATCTCAATTTGACTTTTATTTTTTATACCATATTTTGGCCCAATCAATATTCGTGGCCATTTTTCGGATCTCAATGGTACCTTCCGATCGAAATGGTCCATAAATAAATTGACCCCATTTGACTTTGTGTGTGAATATATCAGAGTTCCAAAGTTGTATTCGAATTTAGTGCCGTTAGGACGTTTATAGTGATTTTTCTTGGTGTTTTTTTATTGTGACAAGGATGGGAGATTCTCGTTGTATCCCTGTAACATCCCACACCTATGTGAACTTGACTTCCAATTTCGCAGTGCTCTTTGCCGGTTTTCCACAGATTTTCTGCTAAATCATGTTTCTGTGACGATTTTCGGATGTCAATGTCATCTCCGATCAGAATATCATCATTTGACCACGTGAACCATTTGTTTTGAATTAATTGGTGCTGACGTGTTTTATTTGCAAAATTCGGTCTAGTTGGGTTTTTCCTTGTTTGTCATATGTTTTTTCGAATCAGCGGGCAAACTCACTGTTGATGAGGTGAAAAGGTCAAGAACAAATTTGAAAATTGTCTTATTCCGGACCTAAAACTGAACACAACTGGCAAGAGGGATGGGTCAATGCCAAGCCACCAACCCGGCCACCATAGTCCCCTTTGCTCGCTTGGATCTGGACACCACCCGTTAACAGGGAGCATCAAAGAGCTGCAATATGCCCATCCAGCCAGAGGGATGGGTGAAAAGTTCCTGAGATGACATCAACTGGCCACCCCAGCCCCCTTTTCGCCTTGGTCTGGAATGCCCAATCCATTTGGCCTGCAATAATGAGCCCTACCAGCGCAAGGGATGGTCAAACTGAGCCACGCAACTAGAGCACCTCTGCCCCACTTGCCTGCTATTAATTTGTTTTATCAAAGCTTCAATTTTGTCTGGAAAATGGAGAATTCTGTAGACTCCTACTCTGTTTATTGGACTTTGAAACTTTTATACTTATTTTGGATATTTATTACTTCTTCTTCCCTTCCAATTATAATTTTTGTTATTTACCTCCTATATTTGCATTCAATTATTCATAATATTGCCGTGTTAGGTACTATGTGTATTGGTCAAGGGATTTTGTTTTCCACTGGAGCCTCCCGCATTCGAAATTAAAATGATTTAATAGCCAGGAGTGACTTGACTCCCAGAACAAACTTTGTTGTGACAGATACAGTTTCAAAGATATGCTTCCAATGCCCAGATTATCTGGGGACCTAATAAACCGGTATGGGATTGTCCAGTATTTCAGGCAGTTGACAGTAGTGACGTAAACTGAATTTATTGCTAAAAACGTGATATTGCTAATGGTAGTTACAACAATTTTTGATAATTTTGGGCTCCTGTGAATGAAGTAGGGGGGGTCCGTTTATTAAAAAATAAAAACCAATCATGAGGGTATTCCAGGTCACCCAAAGCACATTTGGAGTTAAGGTGGTTTATCGTTTGGTACGTAGTTGTGAATTGGGTAGGGTTCATTTTTCCCAAATCACATTCAGGTGATTAAGCTCAATAAATGAGGGCCACTGAGTGGTCTTGACCCTTAGTTTAAGTGCAAATTAAATTTTTTGTGGCTTCTGTTTGGATCACAAAGGTATGGGTCCTCACCGGTGAAAGTTTGTAGGATCACTGTCACAGTGCCCCTGGCCACAAAGTATCCTGACATGATGTACTGCCTGTGATATGTTTTACATGAGTGAGAAAATGGCCTGTTGTAGGCATGTAGGGCTTAGTACTCATGGCGTGTGTTGGCCCCAAATTCCCATAAAAGGGCCTACATTCTGACCCAACTGTTGTGTTCCCCAAAACACGAGGTGATCACAATTTTTCCTCTTCTATACTACCCAAAATAGACCTAGAGTGATGGCCATGCCACTCCCTCTATGCATGCACTCGGGTGCCAGCAATAGCCTACAGGGTGTTTTTTTGGGGGGGCGGGGCTTCCCCAGAACACGGAGTTCTCATTAAAAAAAAATCCTCTCTTCCCCAGATGGACTTACAGGTAGATAAACCGATTTCCAAAATTTGAAGTGTGCCAATCTAACGTAATACCTGAAACAGGTCCAGACAGTCCAGTTAACCTTCTGGGGCCACTTGCAAATTGGGCGTAGGCCCAATATTAAACAACATTTATCTGTAATGTAATTGAGATCTCACAACTGTCAAATTGAGTGTAAATATGGGGTATGTGTGGCATTGTGTGAGAGAGGGTAGATCCCGGTAGTCTTCTGTGAGCACCCAAAATGGAGGAGCAAAATAAGTCAGGCTAAAAATGACAGTCCCATGCAACCCCCCCCCCCTTCCCCATTCACCCCTCCACTTGTGTTCGGTTCATGTGCTCCTGGTTTAATTAGGGTAAAACAATACTTAGATGGCAGTGAGGATTAGGGAGGTATTCCTATGCCATTTTCTTATTGCATATTGTACTGCTGACTCATTTGTGTGACCTTTGACTTTATCTGCAGTGACCTTGTGGCATTTAAAGACATGGTGGGCAACACAGTTTGCAAACTCATTGGACTTGGGTTAATATATACAATTCATCCACCAAATTGTAATTGTGCTAGCCTGGAGTAGGCCTAGGCCTAGTTGTTTGTATGTCATGCATAGGCCGAACGTAGGCCTAGCCTGACCTATGCCTGATATGCTTGTACACTCAGCTGAGCTATGGTTGCCATGTTGTGAGGCTAGGCCTAATTCGTTACCGCCTGTTACTGTTTTCTGCATGAGTTCTCCACTGGAAGTTTTTGTATATCCACCCAGGTATTCCGTGTGATGCCAGCTCTTGGAATGTTCCCCTGGTTGGCATAAAGTGAAATCAAGTTCTCACTGCCAGCTTGCATCTTCACAAATTTGCAATTTATATCAGAGAAAGGTTCATGTGCAGGCTGGGAAACATCACATAGTTGTTCTGTCAAAACTGATTCCGTCAAGCCTATGTATCAGGGAGGAATGTATACCCCTTGTCATTTTTTAGGCATTTTTTGTCAAGAAATGTCTTATATGCTATCACTATTCATCATTTATTTGTAACAAATATTGAACTTTTCTACAAATTAGTCCATCCAATTTATTGTCTCATTGCATTTCAATGGAGCCCCTAAGATCATTGTGTATAACGATGGCGGCCAGTCAAGGTTCTAGTCACGCGCCCAACATTACATTTTTCTAACCACTCACAGTGGCAGTACTTTGCATTGTTAAAATTTGCACAAGGCTTTTCAATGACACGGTGTTTACACAAGTTTGATATTGTTATAACTATGGCAAGGAATCACTACACAACTTTGTGTTCTTGTTATATTATATTCACTTTGAGTTTCCTTGTTGTTTATCTGAGGCAACAGGGGGGAAAGTATGATTTTTTCAGACAGCAATTCCACCATAGATTCAATCGAGGGTGCGCTGTCCCTCGAGTTATAGGTACAATCCCATCAACAACCATGGCCCCAGCTGCTACCCCACCGACTTACTAGGCCATGACAGAAACCGTAGTTTGTAACAGGTGTGAACATATTGCGGGCACAAAGATCCTAACAACAGCCCACGGCAAGACCAACTTCCTCCACTCATCCCCATTCCCGCTATTCCAGTCTCTCTTCCAAGCCTCGACGTGAGGAAGGGAGGCCAAATCGAGCCATCCACTGGTGCCGCATCTCGATCTCCATGCGTTCGTTCAGGCTTCCAGTCGTCTGATGGTACATGATTCTGGGGACGTACAGCACCCCTTAGCACCACGCTGCGCCCCCTCTATCCAAAAACACCACTGCTTGCTCCATATGATCGTTCCACCCTTTTTTACTTGCTGGGAGAAGGGCACATACTGAGACTATTCGAAGCAAGTATCACACCCGTTACAAGGAAGAAAAGGACCTTTCACACAGTTGTGCTTGGAGGCCATCCTTCCTCGAACAATACAGTGTCCAGTTGGTGGGCTGTAGTGAATGTGGATTAGCTCTTTAGACCTGGTATTGCCAGAGTTTCCAGGACACCCCATGCTAACTAGTTGACATCCGCAATTGTCAACCATATCAATCGTGGTAAAACACATTCACTCGTGTGTACAATTGTGTATATAGCTCACATAGGAAACCGGAGCCATCATATTCTAGCGATATCCAGAGGGAACTCAGATTTGGCATCTCAAAGATTCAAATTCCAATCAAGCCGAAAACCTGTACGCTGGATGCATGCCAATAATCGAATTCACGAAACGGAAAAAAAAGAAAATTCCGTCCCGATATCCGTTTTGCAATTCATCACCAACTCACTGGTGCGTGATATACAGATATAGTTTTTTTGTTTTCTGTTATATTCGACTGAAACAACAAAAACGAATGGAAGCACTGCGGGTATAAACTCCCCCACTCACTCGTATGGTTGTTTCGCAACCGAACCGGGTGCAGCCTTCACAGACAATCGCAATGAACATTGGAAACGCACCCGTTGGTTTATTTGTTCTTCATTAGAGTGGCAAGGGCTCTCGATCGTTGATGTTGCCTGACTGCTGATGGACTGATGAGGCTGTTGACGAAATCGATCTCCGCCCGAGGTAGATGGAGTCTTAGGAAGGCTGTAGGCTCGAATGAAGTTGAGGACCCTGTCCAGGTACTGGTGTTACCTCAGGATCAAAGGCGTGTCCGCTCCCGCCGGCTGCGGGACCGGCTGACGATGACCAGTCTTGGAGGTATTTGAAGAGCATGAGTCCTAGCATCTCCTAGTTTCCTATGACCATGGTTAAAGGTTTTTTGAGTGGGGAGGGCCGAGGGTCTACTCTTCGAAGTAAAAATTTAACCCCCTGGTAGCTGAAGGCCTGGTAATGGCCGGTTGGTCGTGGATTGGATATTTAGATAGTGTCCTTCAGGTCCGGGGGGGTCCCCACCTGCCTTATGGAGTTTTGGTATGATGAGCTGATGTCTCCATCCGGTAACGGGCTTATTTTAACGAAGGACAGTTTCGAGGCCTTAGGTTGACTACTTGGCCGCAGAAGTTCGCCTTTTCTGGTGGTAGGAGTAAAACGGGTACTTGTCTGGCGCTAGCTCTCAGCGTGTATTTTCCTCACTAGGCTGGGTCGATGTACCGGCCGTCGTTTGGTGTTGGATCTGGAGGGTTCCCGTGAGCTTGATCTTAGCTCTCGCAACAGTCCTCAGGATCCATCTTGCCGGTTGGTGTGCCGCCCAAATCCGGCGAACTGTGTCTTCTCCCCTCTACCGGGGGAGATGGATCCGTAGTGAGCATCCCTATGTGCTTTCCCTCTGCCGCGGCTTTGTCCCAGTGTAGCTCCACATAGACCCGCCTCGCCAGAACTCCCTCACTAGCTTTTGATTTTGATATGTTGGCGACGTGCTTGTTCCGGCAAGAGTAGCGAACAGTGCCTGCCGTCCACCTCGTCTACAAGGAAAGTCGTGTATGAGGCCGGCCCATTCCCATCAACCCCGAGGTCCACAAGACGTTCCTCGCATCCGCCGTCCACCGGTATCGGGTTCGTAATGATCCGGGCACGTTGTTGTCATGTGAATGATTTGCCCACCGGCAAAGGCGGCCGTCGCTCGCTGGAGTCTTCTGGCCCGATTCCCTGCTAAGGAGATGTCTCCGTCTAGAATCAAGGGTCGCCCGGTCCGCGGCGTTTGGGAGTGTTGACACTCCCCACCCTCGCCTTCCTGAGTGGTACCTGGTCGCTTCGGTCCTGGATTGCAGCTGTCGGTGCCGTCTGCGTTCCGCTATAGTCCGGTTTTTGGGGGGTCGGACATTTTTCTGGGGCTGGTAGCGGTACCCCGTGCTCCATCTGTCCAATAAACATCTGCTCGAACAGGTGGGAGGTCTTCTCCGCTAGAGATTCCTTGCTCTTGCCTAGCTCTTGCGACCCCGGGAAGGGCCTTCCGTCCCCCACCCCCCAGGTCCTTGTAGGCTGTCCTTCCCGAACTACCGCCCCGGCCGGGGAAGTCCGTTGGCCCCTTGACTAGAGAAGAAATCCAGCCCCAACCCCAGCCCCGCGGAACTGTCGTTTTCCCCTCTTGTTTCGAATACCAAGCGGTGGTTATACGCTCGGACCGAAGGACGAGGTCTCTCGAATTTCCTCAGCAACTTTAACCCAGTAGGGTACTGTCATACTCTGAGGTAGCACTGAATGCCTGTTGAATTGGGATCAGAAAAGTAACCTCAAGCACACACAAGTGTGGAAGTACGGCAGACCCCGTAGTAACCCACCCAGTACCCGCGTCGTGGTTTTAAATGCATAACCACAAAGGAACAAAGGCCTACAGAGACTAGGTGATGTTGCCCTGTTAGTCTGGAAACACGTAACAACATTGACTACTCGTTCGGAAAGAATGGAAGATAGCGGAATCTTTTCGCTAGGACAGCAATCAGAAATGTTATGGCGGATAATACTGGACGAGGTAAGACCGGGGCAGCCATGCCGTTGTACTGGCTTTCTTGTCCGCCAGCTTGTATTTGGGAATATAGCTAGGCATATGGTGCACAGGTAAGTGACGACCGGTAGTGATCTGCAAAATACGTGTAGACAGGATGTTAAGATATTATGTTTTATTACCTCTTTTCGAGTCGGGTCAGCGTGATGGGCAGCGGATGCACTTGGTTCAAGATTTCCGTCTCCGTAAACGCTACAGAGACTAGTCCACTCTCTTGTGGCCTGTCCAGTTCAGGTCGGAGGAATAGTTTTTCCCGAGCGGTAATCCCTTCCTCTTTGTGCATTCTCCGCCCGATTCGTTGTCCACATAATTGTAACGTGGTGTCTCGCACTACAATACCGTTAACAACAATTGGTTACGAGTAGTCGTTTGCCCGTTCATTATTCAGCTCCTGGATTATCCGTAGTTCGGTTGTAACTGCCCAAAAGACGTAGGAAAATAATATTTACCCGTGGTTGCCTGTGATGTTCTAACGAGAGAAAGGTTAAGAAAATTAAGCTGAAGACAGAAACACTGACGTGTGTGACATATATTACCAAATTATATAATTGACCTCTAGAAAGACACAATATTCCTCCCAATCTGGAACGTAGTGAAACTCATGACTCACACGTGAGACGAACTGCAGCCTCCCGGTACGGCAGTCTGGGGACTAGTGATAAACATACTACGGTGAGACTTCAACATATGATGTATATTTCATGTCACACTGAGTAGTGCAAAACTGCCTTGGTGATCGTTAGCCTCGCCAGAGAGGGAGTGATTCTTGTGATGCCATATAATGAGGTGTTATGGTACGGTATTTATCCGTGATAATCATGAAAGGCGATTGATATTTTCAACAAGTAGTAATAGAGAAAATGGACAATGTTCGTCTAATCTACTCGTCGGAAAAACTTATCGAAGCCCTATGTATTTTTGGATTCCCATGGACTACTTTTTCAAATGAACCAAAGACTGATTTTCAAAATAGTGGAATATAAGCGAAGTCAATTGTTTAATGAATAGGATTACCATCCTATTTCTCTTATGTGATTATTTCTAATATTAAACAAGTTCAACCATACCCAACTCATAGCACAAATGTGCCGTGTATAGTTGCTAGGCGATCAGTTGAAGTGGAAATATATATTGAAAACTGGAATGACAGGCTGACTAAATTATCGCAATCGGCCGAAATAATGTGAAAATTTCACAATCTGAAGAAAATCAGACAAACGCATTGTAACTGCACTCCCGGAAACCCCTATCTGTCATAAGCATTTATCAAAGGCACAATCAGTTTTGTGCTACATTTCGTACTTCGATTACCTACATTGTCAAGCACAGGGAATTTTACGTACTTCTGACAAAGATCTTGAAATTTGCGAGAGTTTTGTTCTTTTTTTCCAGCATTAGACCTGTCGGCGGGCTGTTCGTACGGGCTACCGAATGTTGCGTCTGAGACAGTATTGACGGAGAGCGACCACTGTCGTCATTCCTCGTATCTCTGACTGCGGATCCCTGAACAATAGCGTGGTTCGGTTCTCTGAGCTAGTCCACTTAACTGAGATGAACTGCTAGGTTCAGGGCAGATAAGAAAGGCCGACTTCATTATGCGTGTTACTCGGATGACAAAACTGAGTCAGGTCTGGCCGATTCTCTCCCGATACGAACAGAAAATAAGTCCTGAAAAAAACAAAAAAAAGGAAAAAACAAGCCATGGACAAGAAACAAGAAACACACTGCAAAATCGTAGATGATCGGACAATGCTTCTGTGAAAACAAAATAGTGAATCTGCAAAACAAAAAATTAAGTCTCATTAACTTTCTTTCCAGTGGTAAATGGATTCAGACAACGTCCCAATATTAACGAGCATTGCTAGTCCTTGTCTGGATTTTAACGCAGCGGGAAACATTAAAAAACTGCAAAGGCGTACCATAAGTGAACAGGAGCGTCAGACGTGAAGTTGGGAGACCAATTCCTGGTGTCCCATGTCAGAGGACTACGTATGGGACATATACTGTTGTGCGTTGCATTCCCACACCAAAAGCGCAGGGAGGAGGGAGCAACCGAGTTACTGCATGGATGAATGGAGAGAGGTCGCGAGATTTTGTAGGTTGGCAGGGTAGAAATGAGTGAACGAATAACAATTAAGGTCACGTTGACCAGGAGAAACTTTTTATCCTCCTAAGGCAACAGTTCAAATCAGATGAAAGGCCATCTAATTTCATGACAGTCCATTACTTGTTTTCAGTCTCCATCAATAGAGAGAACTGATAAACACAAGGAACAAAGATATACCTTTAAGAGAAGAAACTTAAAACAAGGTCTCCGGAGGAAATCGCAGATCCTTCCATCATTGGCTGTGAGTGTGATCAGTTGCTGCGTCCATCAATCACAATCAAAATGTTTAAGTCGTTTAGTATCGATATGCATGATCTCGAACGAGGTAATCGAAACTTGCTCGTCGTTCCATAGACTTGTGTCACAGTTCCTGTTCTCGTCATAAGAAACATACGCACTTTCGTTAGGGAGTTTGTGTATAGCCGACCGAAACCAGTATTGGTTATTAAATATGAACCGCTGGCAGGGATGCGTTAATTAGTTTAAAGGGATACAAAGACTGAAAATGCTGGCCCGAAATACCAAGCATTAGGCTGGTGAAAGGGAGTACAATATAATTTTTACTTTGAAGGGCGACAAATGTGAGTAAATGCGCCATAGCGCCTCAAATGTACTGTGATCTAGAGGAAACTATTGAATTAAAAATCGAAAAAAAGATGTATGGCAGGGCGGAACCTTTATAATGAAATCGTTATAGAAAGATCTGTTAATTCAGGGGCATTAGAGTGGGCTGAGTACTGCAAACAGTAGGGAAAGTGCACGTTACGTACTGGTCACGTGGGTGTGTTAACGGACAGCCCCAACAGTTACGGATGGCAACGCAATAGTACACTTCCACGCCTCGTTCTATTCAATGTTCCACCTATGGCTGTACTAATATGACAATGCTATAAGGGCAAAATGGGTATAATGTCGTGGAGTGATAAACCTACATGCCAAGTTCCAGTAGTCTTGTGTTAAGACGATTATTAATGTTATTACCAATCGTTGGAGTGAAGGTTAACTACCTGGCTGCCGATAAAAAAAAAATATGCACTTTGATTGACAACGACAGCTCTGTGAATATATAGTCTGTGTCCAATTTGTCTAGGGGTGTGTACTGTATCTGTCCGTGTTGGCTCCTCCAATATTGGAAGCAAATGGTTTAAATAAGGCTCGCTGGGGGCCCTGACCAATCTGGACAAGACGTGGTTACGGTTGTGAAACACTGCAGGTAACTGCGGGCGCACCTCAGAAATGGTAGAAAGGCTTACACAGAAAAAAGGAAAGCGCATTATCGGCAGGGTTGTCAACAACGTCTTCACACAAGATTTTTTCTTTTTGCTGAGTTCCAGCAGGCGCTTAATTCATTTCAGGTCGTTCTAGCTCCACACGCCGAACAATGGGTTCCGTGGACTACTAACTGACCACAAAAATTCATGAAAAATGAGATGGCGATATGCAACGTTGACGGGCGTGTGAGAGTTCTTTATGAGAGGTCGGAAAGCTAGGCTTCCTCGGTAGACTTGTGGAGTCCGGTTCCTGTGGTGGAGGCCTGGGCCCGTATGCCAAGCTACAGCTGACACGACCGCCATTGCCAGAAAGCGACTCAAGATAGGTAGCCGCTTATCAAATCTCAACCGGACAGGTGAACTAGCAATGAATAAAGGAACACCACTAGGTTTACTACCTGGGAGGCCGGAATAGGCCATACTGTATGAGCGACAGCTCCACATCCACGGTCTCATTCAGGGAGTATTGAGTCGAGGGTGAGGTCAAGTATTGAAGGGGTGCGGCAGCAGGGGGGGGGGGGGGGGATACCAGTGTTGGGAGAGTGTGCATGGGGAGAGACTGCGGGATTGGAAAATCCGAAGGTATACGCCTCCTGTAAGGGAATGGGCAGTCGTGGGTTTGGAAAGTCAGATTTGAGAAATGATCGGGTCCCCTCTGTGGTGCCTTCGCATCTCTCCATTAATGAAAATACGCTGTGATGTGTTGGGCTCTGTTGGCGATTGGGGGGGGGGACGGACAAGATGAGTATACATTAGCGGAGCGCCACAACGGTTGGCGCGTGCGTCAAGGAAAAAAATCGTTTGACAGACCGCCGAGATTGCAGGAAACTTCCCGCGCTTTAAGGGACGTAAGCAGATTCCTAAAATTGATTTTGAAAAAATATATTTTAGGGAAGGTTCTCCAAACCTCATCGCCTTTGGGTTCAATTTCAAGGTTTGCGTTGGGTGCTTGGCATTCTAAAAAACGATGGCAATGAAGTTACGACGATGGAAGGGGCAATGGAAATGGGAAATGGCAACAAACTGGCACTGACGTTCCCGCGGAAACGCGAGATTCTGCAGGATCCTATTCGAACAACAATGCACTGACCCCGCTTGACCTATCACTTACATAGACCTGAGTATTTATCGAAGATTACCGGCCCCGATTTCATATTCTTTGGGACCACAGGCGCACAGAAGGGACACTTCCAATTGGGGCCAGGCAGTGCTAGCCAATTAGTATAACACAGAAGTGAAAGCGCAAACTGACGCGCAAAGCTCTCGCGGAAATTTCACAACTTTTTGACATTCCATCGTAAAGTAAGGACAATCTTTGGACTTGCCTTTTCTCCTTAATTTTGAATCATGCTTTTAGACCAACGCATTTGTGGCATGCCCTGGCCGATTTTTCGATACCGCCCCACCGGAATGGCACCTCATAGTGACTATCAGTCGCACCACGATGCAACCCACACAAACATCTTAAACATTGGTCGACACAAAGCCATAAAATAAAAAACCACATTACCCCGCCAGGAGGGAAGATCTACCCAAAGTCGACTCAACCCCCTCACCAAGGCAAGGTAGCGAGTTGTATGTTAGTTTGTTTTTGTTGTATACCCACATAACTGGTTGCCATAGTAGAAGACAAAAAAAAGACGACACACACACACAGTCCAACACAAGCCCAGGGTAAAGCCAGTCTTATGCAAAAAATAGGGATTGGATTAGATACCCTTCTTTCATGATAACTTAAGAACAACCCAGAGTAATTCAGGCATTTTGTGTTAAGGAAAACACGCAAAAAAATTTGAAGAAAAAAATGCTGGGCGACCAAAATGCCTCCGCTCCCACAACCAAAATATTGAGGGGGACGCCCCCCCCCCCGCTTCCCCCTTCTATGGTCGCCGCCCTCGACATACCGGAGTTTTCTAATTCCACTTCCTTTCACATCGGAAGCTGCATTTTTGTGATGTTACGTATTCCCAATATATGGAATGAGAAGTCTAGAAATTCGGCGTCACTCAATTTATTTCAGTAGGACGTCACTCCGAACATTTCTACCCCCCTCACCTCTGCGATATCTTGTACAGATGCTTGAGCTTCCATATTCCTAAGCCATCAATTGCAAATTTAAAGACATTAGTATGGGTCCTTCAGGCTGAAAAATCCGAGGAGCACCGGACCAACGGTGGTGGCCCACCCACGAAATTTGAAACATGAGGACATTCACGTGCCGTCAAGATATCAAAACGTACATAAGGACAGACAGACGGATAGAAGCACACTCGCACACGCGCTCAGCAGTAGGAAGTTCCTCACTTCTAAAGAACGTCATTAATCGCCCTTCTAACGATTTCGCTTACCATGGGCGCCGCCATCTTGTAAGATTACCCATAGTGCCTATGCCCGTCCTGCTGAGCCTACTGCCGTTATTGGGGGGAAATATAAACCCTCCCTGCAAACTGGACAAGGCCCCGGAAATCTTAAAAAAGAACTCCATATTCATAAAGTGATAATACACCTACGAAAAGGACTCCCACCAAAGCAGTCACCAAGCCTTTTCAATTACTCGAGCCTCACTAGGAGGATTACAAAAAAAATAGACTTTCGTCAGCCCTTTCATTCAGTTGAGGATCACTTTCCATACTAAAGCACAGGTCATGATACTGCTGACAAGGACAGCATTATGTAATAGAATAGGTTGTAACTGGGGGTGTAGATTTTTTGACTAAACCTGCTATTTATTTCCGTCTCTTAGACTATATACGCAACGTATACCTGATTAGCCACTATGAAAAAACTGATTACCTACTTAGATTTCGGCTAATGTCTTGACAATATTGATCACACTTTAATCATAGTAGTTACCACACCAGCATGAATCGGAGAGTTTCGTTTCTCAATCAATTAATAATTAATGAGGCAAAAGATTGATCCACAATGAAAGCAACCACGATGTAAAAGCCTATAGATCTGTGTACGTCACAATATCACGAATCGTCAGAAGAGACGATAGAGTCGGAATCGTCAGTAATAAGGACTCTACCGGACTGTAAAGTGATCACTATCAGGGGCGGATCCAGGATTTTCGGTTAGAGGGCGCGCCAAAAACAAGTGTCAACATAATTATTGGGAGAAGATATCCCACGGGAGGAGGAGGCGCGAGCCCCCAGATGGGTGGGGGGGGAAATAAGGGGAGTGCGATGATATCCGTATAGAGGGGCGCGCCAAAAATTTGTCAACATAAATATTGGGAGAAGGGAGAAGAGAGAGAGATAAGAAGGGGAGGCAGGGGAGGCGACGAAAAGCCCAAGATTGAGGGGGGGGGGGGGAGGGGGGGGGGGGGGGGGAGTGCGCGATATTCCGCTAGATACTGAAACTGTTTATTTGATACTAAACGACAGTAATTCTGATCAGTGGCGTAGCCAAGATTTTTTGAATTTAGTAGGGTTTTTTGGCCATGGGGGTGCCGGATTGCGAACGAGAAAATGTTTGGTCTGAGGAGACCTCCGAGATTGCAGGAAACGGCATCTCCCGTGTATTTTGTTGAGGAAAGCATAACCAAAAAATCTGAAATGATGTTTTCCGGATTTTGAGGAAAACACTGGTGGTCATTAAGTAGAGCTCTGTATTTAACACAACTTTAACGTTAGTTTACTAACGACAATTTTGCAAAGAAGTAGTGATCCCAAATATACAATTTTTTGTGCCGTTGATGAACAAGTCTTCACCAAAGATGTTCCACTGCGCGTTACTTCGACCCTTTTCATACAACTCCGCAATCGTGATGGTGAAATGACCAATTGTTGGATGAATTTGAAGGTCCTCTGAGATCACGGAGAGGTCAAACACTGCAACAGGAAGTAACAGCAATCAATTGCCCCAGACAATACTAGTGGTTAGTAGAGCTTTATGGAGGGACCGGATGAGCCCAGAAGCTTGCCACGAAACGCATCTGTCAAGCTTAGCTAAACCTTCCTCTGAGTCGACAAGATCCTGTGATGTAGAAGGAGGGCAATTCTTAGAGGAAAGGAAAAGTAATTGAAAAAGTTATATTTGGCAATTTTGAGTGTATGTATAAATACGATAACACGATCCAAACCAACTGCCATGACGTCTGTCTCTCACTGCCCATGGTAAGTTAAAATTGCTTGTGGCACCTATATAGCCAAAAAACCCCTTGCCAGGCGTATGGATCAGATTTCTTCAAAGAGGGGTGGGACGATCTTCGTGATGAATCGGAGTACAGGACAAACCAATTCCGATGTGGCGCATGCAACCGGTTAATCCGTTATGAGAACATGGACAAATAGAACCGTAAATCAATTATCCGTCTCCACACAGTAGCCTCTACGGCCCGAAGGATCCTCGTGGGGACTTTAACCCCGCATGACTACAAACAATGTTGTAGACTACAAATCTGGCCGATAGCCGCGTTTCCAGCATTCGGGTCGGGCAGGCGGCGGGGCGGGCGTCTAAAAATCGTCTCATGTTAGTTTCAATGCAGCCGTTTCCATGCACGCGGGGGGGCGGCGGGGCGGTCGGGAGGGCGCTAGGGCGTTTCCTTTCCACGCCCGCCCGCGTGTCCGCGTGGTATTTCGCAATCAATTCCCGGGGATTTCCCTGAATTCTTACTCTGAAAGCCTGATAATGGAGATTAGAGGACAATTTTAGGTTCAAATAATTTCCAAACAAAACATCATAACTGTTTCAACACTAGGGCTGAGATTTATACAGAATGTGTTCAATATTCACCGGCCGGACACCTACTTGAACGCATATTTACATGTTTAAAAGATGATATGTCAAGTATTTCTAATTAAATCTCCAAAAACCTGTCAATTGTAAATTTTTAAAAGTGGGCGTAATCGTGAACATTTAGAAAAACAAGTGTTTTCAGGAAAAGAACACCGGTGTTTAGTTTAAACAATAGTATGCGTCCGGTGTTGATAAATAATAATAGTGGAGCATATAATTATAACAATAAAATGACAATAATAATAATAATAAAAAAAACAACAACACTAATATACCAATAATAATTAATTAGGAGGTACATCGGTCTGATATAGCGCTTATACACACGAAAAGGAGACGAGTTGCGTGACTCGAGAACCATCCCAAACACAGAATCACCCAAACAACAACACAGCCGCCCGCCAGCCCAAAAAAAAACCCGACCCTGCATCTGGAAAACCGACAGTCTTCCCAAAAGCCCGACCGCCCGCCCGCGTGCAGGAAACCGCGGCCTGATCCGAAAGGGCATTTCCTAATCAAAGAGATGTTTGTTTTCGCGCCACAAACATTAAAAGCGCGTTGCCGCTCGAAAACGTGGGGAAATCACCAAAATGTTGTCGCAAATCATTATAGCCAGGACAAGCGTGCCTAGCTAACGCGATCGCTTTGAGGAGCTAAAAATACCTAACAATACAACCCATCCGCATGGTGGTGAATCTTCTGACTGTGGGACAGAGAGCAGATGGGGCTCGTGTCAACTTTAACTCAATTAACGGCTCAGGCCAGCAAAAAAAAAAAAAAACTCCCGTTTTTTTTAGGGGGGGCGCACCTACCCCCCACCACCACACCCCACCACCCGCCCACAAAACACTAATCCATCTCCCAACACCCATTTTCTTCCCTGGGTGCCTCCTTCATCACTCCTATCCCAGCGAAACTAAACTAATATTTCTTACCACCACCCTATCCCAGCGAACAAAACTAATATTTCTACCCCCCCCCCTTACCTCTTCCCTGAGTTTCCCTACCTTAATCAGACTTACGTATCCCAGCGAAATAACTAATATTAAAGTTGACACTACCAAATTGGAGTCGAACACCCCCCCAACACAACCGTGCAAAACCGGGGAATCCCGAGTGCCTAATTTGTTTTTGTTGGGGTTTCCGTTAGGTCATGTAGGGTCGGACTGAATAATTCTCGTCGTCTCCTACGGTAGTAGACATTAACGAACAGCGGGTATAGTAAAAAAGTGTATTCATAATAATATAGGGCCTATAGGAGCGCTCGGAGTCGGCGTAGTGGAAGAGTCGTTTGTCTGGTTCGTTTGTCTGCCGAGAAACTTTAAGCATCTGGAAAAATGGATGGTAACAGAGAGATAGCTTCAGTGGTGAGTCTTAAGAAATTAATGTCGTCGGACCTATGCTGGATTGGTAGAGTGTGCTCAGCAGTCTTCCAAATGGGCGTTGGCTACAAAACGGTTACAATGGGATAGTGAGTGAGAGCTCTCAGTCCACCAGTACACCCCCACCTAGCTTACATTCGAGAGTGTAGTAGGCCTATAGTAAAAAATAAAAGAACAACATACCACCAGTAATAGATTTATTTTGGATATCTTGATCTTCAGTATGAGGCTGCATATCAATTATCGATAGTAATGGGAATTAATCAAGAGCTCACTTTGGTTATTTCTTCAGAAATTCAATTTCTCCAAAAGTATACAATATTGACGTCAATTCAATTTTGTAATTTGAAGAGAGAGCGAGAGGCTCGAATGTGGTGCATAGTTTCATGAGAGGGGGTTCTGTTTTTAGCTCAACCAGCTTGCTTATTGGAATCTGCAGTCACTCTATCTATACTATCTATCTATCTATCTATCTATATTCTATCTATCTATTATTCCGTGTGTCAACAATTGCCTTCTTCGCCCCAAATAGTCATTCTGTGATGGGATGTTGACTAAAGTGGATACAATATTTATTGACATATGTGAGACATGTTTGACTGCTGAAGGTTCAAGGTCAGAGTCATTAAAGGGGACAGTATAAGCATCATGTGTCAAATTGTTCAAAATATTCTCTCCTACAATTTTATTGACACATGCGATGTGCGGTCATAATGATGTTTTCTAACAGTTTAACCTATGGGGTGTTCAGGAATTTCGGCCAAGGTCCCCACTCTGGGCCCGTTTTATTGAAGTTTCACACAATTTAGTATTTAAATGCATCTCCTCTCACAAGATTCAATTGATGTTCTCAAAGTTACATGTTAATGGTCATTGGGTAGAAGGCCATCAGGTGTGTTTGGGAGTCTTGGGTCCAGGGCCCCCAGTTTTGGCCCTAGGGCCCAATATCTGAAATACTGCAAAATCTGATCTCCAACAAATTTTGTTACACAGTTGATGTTCAGTTCGTAATTTGGTCTCATAGTCAACTTCAGGGTGCCCAGGAATTTAGGACCCAGGGGCCCTGGTGTAGGGCTCTCGGGCCCATATGTGGAATTAGCAACAAATGCTTCTCCCGTACACATTTTATGTGCACCGTGCTTGACCATTTCAGTCATAATGATGTCTAACAGCCGTACATTTGGGTGTTCAGGAATTATTGGTCCAAGGTCCGTGGGGCGTCGGCCACTTCATGAAATTCCACACAATGGTTAATTGAAATGCTCTCTTCCCACCCAATTCAATTGAGTTACTTCAACGTTCATGTAATAGTCCTTGGGAAAGGACCCATCGGGGTGTTAAGGAATCTTTGGCTGGTTTGAGCCAGGCGCGGTTTGTAGAGGAAATATTTTGGGGGGGGCTCATAGGTTTGTAGACTATCTAAGCGGAGCGCCACCAGAGGTTGGAGCGTAGCGTACAAGAAATTTTTTGAAAATCTCGGACTGCCAGAGCACCGGAAACGGCCCTCTCTCGCTTCATATGGGTGTGGGATAATCCTCCCATTTAGAGCAATGATCAGGTTCTGGTTGACACAAAAGTTTTTAGAGTGGCGACATTATTGAGCGGGGAAGTCCATGATTGTGGGACTCGCTGTCTGGCATGTGGTCAAGCAGAGGATGAAGTTCCTTGAAGTAGGTTTGCGTGGTATATTAAATAGTGTTAAATAGTGTTTTTTTTTTATTTAGATAATGATAATTACAGATAGATAACATCGAGGAATTTTTTTTTGGGGGGGGGCTTGGGAGGATTTGGGGGGGGGGGCTGAAGCCCCCTAGCCCCCCCCCACCCCGTTAGAACGCGCTGGTTTGAGCCCTAGGGGCCAATATAGGAATACTGCAAATTCGCTATCTCCAACCAAATTCTGTTCACAGTGCTGAGTTCAGTCATAATGATGTCTAATAGCCGTACCTTCAGGATAGGCGTCAATCCATCTTCAGAAGTGGGGGGGGATGAGGGGGGGGACAGGGGGGGGGGGGACAGGGGGCGGGGGGGGGGAGGACATGGCCAAAGGTGGGGGGGGGGGGAAGGGGAAATGACTCGCCGCCAAAAAAAAGCTACTGTGATTGAAAAATGAAAGTCAAGGGGGCATCTGTGAAAATGTGGGGGGACACGTCCCCCCGGTCCCCCACCCCCCCCCCCCCCCCCCCAGGGATGACGCCCATGCCTTCAGGGGGCCCAGAGATTTACCCAGTAGGACCCAAGGCTCAGTCTCACTGCGGGGCCCTCGGGCCATTATTTGCTAAGACAGTTGGACCATATGACTATCATGCGTAAAAAGGTATTACCGGGGCACAAGAGGCCTTGATGAAAACGCCTTCTTAGCCTCATGATATGAAACATGTTCACAGGATTGTACCCGGTCCTGGTACATTTTACGGTTTGAGGTGTACAGTACCATGGTTGCTCTGTTTTCTCTGGCCAGGGTCCAGGCGGAGAGATAGGGGGTTGTGAGTTGGCGTTCTGTTTGCCACCAGATCTGTAAATGGTGACTGATATGGGTGAGGGTGTTACGGGTTATCGCCCTCCCCTGAAATAGTGGTTTTTAAAACGTCCTCAGATGCACATCGGTGCATATTTCAAGGCAAAATATGGAATTAGTAGAATTCCTTTTTGGTAGAATTATATGCCAATATTATATATTATAGGGGATATTATGGTTTGGCTTCGCCGTTCTCCGCCGCGCCGCTCCGCGCGTTCGCGTCCGCCCGCGTTTATTGTTAGCGCAATAACTCTCCAACACTTTGTACGTTTGAGCGCAACTTGGCACACATGTCCGCATTAGTGAAATCGGATGAGTTCGAAAGTGGGAGTCGCCTCACCATTGAACCGGGTCCGCTACTTGCATTAATTTCCACGATTGGAAGATTTCCCGTTTAGAGCACGATAACTCTTTAACGCATTTATCCGATTGATCTAGATCGACTGGATAACCAACAATAAATTGAGTACCGGTGGTACTTATATTGCGAAAAAAAAAGTAGATTATACAATCAGGAATTGGCGAAGTATTCAACATTAAGATGCTGAACACGGTGGATGAATGATAATTAGGCTTTGCCCACATGATGACATGAGTGCCTCTCAGGACTCAAACTTATTGCAATCAGTGGCCTAGGCAGGATCAGGGGACAGGAGGGGCATATGGCTATTGATCGGCATCCTGGGGAGGGTCCCCTAGGAATTCCGTGAGAGCACGAGCAGCGAGAGCACGCAGCATTCCGGATGCAATTCGGGCAACATAGATGGTAACTAATTCTGAGAGGTGATTCCTACTTATTAAGTAATATTTTTAAGGTTAATGATTAATGAAAACGACGCGCTCAGAACTATAAGCGCCAATGTCTCACCCTGGATTTTTGTACTATAATTTTTTTTTCCTTGCGAAGCAAAGGAATCTATGCCGTCACGGCACGTAGTGTGTGTGTGTGTGTGTGTTTGTGTTTGTGTGTATAAGGTATGTGTGTGTGTGAAACCCCTTGTCAGCACGATAGCTGAAGAACGCACCAATTGTATAAGTTAAAATTAGGTATTTGGGTTGGACATATAGAGCGGATGACTCTATTGTTTTTTTTTTTTGGTGCCAGGTCCAGGTCAATCATGGTCACGAGAGGGCAAAGTTAAAAAAAGCTTTCAGCACGATATCTAAAAAAACGCGAGCATGTATCTCACGTTCATTGTAGGTATGTGGATTGCACGTTCTGGTGAAGGATGAACCCTATTTGGTTTGTGTTAGGTCAAGGTCATTCAAGGTCACCACAGGACCAATCCTTATATATCTGGCAACGGAACATTTAGAGGGATGTCGTTATGAAGTTTCGTCGTCTGGGCGAACACATCTGCGGGACCGACTTTGACCGCATCGACCCTGTGACATGAGTGAGGGCTTGCTAATTTTGTAATGAGCAGATTCGTCTTTGTTGAGACAAACCATTAAGTGAATAAGAACTAATGTAATACAACACTCTATTCACGAGCTACCTCAAAGGAAGGCAACATGTGGGAAAAGGTCACGACAGCCTAAAACATCGTAGGATTGTGTTGTTAAATTGACGTTTGACATTGACATCTTGGCAACAGAACATTTTAGAGGGATGTTCTTATGAAAAGTTTCTTCGTTATAGGCGAACGGCATGTATTTTGATATCATCATCATAGGAGCCACATGTCGTTTGAATATATTCCGTTGTGGCACCTGCACTCAGCAAAATAAAGATGCTGTATCAGAGTGGAAAAAATGAAAAATTGTGCTCAGTTGCCCGATCTACTATATCTCAGGCAGGGGTATGGACACCCAATTCGCAAAAAACCTTGCCACCTTCAGATGCCACCCAAGTGAAAGTGTGTTAGATATTACTGTAAATACACGTATGGCCCCCCAATTGTCCAAGTTTGCATTATACACACGATTTCCTGGACCGTCTGATATTGTCTTGTGGCACTGGCGGGTTGATGAACATAAACAGGCTTCACACATGGTGTTCCTATAGTCAAACAGTGGATTTCGTGTTATCCACTGGTCAGTCTCGAGGACAGCCATATAAACTGCAATGTTAACTCGTGTATTAGTTCAGTGTAAGCCATGCAGTACCCTAATCCCAGTGGCCGATGACAAAACTTTGATGATATAATATAGGGGAATTTCTCAACAATTAGGTCAATCTAAAGTTAATTGTGCCCCCCTGAAAAGGTTTCACTGAGGAAGGTAAAGCCTGAAATACCGGGAAGTAGGTTGCAGGACAGAACATCCTGTTTGATACACTGTTTCCAACAATAGCGGTACAGTAGACCCCACCCGGGGGGAACCAAAACACAAAATCGACCCCAGCACAACCGGGAACAGTCCCCTACCACCCCCACCCCCCTCCATCACGGACGGGTCTCCACCAAACAAATGCAAACAATTGAGTTTGAGCGAGTTGGGCTTACAAAAAAAAAAACCCACCCCCCAGTTTAGAGGAAAAACTTTCCAAAGCCTCAGTGAAATTTAAAATTTTAGATGTCGCCAAAACCTAATTTATGTTAATGATAAGATGGATAATAATATTACTTAAGAATTAAGTAATAATAATAATATTCAACGTTAATTAGCCAAGAGAACAGTATTTTTAACATCTGAGCGGGCACTGACCAGATCAGACCAATACGGCATAGCTGGCTATACTTGGAACCGCCGACACCTATGCTTGTTGCTTTCACCCCCCTCCCCCCCATCGTGTTGTGTGGTCAGTCTAGCTGTATCTGAGGTCAACAGGAGTGAGGATTCGACATTCTGAAATAGCTCAGCAACCAATACCTACCCAACAAGCAGGAGTCTGTTATTTTACCATATGTTTCGTACTGTCGGCAAAAATCAATTTTTCTGTTTTCTTTGAAAATGGATAATAAACTGCTACAGCCTTATTAATTGCATAATTTAAGCGGAATGTAAGTTTGCCTATGTCAACAAACATTTGCCGGATGGGGGAATTCATTTTTCTTCTGACAAAAAGTCAGGTTCCTTTTGAAGTCACCGGAGGTTCAAATTTGCATACTTTTGTGATTTTCCAAACTTGTCAGATTAAAGAATTGACTAATCTTGGTTGAAGGAGAGAGCAGAGAAGGGAAAGGATAATATTTGAAATTCCAAGTGTGCAACGTGTAGAAAGGAATTTCAAGAAAACCGACAATAATATGTAATAAGCGGTAATCAAGTTTTCTAGCATATGGCAAGAAATCGCGACACAGTTTGTGTCTGTTAGGTTAGGATCTATTTGTAACGAACCACGGGGGGGGGGGGGGGATAAGTTTGTCAAAAGAACCACTGTCTCGTTACAGCTCTCCGAAATTCGAATACTTTTCATTGATTGCAAATACAGTAAGTTTGATCAGTTTCTGTCAGATTTTCCTGAAGGTTTAAATGAATGAAGGTGCCTAATTTGTATGGATGGGAAAAAATAAAGTCCGATTTATTGAAGATTAACCAAGTAAAGTAACAAAAGAAGTGACGAGAAAATAGGGTTTAAGCTTGTAGGATGAGTAAGGTCCATTGCAGCCATGGATTGACACAGTACACAGTTTCAAATGGGTGATTAATAATTGACAAAGATCAGCTGGCATTAGCCATAGGCCGCTCGGCAACCCTTGACTCGACTGCGGGCGGCGGTCTACACGAAAGGCTCCATTCCATTACTTCACTGAGTGGTGGCGATCTGAAACTCATTACTAAAGGCAGCTATACGGTGGTCGTAATAGTTAATTGCCGACAGGTTTCCAACTAGCAGGCCATCGGGTGGGTGATTGGATGGAGAATGGGCTTATCAAATGGACAATGGAAACTCGGAATGACCGATAAAAAAAAAAAAGCCTCCAATGTCTCCGTTTCTCTCTTCAGCCTTCCCCTCATGCGCTTATCACGCTCTCTCTCCTTTTGCCGACAGACCCGATATTTACTGACAGCACAAATTATTGGGCGTGTGATACTATCCTCCTTCCCCCCCCCCCGACTCGCTACGCCTCGGCAGGTCAGGACAAAGTCGTGGTCGACACCCTGCTCGCTACGACTATGGCAACGGTCAGGCAAAGTCGTGGTCGAAGTCAAGGAAAGGAAATTCTCAGAGGAGCCAAAGGAGACCCCCCCCCCCCCCCCTAGTCATATTGTTTCTCTTGAATTTACGTCATACAGTTCTGATACTGAATAGGAACTCTCAGGGGTATGTCCCGAACAGGTTATGAGAAATAGGCACAAAAATCGGTCAAAATCTACTTCCCCCCAAATCCCCCAAACAAATTACATACCCCCATGTATTTTATCCCCCAAATACATGGGGGTCATGAAGAAATCCATCGGTCCGCAATCCGTCACATTACATGGGGGATGTTTTTTAGGCTATAGTAGCCTAGAGATAGTTCTTTAAAAAAAAAAAATAGAGATATAGGCAGTTAAAAGTCTCCCAGAATCATTTCCGTATAGTGGGGAATCCCCACATGAGCCAGCGGTGGCAATATTGATTTCTCCGCTTACTCACACATACACAGGCTGTACAGCATATAATTGCGAATCACTGCAAACACGGAGAAGTCGAGTGAAGGCCCCCCAGGAAATATTTCAGTCAATCAAATTTTTCAAGATAGTGAAATCAGTGAAATTAGGTTCACATTCTTAGATGATCGTTCTGATAGACCTAAAGCTTAACTAGAGCCCATTGAATTAGTTACAGTGGCATAATTGGCTTGTACAGCGATACATTGTAGTGATTTCTAGATGCAATGCAGGATTACACTGGGTTGATCATTTGGGTTGTATGCGATCTCTGGCTAATCTTCAGTATTAATTTGAATTAAAGATATAAAGTGATGCTCTAATAACCGTACCTTTGGGTTGTTCAGGATTTTCTTGATCCGAGGTCCCAAATGCCAGATTGCACTAGTGAAACTTAACAAAGGACACATTACTTGTGAGCGACTGTGCAGTATTGTAGAGTACCTGCTCAGATTTGATGTTGAGAAGGGCAAAATGCAAAAATAAAATCGCATGCGCGCACTGTTTTCTGTTTCTTCGTTGAATGTTTAATACAGTAGGCCTATGTACAATAAACTTCGTCAGATGTTGGCCAATTGTTTTCCCTCATAGTGTAATATAAGGGTGCGGTGGGAAATATGGAAATGCAAGGAGGAGATTTTGGTTGAGACAGATCATGTTGCCCCCACCAATGTGGGATTCCAACTGGCCTTTTCTTTACAACTCGTCAATAACGAATGGCTAGAGTTCAATCTTCTTCTAATCCTTATTGTTTATACCAGCCTGTCGCTGCTGTTTCTTGATGAACAGTCGTGCACATCACTCTGGAGGTTCACGTGATTGAGGTGGCACTATATATCGGCGCGTGGCCGGGACACAACCAGTTCTGAGGACAATTTCAATAAACGGAAACAAATTCGGGGAAAATGACAAATTCTATATGACTGGCTCGAATTTCTAAATCAAAGGCTCGAATAATGACACATTTCACGGCAGTGATGTTCGAGCAAATTTCCAAGATGCGGGCAACCTCTGACCCAATTGGAAGGGTCTGTTATCGGAAGAGGAACAACCCTCCTCTAAAAGTAGGTCGAGGTATGATACGAAGAAGGCGAAAAGAAGTGTAAGGAATAATAAACATGATTCGGAAATGTGCTGCAATTTGCATGATGTGCTCATCGCATGAAGGCTGGAAAGTTCCATTCCTGCCAATCTGAACAGGCGCGGATCCAGCAGGGGGGCGCACCCGGCGCGCGCTACCCCCCCCCCCTTAAAAATTTTCGAGGAATATTTTTTTTGTTGCACCCGAGCGGGTGAGTGAAGTTGACACAAGCTTATCTGCCATCGGTCTCACAGTCAGAAGAAGCACTACGATGGGCATGGGTTGCATTGTTAGCTACTCTTAGCTTCTCAAAAGCTATTGCGTATCTAGGCACGGCACACTCTACTATAGTTCGTGGCGAAGTGCGCTGTCCAGGGCTCTGATGATAGACCCGGGACCAGCGTTGGCGACGACATTGTGGTGACACGTGGTGATTTCACCACGTTAGAGCGGCCAACGAGCTTTGAATTTGTGCGGCGGCGGGGAGGAAAAAACAAACATCTATTGATGATGAAGAATACATCCGGTCGGAAGATTTGAGCCATGGGCGTCAACAGGTGGGGGACGGGGGATGGGACATGTCCCCGCTTCTAAAAGGGGGGGAATCATATGTTTGGCCCCCCCCCCTGCCCACTTTTCCGGACCGTATATAAAAAAAGGGCAATGCCCGCGTTTGGTATCACTAGGCATTCGTAGGATTTACCCATGTTTCATACCGTGAATTCTCGGAATTTTAAAATCGAATAACCAAAGTCAGAAGTGCATAATTTGGTTTGGCCGCAATGTCGTTTTTATCCAGGCGTTGTATAGCTAAATATGCGATGTAATGCTTCGAATCATTTTGTTACCTCGAATAAATAATTTCAGGAGCCTTGGGGGCACCCCCCCCCCCACCGTTTTTTTTTTTTGTTTTAGATGAAAAAATTCGCAGGAAATCTGGAAAGGAAAATAGAGAAAGTGAGAGATGCGTTAAATTTTGTGCAGTCTTCTCCGATTAAAATGCCGGAAAACATGCATGTTTTTGGCGCGCTCGCTCGCTCCGGAAGTGGCAGATGAATGATGTAATATTCGGGGTAAAAATTTCTGCTCCGAATTGGAATGGTCCCGTACGCCTTGGCTTTCCCTTCGATCCCACAAGGAACTGTTCGGTTGACCCCTGGATCCCACGCAAAACAAAGCAAATTAGAAAGGTAAATAAAAAATACCATGTTTGATATTCGGTAATGCACAATCGCAAACTGTGTCTTTTACTCAAATCACACATGTAGATGGGTGCTATCGACCCTGGCAAGTGCCATTTCCGTCGATCTGGAGGGTTGAGAATCTGAAATTGTCCAGGTTACGTTCGCGCCAACGAATGGTGGCGCTTCGCTTGGGTGGTCATTTCGCTTTGATGTGTCCCCCCCCCAACTTTTCGAAACGAATTCGACGCCCCGGTTTGTAGCTACATTGTTTTGTCGTTCACGCGTGGTAAATGTCCCCACGAGGAATCATTCGGTCGTAGAGAGCTACTGTTGTGAAGAAAATAATTGAGGTACGGTTATTTGGGCCATGTTCTCCTGAGGATTTACCCGGTTACATGCGCGCACAAAGAGATTGGTCTGTCTGTACTCTATTCACATCACGAAAATCAACACCACCCCTCTTGGAAGAAAGCTGTATCCATGCCTGGTCAAAGTATTGTGTGCTATCAGGTGACCACACTCAATTTTACGTACCATGGGGATTGAGAGACAAACGGACATGCATGTTGGTGGATCGTGTAACAGGTTAAGCGGCCTTTCCCAGTGCACGCGGGCGGGCGGGCGCTAAAATCGCTCACCGTATTTGCAATGGAGCCGTTTCCAGCACGCGGGGCGGGACGGGCGTTTATCGAATCGGTTTTTTTTTTTCAGGATAGCGATTGTTTCCTCACGGCCCGCGTTGCATGCGTGGATTTCGTAATCGATTTCCGGGGATTTCATTGCAACTCACTGGCTTGTAGCCCAATAGTGCACGAGTCGAGACAAGTTATGTCAAATTCATGTTCCAAACAACATCTAATGTTTCAACACTCCTAATGAGATCTTATACAAAATTCTCTCCATTTTAACGGCCCCGGACACTATTTGAACACATATTCGAATGTTTAAATCAGTGACGTGTTAAGTTTATACTATTTGATATTGTATTTTAGGCGCTATCGGTGACCATTTAGAACAAATGGTTCTAAGAAACTAACACCGGTGTGTAGGATAAACACAGTAGGCCTAGGCGCCCGGTGTTTTTAAAATAATAATAATAATAATGATCAATAATATAATTAATGTAATAAAAATGACAACAAAAAATAATGGAGGCTACACGGTTCTTATATAGAGCATTATCAAACACTAAACAGCTAAAGGTGAGAGCTAGTGCGTGATTTCGAGAGAGAAACGCCAGCCGCCCGCGTGCATGGAAACGAGTCCGTCGCGTTGTCAGGCGGTGCCCGCCCGCCCCCGCCGGCCCGACCGCGTGCATGGAAAACGCCGGCTTTATCGTATTTATACCATCAACAAAATCGACAAAATATAATATCCATAATTTTCTCATTATACATCCAACCAAGGGGCGTAATGTCACTCAGTAGGGAAAGGTTTCCAGCTGATCCATGCGTTTCGGGGCAAGCTTTCTGGGATAATCCAGTGGCGAGAAATACATTCTGCACAATCTTTCTCAAAATGACCCATATTTACGCACACCAAAAAACAGTAAGTTCTTGTAACCCCCTCACCCCCCCCTCCCTCCAAAAAGCTCGACGTCAATTTACCGTGATCTGGGCAATTGATGCTAGTGCTGCGCTGTGTGCAAGTGGTATAGACCTCTGGAAATCTCAGATGACCTTCAATCATCCAAAACAATGTTCATTCACTCATCACGATTGCGATTAGAAAAGAGGTCTCCAAAGTCCATCCGCGCATGGACATCTTTGGGAAGACTTGTCTCAACGGCCCCAAAAATGTGTTTTTTGGGATCACACTTGCAAAATTGTCGTTAGTACTAACGTGAAGTGTGTTAAATCCAGGAGCTAATCTTAATGGACCACCAGGTTGTCCTCCAAAATCCATGAAACCATCATTTAATCATTTTTGGTTATTATGCTTTTTTTCAACAAAATACACGCAAAATGCGTCCGGCCATATGGGAGGTCTCTCAGACCAGAACATTTCGGGTGCGTCCGCGCCAACCCTGTGGCGCTCCGTAGATGGTCACTGAGATTGATATGCCTTGGCCCACACACTCCCAGACCTCGGCACCCCCATGGCGGCGTGCTTACTAAAAATCTCTGCATTGACGCACTGATCGGATTCGTGGTGCCCGCGTTTCAAATTAATTACAGTTTTCATATCTAAGGAATCCAGCGCACCCCCCTACCCCCCCTCCCGCGGGCCTCCCGAATTTGGGAGCATCGCGCCCTCCTGCGGCTCCATATCTTCTCCCCAATATCTTAATGTTTTGATAATTGTTTGGCGCCCCCTAACCAGAAAATCCTGGATCGCCGCCCCTGCTTAAAGGTTTTGTAATTACTATTATTTTCATTATTAATGTAACGCGCCAATCGAACTCAGATTGTCTATCACGCGTGTGTGGTCCCCCCTCCCAATGTTTACCACAAATAGCCGCCCCAATCTTGACGACGATGTCACAGATTTTAGCAAACAAAAAAAAAAAAAAAAAAAGTGGCGGTGTACCATGATTTTTATAGGGCTTGGCTGATGGCCAAGATTCGACCGTGCTGTCGATATAAAGGGCTGGTATGGAACTTGGCCGGATGGGATAGTACTGTCAGAGAACGATGCTTGTAGATAATGATTCCTTTTTATCAGCTCGACTCTATCGGATATGTATTAAGCTTTCTATAGATTGATTTTTTTGTCATTAAATTGGAATTTGCAGACATGGGATACTGACATACTTCAAGGCTGGTTGAATGCCGCTGAGAAAACCCTGCAGTGCCTTTTCTCAGCCTATGATGAAGGTCTTAAAAATTAAACATGTTCTTGTTTATATATATAATTCAATCATTAGGAACAGTTCAATTTTTGAGGGACGAGAAAACTCAGGTGAAAGATAGATATGATGCAGCATGACTAACCTTGTAACCTACCGATGGACCTACTTCCATGAGACGTAGCTTGATTCCAGTTGTGGCGGTAGGGGCCACCTGTGCAAGTATATTCCTTGTGCCATCCGCTACACTTGGGTATTGAATCTGCTCCCACATAATCCAGAATCCGCTGATATCGTCACGCCCTCCGCTCAATTTGCGCACATTGGTCTTATACCTAGTCACACTACATTTCGTGGCCTAAGGGTCTGGTAGTGGTCGGTTCCCGAAAATCGACAAATTGTTCGATTCAGTTTTTGTTACTGTTCCTCATCGTTCGTTCTATGCTAAAAATCTCATTTTGTAGTAAGAATGAAGTTATCTCGCCTCGTACCTGTTATATAACTGCCTCGAGAAAATATCTGGATCTGGTGCAGTCCGACCCATTTTCCTAATTGCGCAAATTGAGGTGGGTTTCAAATAAAATGACCTAAGTTTTGTTTTTTCTTCCACAGGTTTTCCGCAGAGAGTGACTTGGTCGGACCAGTGGATAGGACGCGCGTTTCAGGTGATGCGAACATACAAACTTAATCGCGTAAGGTGTTTCCACGTGTGCAGATTGCATCCATGGCCGTGCGCGTAACCACCGGCTATACCTCCTCAACGAGACACAAAGTTGAAGTCAAGTTGTTTGGTGAATTTAAACAGTTTTTTTGAGTAACCTCTATATCGAGACCGGAATGATGACAGTCCATTCGGTTTTTGGGTCACGAAGAGTTATCAAAACTTGGATCTTGTCACATTAAGGTGTGGGTACCTCGTGGCAGAACCCATGAATTACCAACTCCGGCATTCGGAGGAATGAGTATGAGTGAAGAAATTACGGCAAATGAATGATTCGGACGCAATTTTTGCATCTGTTTATACAGGTTGTTCGAGTGACATTTTGTCCGATAGCATGTAATGATTAGTTACGTATTAGTCGCGTCGCTCATGAAACACAATCGTCTTTTCCCAGGGGGTACAATTTTAAGTCCGACACGTAGACTTTCGGGATCACGACGATTAGTGCTGTCTTATTGGGGGCGGTACCCGTTTTTCATCATTTTTCCGATGGACGCTTGTCCCATGTGCCCAGTGATTTCTACATTGTTCTGGGGGGCGGTCGCTATCCCACAGTGGGTAGTTGGTTGGTGGCGTGCCCCTCTTCCTAGTTGGTGTTTTGGAAGTTCGTTTGGTCACACCCCTGGCCGTTGCATACATGAGGGAGTTTCTGTGGTGATTTCAGTATGGATGTGCTTCACGGAGAATGGTTCCACTTGGGCTTACTCCGTTCGCGAATCTGTCGTGCGTTTGTTTGGTGTGTTTGTCCATCCACACTGCGCCACGGTGTGTTTTACGTTTGTTTCTCCATCACTTTTTAAATGGTCTCGGGGGAGCTGTATTGTCTCGCCGTTCTCGGGCCATGTTGTATACCGGGGTTAGGTGGTGTTAGTATCCTTTAGGGTGGTATAGACTTCCGCCTCAGTGTGTAATAGCTTTTGGACGGGAGTAATCCGTCATTGTGGAGTTGTTTGTCCTTATGGGAAGAGTAGTCCCCGCACAGGCGTGGGCAACAAGTTTTTGTGATTGATCTGAAAGGGTTGGGATACAAGGCATGTCCGTCCGGCACTAGAGAATCGCAGTATGATTTCGAAATTGAGGCCATCACTGCAAAAGTGGCTGTGTGTGCCGGGGGGCTAATTTGCAATAATTTACGGCGAATTTTGCACGAATTAATGTTACTCCTCTCACTCTCGGCCGCTTCGCCTGAAACTGTATAGACTTTTATTGTTCAACGATATGGCCATGTGTGATTTTGTGGGAGGGGGGTTGTTTTGGATGGTGGTGTGTGTGTGTTTGTGTGTATGTGTGTGTATGGTCACACTTTCCCTTGTTCTCAGGGATTCCTCACAAACCGTGAGGAGGCACGATTCTTGACGAAATTTTGTGTGTAGCACGGGGTTGGGTTTGGACGAACGATAAAACATCGTGGGATACTTACAGATTTTGGGGCAGAAGAAAGACTCATCATTATTTTAAGTTTGGTGGAAACAATTTGGGCCTATCTTTTTAGTGTTAACAAATACCATATGTTTAAGATTGTTCGCGAGATCACAAAGCAAGCAACCGGGGGGAGAAAAAAGGGGAGGGAGGAAGGGAGGGATTTGTGCTAGCGGTGGCTGTAAGTTTGGCACTGTCGACCTGGATCACGAGCGTTATATGAACTGAATTATTGATTTGCCAGCCTAAATATGCAAATTAATTGGTCTATTTTCATAATTTATGCGAATTTTTTCAAAGTTTTTGTCGGAAATTTTTGGTCTCGCCTGAACTTTGGTGGTTTCAAGAGAGACATAGTGGTCAGCTTTGTTGTGTTGGTGGTGTGTCCTGTCTGTCGGGTTCTGGTCCTGTCTTTCTGTCTGTCGTGCTGTCATGTTTCTGTCTGTCTGTCTGTCCGTCCTGTAATGTGGTGGTTTTTTTAGATAATCTCCTGAACCGTGGAAGCCCTCCTGCTGGACTTCCTTCTTGTGGAGGTGCCGCCGGTCAGAGTTTGTCATGGGCATCCACTTTTCGTCCCAAATGACCATTTCTCATTTTTATACTTTGCCATATTTTTAATGAAAATTGGCTGGAAGCTTGTGTACAGATATCTCTGATCGTAGATCATTGGTGATGCCGTTTCAGGGTATTAACGAACTAAAGAGTAAATCGAACTCGCTCAGATTCCATGGCATGATATATGCTATACTGTAAGTCTAATTTTGCCTAATTTCTGGCAATAATTTTGAAGTTTGTTGGATTTTGACATAACTTGGTGGAGATGGTTATCTATAGTCCTCAATTAATTTTACATTAGGGACGAGAGGCCCCAAAGGTCATTTAAATGTTACTTCAAGGTCTGTCATTCAGGTACTTCGGGGTCAAAACTGTTTTTCTAACTGGCCATAATCGGAAATGTTAATATCTGTGAAGCTGAAGGTTGTTTCACCCATATGGATTTATATCCTTGTTGGATCCTGCGAGTGGGTTTTGACCTCCTGGACGCGAGAGTGGGGCAGTATTGAGTACCATCTGGTCGGGTGGTAACCTGAAAGTGGTTAATAGGTGGAGTCATCATGATAAGCTGGTCATTCTTGGGGTGATGTAGGATTAGCGGGGGCGACGAGGCACAAAAAGATAGAAAACTTGTTTATTTTTTGTGGATATGTTTAGACCTTTGTGTAGTGTGGCTTTAAATGGGAGGCGACAACTCCCTCTATAAGGAATCATGAAATCGATCGGACTCGTTACTTTTTGGTGTAGATGTAGGGCAAGAAAGGGGTCCCAAAGTTTCATTTATAGCTTTTTCGCAATAACCTTGGGCGTGTTTCATTGGACTGCAGATATGCTTCTAAAGAGTGATGCATCACATGGAGAGTACCAATTTTTTTAAAACCGCCATGGTCCTCGCAGGTCATCAAAGTCACCGCAGGGGTCAAAACTGATTTTTTAGTACTTTTGGGGGGGGCAATAGCAAGGCTTGGCATTTGGCATGAAACAGAATGCAAATTAGCTCCGAGGAGTGGAGGTGTATCACTGGAGAGTTTACAAGTTCATAAAAACTGCCAGTAAGTCCTGAAAGGTCATTCAAGGTCCTTCGGGGTCGAAAAACTGTGTTTTCCTGGCCCTATCTGAAAATTTAATGATCTGTGTAGCTGGAAGGGTTTCACCATTGGGAGTATAATTTGGTTGACCTCAGGTGGGTGACCACTTGACTGCGTCACTTTAGAAGCTCTTCTGTCGGGTGGTCATGTGGTTAAAGTTTGAGTCTTGAATAATGTGCTTATTTAAGGGTTTCCGGGCAAAAAAAAATAGAAACTGGTTTTTATTTTGGATATGTGAATTAGACTTTGGGGTGATTCTTCGTGAGGAAAACCAACTCTGCTATCGATCGGACGCATACTTTGGTAGTTTACCAGGGGTCCAAAGTTAATTTTGTCATAGCTTTTTCGCAATACCTTTAGGCGTGTTCATTGGAAATGCAATATGCTTTTAGGAGTGGGATCCATCACATTGAGAGTAACAAATTCTTATAAAGCCGTCATGTTTCATTGGAGGTCAATCAAGGTCACGTAGGGGTGCAAAAAATTATTTAGTCTCTTTTTTGATCCCATAGCATCTGGTGGTGCGTGAGGTCATAAGATCAAGAAAAATGCTAATGCCTCCTAGGTATAAAAAATGATAGTATCCAGGACATTGAGAGAATAGCTACTCATTTTTCATAAAACTGCCATTCAACAAATTAACAGGTCAATCGGTCATTTCACTTAGGGTCAGAAACTGTTTTCGGGCCATAGTCGGAGAATTTAATATTTGCGAAGGCTGGCTGGTTAACCATTGTGAGAATATTAGGTTGTTGATCTTGCATGGTGTAGGATGACGTGGTTCCGACCACAGGGCTCAATTTTTGACCTCTGTCGGGGTATAATCGATAAGAAAAGTGGTGTTAAATGTTGGAGTCTTGAATAACGTGTGCTTATTTACGGAGTTACGGGGCAAAAAAATGTATGAACTGTTTTATGTTTGGATAGTGTGATAGACCTTTGGGTGCTTTATGGATGAGACAAACTTTCGGACCGCATTTTCGATCGGACTCTTAACTTTGGTAGTTACAAGGGGTCAAGTTTAGCTTTAGGCTAGTTATTTTCGTCAAAACAGTGGGCGTGTTCCTTGGATTGCCACTATGCTTCTAGGAGTTGATCCATCACATGGTAGAGGAACATTTTATAAAAACCGCCTAGTCATTGAAGGTCAGCAAAGTTCACGTAGGGTCATAACTGATTTAGTACTTTGTTTGGCATAGCCCCTGGAATAAAGGATTCATCAATGGGACAAATGCTCCTAGGAGTGATTGTATCACATGAAGTTTTTAAAATTTCATAAAAACTGCCATGGATCTTAAGGTCATTCAAGTCACTTAGGGGTCAAAACTGTTTTCTGGTCCATAATCAGAGCATTGAATATCTGTGAGACTGAAGGTTCACCATTGTGTGATTAATTGTTGACCTGCATCCCATGGCATGTGTGTGACTCGATCTGACCCATCAATGTGATCCGACCTCTTGTCGGGTGGTCAGGACGTTTTTAGGTTGGAGGCTTGAATAAATGGTAGACCTGTTTAAGGAAGCTTTTACCGGCAAAAAATAATAGAAACTGGTTTGGTTTTTGTTGGATATTGTGGAATAGACCTTGTGTTCGTTCGTAGAGGAAAGCACAGTACCCGCTTCATTTCGATCGTGCGATCTACCATACTTTGGTAGTAAGAAGGGTCAAATTTGAATTTAATTAGCTTTATTTCCGCGCTATTGTAACATGTAGCGAGCATTTCCTTGGAATATCAACATATGCTTCTAGTGAGGTAGGACTGGCAGATCATCTATGGAGAGATGTAAGCAAGTCTTTATGAAAAAACCGTCCATGTCACTTGAAGGTCAGATCAAGAATCACACTAGTGGGGGTAAAAGACTGCTATTTGTACTTTGTTAGTGATGGGCAATAGAGCAACTGGACATCATTCATTCAGAACGCGACAATGCTCCGTAGGACGGTGTGATGTCAAATCGTCACTGGAGAGTTCCAATGTTTCAGCAATGCCATTCTTCATTAACGGTCATTCTACAGGTCCACTTATGGGTCAACATCAACACTATTGGTCGAGTTTCAAGAGGGCGGGACAGGAGGTGGTCCTAGGCCATACATCTTGGAGAATTGATACTCGTGGAGGCGTAAGTTTCACCCGTTGTGAATATAATTGTTGATCTGTCGATGTGGTGTGACCTCTGAGCAGCCTCAATTTGTGACCTCTGGTCGGGTGGTCAATGTGGCTAAAGTGTGTGTGTTCTTGAATAAATGTGCGGATTTAAGGAGTTACGGGCAAGAAAGAGAACGTTGGTTTATTTTTGGAGTGTTGATGAGACCTATTGTGTTCTTCGTGGGAGGAAACCACTTCCTGCTTCGCGATTCGGACAATACTTTTGGTTTCGTTACAAGGGGTCAAAGTTTTTATAGCTTTTCGCAATAACAATTAGGCATGTTCATTGGAAATGCATATGCCCCCTTTTCTAGAGTGGATGCATCACATGGAGAGTACATATTTTATAGAACGTCATGTTCATTGAAAGTTTCCCCTTTTTTTTCAAAGTCACGTAGGGGTAAAAAACGTGATTTTAGTACTTTTTTTGGCATAGCACTGGGCCATGTTTCATCAGAATGTCTCAATGCTCCTAGGCGTGATGTAGCACATGGAAGAGTTATCCATTTTCTATCACAACTGCCCATGGGTCATTAACGGGTCATTCAGGTCACTTTAGGGTCCAAATCGTTTTTTCTGGCCAGAATCGAATTTGATATCTGTGAAGGCTGGAAGGTTCACCATTGTGATATAATTGTATGACCTGGCTTTGTGTGACCTCTGACCCTCAATTTGACCTCTTTGGGTGGTCATTTGGTTAAAGGTTGAGTCTTGAAATATGTGCTTATTTTACGGAGTTTACGGGCAAAAAATAGAAACTTGTTAGTTTTGGATATTGATCAGACCCTTGTGTCTTTATGAGTGGGACCACTCTCGACGCGCTTCCGGGATCGGACTTCTTACAACAATCGTTAGTTACAGGGGTCAAAGTTAATTTATAGCTTTTGTTATGCCGGCATAACATAGGCGTGTTCACATCTGAATGCAAAATGCTTTTAGGGGTGGATGCATTACATGGAGATGTAAACAATTTTGTATAAAACGGTCCATGTCATTGAAGGTCTAGATGCAAAGGTCACGTAGGGGGCCAAAACTTCAATTTTCGTTTCGCCTGAAATTTTTGTTCCAAATAAGACCATAGTGTGTCACCCTTGTCAGGTTACACCTGGCAGTAAGCTCTGGTGTGTGAGAGAGCTGGGGTGGGGGAGTAACTCCTTGGGCAAAGGTCTGGTAATTAAATGGAATTTTATGGTTAGCGGAAGATATACGACAACGTTTATTAGATAGGATAGGTTTTCACTATGATCTGTGGTCTACCTTTAGTCTCCCAAAAATGTTTAACATTGAAATCGAGGTTACACTGAGGGGTTTATGGCAGGTGTGTATAATCCAGCTTCCATTCATGCCAATGTTTCAAGTTTGTTGAATTACAATGAAACTGATTGAGTGTGGTTTCAACCATTAGGTCCTGAGATAAGTTAGAACTGATAATCGGTCCACCAGAAGTTTATTATTGTCTAATTGTCGATAATTTTATGCAACTTAGTCACAAACCAGTTTCCACAAAACTGATATGGTAGAACCAATTGTCAATCATCATAGTCCCCCGTTAAATGGATTTGAAATTGGGATCACTGATTAGGTAAGGAGTTGTACTGGTCTGTCAAATGCTAATAGCCACTGATCTTAAAGCAACTCATTTAATGCCTTGTAACTTGTTCGCACTGTGACAATAGATTAAAACACTGAATCGCGTACCCATGACGAAGATACACGTGGTGGCGGCTCGCCCACTTGTCATAGCGAACCTTGTGGATGTGGTCTGACATGGTTCCCGAGAAATTAAAAGAGATGTCGGGGTCACTGGAGGTCATTTAAAGTTGTCTAATTCAGTGAAAGTTTGTGTAGATTTTCACAAAACTTGATAGATTTGATCCACCTTTGACCTGATCATATTTGAGGTACAAGCTGGGGTCAGTAGCGGTCATTAATATGTGGCCGAATTCGCCTAATAATATTGCCCAGTGTTCAACTTGGTAAAGATTCGCGCCAACGTGCAGTAGGTATGGTCCGTTTACCTTTTCTGGTATCTGTATGTGTTTGAATGTTTCGATGATTTGAATTGAATTCCTTCCAATGCATCATTTCATCATTCTGCTAGAATAGAAGCACTTAGGGAACGAGTAAATCATAGCGTTCCTGAGTGTGACGCATTTTACTGCTTTTTAAGCTGCCCACGAAGCAACCCCATCTCTTAACGCCTAGGACCAATTTGATTAAGGTTGAATGTAACCTACAAAATACTGTCACATGTCGTCTTCCTCTCTTGTCTTGCCTGGGGACGCATGCCCAACCCCCCCCGCGGCCCCGGGTATTGCCTGGCTTGAACATTTTTCACTTTGCTGTGTGTCATCAATGCCATACTGGCATAATGTCCTGAATAGAGCATCTTCTCTCATACTGACAGCTCACAGTTACTTTATAGGGGCCTTGCAGGGTTCAAGAGCGTAGCCCATCAATCTTTCCTCAACCTATGTTTGGATTTATGTCAGCCCTGGTAACTTTAAATGGTCTGTGATGTGTTGCTATAATATGTCATTTTATTTCAAAATAGGCAATTATTAGTATAGACAGAAGGTGGCGGTTTCCTGAAAGATATTTTGGGACATCCTTGACTGCTGCGGTGGGGGATAGTTTTGGGTGTGTGGGGGAGGCGGTGTAGGGTGTTTTGGCCTAACTTGCAGGGGGTTGTGCCATGGTCCTGGGCTGCGTGAAAATGAAGGCAATGAGATAATTACTGAAATTTTATTTTTAAAGGCAAAGAAGGATTTCCGAACATTCACCTTGGAACGTTATAATTAATTGATAAGCAATGAAAGGATTGGTGGAACGCCTGATGCAAAAGCATATAGGACTGTAAATCAAACATTTCCCCGGGCATATTTAATTAGGCATATGTCAGTCGGTGCCGACAACATGTGGTTACCGATACTAGTTCCGCAGATTTGACGTCTCTACCAGGCAGCTTGGCATCTTTTCGAGTGCATGCGTAACATGCTTGACTGTAAAACATTGAAGCATGCTTGGATCATATTAGACACATGGTGTTGCTATATATCAGGCTGGTGTAGAGAGGACAATTCATGAGTCATAGAGGAAAATGGTGATGCTAATCTACTCATATCATTGGATTCGCATTTTAAGAGAAAAAAAAATCGGCGATGATAGATTATTCTCAATTTGGGAGATAATTAAATCCACAACATTTGCAACAAAACCTATGACCAAGGAGGTTATGTAAACAACAACATCATTTTCTATCACTGTGACAATGAAGTAGTCAACTCGTCCAACAAAATGGAGAGCAAGTTGTAGAAAATGTTTTTCTATAGATGAACCGTACATGACTAGAACTGGATTGCTCCCGTCCCCTATATCAGCGTGTGTCGTTGACCAAATCAGCAGCGACGGCTTCGTTCAGCTGGTCAGGGCATCTCACTTAAATATGGAATAACGGCTCATCACACCTTATTAGCCGTTGATCTATCGGTGTGTATTCGACAGAATTTTGATTATTGAACCACATTCCACGATATGTGAGTCGATCGTAAATGGACAGCTACTAGGCTGGACCCACGGTAGATGAACGAAACTGATATCGAAACTCGAAAAACTGTATTGTTTTTGTGGTTCAGCTCTTGAGGGAAGGAAATAGACGAACAAGAATAACAATGCATGTGTGTATATATATTTAGGAACACATGCCTGTTCAAATGAGTGCCACTGGTCGCTGTGAATGGCGCTGCAATTATTTGCCAAGATAGGTTCGAATATCTTGGAGTTCCTCCTCATGAAAAAACCATTGGACATGAGCAGTTTTCCTCAAAAATACCATGCCTGCAAGGTGGCAGCTCCAATTTTCATCGTCAGAGCGTATGAGAGCCTGTCACAAAAATAACGCAAAACAAATATTCGTCTCATTGGTCATTTTCAGTATTTTCCCGACCAAGACCATTATCCCCTTCAACTCATTTCGATGCGTGGGCATAGTGGACAACGAAGTCCCATATTATCCGGGTCCTAATCAGTGGCGAACAGTATCCTGTGCATAAACCAAAATGGACCAATGACCAGCACCAGTAACTGAAAGACATGTTGTAAGTGCCAATGTCACATTACGATTTACGGTCTCAGTGGCGGTTTTTTTTTTTTTTTTTGTTGAACTTCCAGATACCGACAACACGATCGTTACAACTAGGCGATCGTGCAGTTACTGGACTGACCCTAAGAGATGAAATGCCCTATAATCTGTTGAAATGAAGAATCGTAACGACGTCAAATTCGTAGAGTAGCCTATAAAACACATTCATTCCAAAGGTCTCCAGTGTTCGTCCATGAATGCAACGTATAATGATGAGCACCATATACATTGGACGAGCTCAAATTCCAAATGGGATTTATCCGCGAACCGCTAGGGTGAAAATTAATCGCGGCTGGAATCAGATCTGTCTATGCATTTCTGATAGCGCCACAGTTCCGGAAGAATCGCCGTAGCTCGGGAAAATTCGCCGTGACTGTTGACCTTCTTACAGTTGAGGCCCTATTCACGGGAAAAAATGGTCAAGAATGACGAATTGGCAGCGAGCACTGCCAATTCGTGTGGGAGTTCTGACATGCCATCCGTTCGCTTGTACCGGAGTGAAAATATGTGGCATTCATTGACGAGTCCTTCCCTGGCAAAGCCAACCCTGAAAGCTAACGAAACATGATTGGTCGTTTACTGACAATCGATATATTCAATCACTATTGGAAATACAACGTTTACCACTGCTCAGATCAAAAGGTCCAACGCGCACGTTCAGTTAACCATCGAGAATTAACTGGAAAACATATCTTTCGGTATCCCATCGTCTGTCCTTGTTTTCCGGTCCCATAAATGTTGTCTAAATCGAAACTGTTCCATTATCTGATAACTTTCTATCACCCCTATTCTTCCGCAATGCCCGATCTTCTTCTAGTCCGACCGATACGCTCATGCCCTTCATCCGACTCCTGCGACCCGAGCAGCTGTGAGCAGTGCAGGCTGAAGTCATAGTGACGGAGAACTGGCGTGTTCTATCAGCGGCGCCAGACCCAGGTTGGATATTACGTGGGAAATAGTCAAGTCGGGCTCCTGTTCAGGTCGGGAGCCAGTCCGCGGCGTAACTGCGTGAGGCGGGAAGGACTCGTAGTGAGTATCAGTATACGGTCGGGGATGCGGGCAATCCGCTCTGTCGGTGTGTTGCGCGCGGCCACGTATCCCTGGATGACGCATCGTGATTATCGAGCCAGGTATTCTAAACTTATTGACCAGTTACACTGTGATGATGACGTCAAAATTCGCAATGTTGGAAAGTATATCGCTTCCGGGGGTGGTGGGGGGGGGGGGGGAGGGGGAATAGGGAAGAGAATGATAATTAAACGAGTGAATCGGAGTGGGACCCTATGACACCAACATATACGGTGCGTGTACCCGAACAGTACACAGGGGGTAGAAAATAAGCAGGTCTTACTTTTCCGATATGATGGTTCCAGATGGTGGCCCGGGGGTGCCCTGGGGTCCATCATGTGCGCTTACGCAAAATGCTTCTTCTCTTAGGGAATTTGAATGCACAGTGCTGACATTCAGTCTTAATGATGACCTACTGACTCAGTGTTCAGGAACTTGTGTCCAAGGTACCGCTTGGGGCCGAGGACCCATTATGAAAAATTTTCACACAAAGGTACTGAAAATGTTCTCCTCCCACAAGCGTCAATTGATAATGAGTTACATGTAATAGTCCTTGTGCAAGAGGGACCATTGGGGTTTCCGGGAATTTTGGCTCACGGGCCCAGTTTGGGACCTAGGCCCATTCATATGAAATACCAGCAAAATCCTGTATCGCCTACAAATTTGTTGCACAGTGCTCACGTTCGGTCATAATGATGGCCTTTATAATAGAGTACCTGCAGAATGTCCAGCGGATTTAGGAACCAAGCCCCAGTGTGGGTCCTGTGGGCCCATCATCTGTGTTCATGCGTGTTCAAGTCTTGTTAATATTGTTTCTAGAGCAAGTTTATGGTTGATATTGTGATTTTGTCGTTCTTTTCAGCGCATGAGCCTCGAATAATGCGCATATAGTATTAACAGTGTAATAATAATAATGTGAAATTAGGCAAGATGCTTAAAGTTCTGCGACTTTTGGTGCCACCAGTGTGATATTTTTATAATGATGGTAAACAGTCACACTTTAGGTTGAATTTCTTATCAAAGACCCAAAATGTCTATGTGATGTTAGTTCAGACTTCTTTTCAGTAGGTAATTCCGTGGGAGTTATATAGAGGGCTTGTGCCGTTGCGGCCTAAAGCTCTAAAGCTGTCATCACTGATGTCGTTGAAGTACATACGAGTACACGGATTTGAGACTTTCAACCTAACGGGATTCAGGTGTGATTGCCACATTACCCATGTAGTAGCTAAATTCAAATTGAAATTTGAGAAAGAAAACTCTGGCATTTGCATCAGGGAACTGGGTCGCTTTTGGACTTCGTTTCAGTGAGAATAGTGCGACGGCTGAGATCGATGTTTCGACAAAATTCTTTAACAAAGATTAGATTTAACTCGGTCGTGAAACACAAAGTGGGTCCCTGAGCACCGAGTGGAAACAGTTTCGATACACTATCTCTTTCGGATTTTCAGAATCATGTGCGAACGAGTAGCGAGGAGGACACCATCGGGCAGAGACACCGATCCAGGGAAGAGGGCAGAGAGGAACAATCGGGCCGAAAGGATGGCTGATAGTGCTGATTGTGGTGATAGTGGTTTTGGTAACGTTCGCGGCAATCGTCTTTTTTGCGACAACCTATCGCAGCTACTTTCGCCTCCGCGGCCAACCGAGGTATTACATTCATCTACCGATTTCAAGTTATGTAAGAGGATGCTTATGTATACTGATTAACCCGCTTTGGGCTACAGCAGCACGCTATTTCCAGCAATATTAGAAATAGAAAAGCATTACAGTAATTTGTTTGATTTAGGCAGAGGTAGTTTCTATGGGGTTCTGGCCCATTTGGCCTTTCCAACAAAATGAATGACTCTCTTTCACCCAAAAGCCAGAAAGTATTCTTGGTATTGACTACTTGGGCAGGTCGAATGTATCTGAGGTCAATAGAGGTTGATATTATGAACTTCAGTAGGCTTGACCTGACCCCACTATAGCGGCTGAAACGAAAAAATTGGTATGTCGTGCCTCATACTGAGAATACTGGGACATGGTCCCCATTGCTTGGATCAGGGCAAAAAGTCATCTGGAATGAACTAAACATCAGCAATCAAGGAATCACCAATATGACCATGGGCCTAAACAAGATGAGAGGTGTCAACGTATGTAAACCAGTGAACACGATAAGGCCATAATGCTCGATCCAATCAAGTCGACATTTGATGAGCCGACTGACGCTGAGGGTACAAGAAACCGTATTGTGTTGTATTGTTTTCGGTAAAGAAATGGTAGAGTGTTAGGGGTTTGATGTTACGATATATTGCTTGTGAATACAGTTGTACCTAACTAGGTTTGGCCAAAATTATCGCATGGTTGACAAAACTGACCCTCATGACCCCCATCGGATGATCAAAGCTCCATACTGAGTGTGAAATATCCCATATAGAGTGCATTCAACGTATTGTTGGGGTTGCGTCAAAGGTCACCTGAGGTTGACAGAGGTCAAGACCTGATACGATATTGACGATAAGTCCATAATGTTCATGATCAAAATGGTATTTGTTTTACAGCTTTCTTCTGAGGAGTGCAAAAAATTGTTCTATTTTTTGTTAGAGGAATATGTGCAGTCATGACAGTATGTATGGATCTATGAGGTATGTGTGCACTCATAAACACTGACCTTAGGCGCACTAAATCTGTTAGGGCGACAGGCCACCTCGTTGCGCTCGGCAGCACCCGGAGGCGATTATTAGCAGTAGGCTTCCTGAAACATCGTTTACATAGACGTTACGTTCGATTTGCGCGCCTTGAGAGGGCAGTAGGAGCGCGCCTGTGCCCCACGTGATTCCAGAGGGTTAGAAGGCGCCTTCAGAGACGAGAGTGGGCGCTGCATTAACGGGTATTTCCAAGTACGCGTTAAGGATAGTGATTATGAGTGGGCGGGTTGGATGATGTATGTATGGATGTATGTTTATGTACGTATTGTATGTATGTATGTTGTAGTATGGGATGTAATGTAGTATGACGCATAGGTTGTTATGTTGTGGAGTGAAGCAAAATTAGTGTGATGGGCACATGCCCCATTGTTTCGAGGTCAGGGCAACGGTCATATGAGTCCGAAATTCTCGTTGTTTTCAACGATCATTCAAAAATGCCTGTGTGTTTTTCGTGTCAATCAAGTTGGATTTGTTATGCAGCTTTCTGCAAATTGATAACTGACCACACAGATCCGTCCCGTCTCATTTTTCTGTCTTGAGGTAACTTGTCACACTGCCCCCCCCCCCTCTTTACCACTGGCTACGTCACTGGAACATCTAAATTGAGTCTGTTGCCATGTCATACGTTTCACTTCGTGTGCTAATTCTTGATTCTTTTCTTGATGACTCACTCAATAGAAGGCTGGGTTTGGTGTTGTCAATTTTGTTGACTAAGTCGAGGTCATTCTAAGGGATCTGTTGATTAGTGCCTAAACCCCATTGTGACTGGTTCCTGAGCTATTCGCCAGGGGTTAGTCTTCAACCGAGTGGGTTTGCACAGTTGTTAGAGCGTCGCTCCACCCGGGTCATTACAAAGCCTTGAAAAACGGTACTGTGGCCTTCCCTTTAGGCGCTCAGCACGAGAGATTGAGCAGGGACACCGAGGAGTAGGCAATTTGAAGTTTCGCTCTGTGTGACTTCTCCCTCCCACATTGAGGTACCGCCAAAGTAGCATAAAACTTCAGTATCCTTCTTGACCTTGAAATGGATCGTTCTCATGCTCGGCCAGTATATTATTTAGGAAAAAAAAGCTGATAACTCTGTGAACAAGATGAGTCTAGATGCTTGATCCACTAAGTCTTAGATTGATGGTGCCTCCTATGTTTATGTACAAATCCGCTGTTTTTTCCTTTCTGGAGAGTGTCATTTCTGTGACAATGGAAATAAAATTGTAACTGTTCCTCCATAGCGAATTCGAATGTATGATGTGATTTCTTTCGTACAATACACTAACTCTTGTGAACCTTTACAATGATAATCACTAGTTTGCTGTTTAGATCTAATACCGACAGACGAACATTAATATTTTTGTCTCGCCTAATGAAAAATTCTGATTCTGGAAAAAGGATGACTTAGCCCATCCTATGGGCGTGTGTGTGTGTGTGTTGTGTGTGTGTGTGGGGTGTTTGTGCGTTTTGTGTGTGTGTGTGTGTGTGTGTGTGTGTGTGTGTGTGCGTGTGGGCGTGTGGTGCGTGTGTGGTTTGTGTGTGTGCGTGTTCGCGTGTTGTGTGTGTGTGTGCGTATGTGTGTGTGTGTGTTTGTTGTGTTTGTGGAACCTTTTCCCTCCGTGAGCCGATATCTTCGAACGGCAAGTGCACATTGCGACAACATTTCAGGTAAGCTCGTGGTTGGGTAGACACGATCTGATTAGATTTTGGCACGCAAGTCACTGCTTAAGTAAAGGTAATTGGCCTATTTTTATGTATTATTGTTTAGGCTCGTGAGCAAGATTACGATGAACCGCAGATGCTATGGTGCCTCAGTTTGGCACATGATGCGGATATTAGGTGCTGAATGATTAGATTTTCAGCGTAAAATAGCGACTGTTCATCAAAGTCAATATCGGGGTCAAGAACTTGTTTTTTGCCATAACATGGAACCAAATGTCTGCCGAGGTTGGGAGATGCACCATTGGTGAGTTCACTCGTTGACCTCCTCTGTGTGACCTGACCTCAAATTTTGACCTTACCATATTATGTGCCGAATCAAATTTGTTCGTTGCCAGTTTTCGGATTTCAAAGGTACCTTGCCGATCGAAATGGACCATAATTGACCCCATGTGACCTTTGTGTGCGAAGATATCAGAGTCCAAATTTTCTTTGAAATTTTAGTGCAGTAGGGTGTTCATAGTGATTTGTCACATGTGATTTTAAATCGCAGGTCAAACTAACCCTGATATGAGTTCAGAAAGGTCAAAGGTCAAATATCGAATGAATGTGCTTATTTTTAGAGTTACCGGGCAAAGAAAATAAAACTGTCAATTTTTGGGTATTGGTTGACAGAGCTCGGTGTGCTGAATAACTAAACAACTCTCTCTTCAAATCGGCACTCGTTTCTCAAGGTACAAGGGTTCAAAGGTTGGTTTTGATGGAATAGCATTTCGGCAGTAACTTTGGGATACATAAAACTCTTGTAGGAACTGCGTCATCTCATTGAGAGTACATTTTTCAATACACTGACATGTCTCAAGGTCATCAAGGTCACTTATGGACATAAAACGCCAAATAGTCTGTGTTACGCACAACTTCCAGTGACTGTTTCCGAAGGTCTTAAGGTCAATTTGGGTCACAAACTAGTTTTTTGGCCAATAGCATGGGAACCAAATGTCTGCCGAGGTTGAGGTTACGCCATTGTGACCACTCGTTACCTCCATCGTGTATACCTATGCGAGTTACAGGCAAGGAAATGAAAATGTCAATTTCTTTGATATATTACAGAGCTCTGTGTGCTGATTACACGAAACAAACCCGCTTCAATCAGGCACTCTGTTTTCTCAGTTACAGAAGGGGTTCGACGTTGGTTTTGATACCTTTTTGGCTATAGCAGAGCAGGATACTTGACAAACGTAATGCTTGTCGGACTGGGTACTTTTTCCATACAACTGCAGGTCATCAAAGGTCAATTAGGGGTAAACCAAAACTAGATTTGTCTTACATAGAACCAAATTTCTCCGAGGTTGGAGATTGCGCCATTGTGACCCATTCGTTGACCCTCGTCTGTGTTGACCTTTGACCTCAATGTGACCTCTCCATTCTTGGGCCGAATAAGATATTCGGGTACATACCCTGTATACATAGGTCTTGTTAGCGAATAACCGTGCGTGCGAGATGCCGAGGGTGCATTGAATAACTTTCTCCCCTTTGACGGTGACAAAACAAAATATCTTGACGTATTGCTAGTGCGCGAGGGGGCGTTGAACGCAAGGATGTACGTAGTTAGGCAGATGTGAGATGCGGCCATGACCACCAGCTTGGGTGGATTCCACACGAGGTAGGACTTGAACAGTATCTTAATTTATCTTAAATTGGTTCGAAGGGATGGAGACAAGTTCCCTACAGCAAAATAGACCTGACTAGCATGGAAATGGCACTGAGTATGATCCGGTAATGATGGCCGCATCATGGCCAATTTATCCCTGGAATATTTTCCTATTGAGCATTACTCCCTATTCTGAGTTGCTAGGTGTTTTATGGCCCTTTCACATTATTATACAGATATTTATTTCTGAAATATCACCTTCCCTCGCAAAATTATATTTCCACATTCCTACGCATCCTACCACATCCGTCCACTCTTGGAACCCTAAACCGAAGCTTTTGTATCACATTTGATTTGTATTTTTTGGGGGTGTCGGATATCCTTGCGGTGAGAACAAAGTGTGATGTGGTCTGTCAGTTATATGAGATGACATTAACAGACTAAGTGACACCTACTCCATTTATGTTTGACACTATCACATTTATTTTGGAGCAATGTTGAAATTTTATACAAACTTTCATACAATTTATTATTTGCTTGGCATTTTCAAGTGGCCCCACCCCTATGACTCATCCTATATAGCCGATGGCGGCCCACCTTACATTTTTATAACCACATCACGGTGACAATGCTTGGCATTTTTAACATTTTGCGACAAGGTGTGTATCTTCAAGGGTGTTCAAGGACAAGGTGTTACAAAGTTTGGATATCACCTACAAGATAGCAGAATCCTACACAACTTCGTGTTCTTGATAATTTCCTGTGTTATCCCTCGTTTCAAAACAGCTCGAACAGACAGTTTTGTCGAGGACTTACAACGGCGAAGGAAGTATGTGTGAAACCATCGAATGCAATGACTCCGTGTCGACAAAGACTGCCGATGCTCCCTCAATTGTCCAGTCGACCACTGCAGTCCGTTCTAATCCCCCATTTATCTCTCGATTCCGAAGAAAGAGCGAGCGTGCTCAGTGTAAGCTGCAAAGACGGTCCGGTGGCAAGACAACCATTAGAAAACTACTCAAAACTGGTGCGAATCACAGCACGAATACCTCCTGCTTTATATCCAAAAGAAAAAGAACTATTTCTGCGTAAAAATGCGTGTTCAAAAATTAGCGAAGAGAAATACGCGAGGGACGCTCAGTGAAAGATGACATCAGAAATATCTGCAGAGATACGATTGTTGGGTCTTATCAGAAAGACTCTCGAAGATGAGGGGACGAATGTCGATGGCTGTGTTCCTGAATTGGGTTCATAGCAATGAAGGATGCTGCTCGGGTGGAAAAGTTGATGATTACAAATTCAGTTGCGGTGTGGGAGGTTTCACGTAATGATCCCGGAGGTTTCTCTTTGGAGACCCGCGTGTAGTGACTCATGGCGTACTCGGACATCCAGTATAGGACCAAGATAACACAAAACTGGACGGGTCGAGAGCTTGAATTGACGTGCATGGGTCAGCAGCTCACGTTTTGAACGGTGGTAATCCTGTCCTGTGCAAGTCGTTGGACGCTGTATCCTACCAGACCTGGGTGATCAGATCATACCATTTCGACACAGGCCGGAAGGCTGGGGTTCCGAAACCCAGTCCACCCAACGACTCCCGAGGTGGGACCATGTTGCATACTCGCTGAGATGTCTGTTAATAAACCAGACATAGGCGTCACTCGCGTTGCGCAGTCAGGTCAAAAGGTCACCTCAAGTAATTTCAACATGTTATAATACATACATTGGAAATTTTAGGTCAGCATAAGAATGAAATTCTTCACTAGAGTTATCTACTCAGTAAAGGATTCCTTCGTCACCCTTATACTACTTCGATCATTATTCATATCCAGTCGTGACCACATCGTCCGCCCTGATAGAATTGTTTTCGCCTTCCTTTGAACAGCCGCAATCGATGGAATGACTGGGCTAGTTCGCGGTCATAAGTGCGCAAGTTAACAGTTCAGTCAGGTCTTGCAATCCGGGGTACAGACCAAATTCCCCCCTTTGCGTACCAGTACGAACTATTCAAAAGACACTCTTGAAAAACAACATAGATCACATTCCCACTGGGACGTTAGTGACGTTGAGTATATACAAATGTTGCGGTTCGTTAAGGACAGCTAGTAATTCTCCTCAGGGGAGTCTTTGAGGGTTTTTTTGACACATTTATCATTAATAAACCATCGAATTCCACATATGCACGGGCTACATTGGAGACTTCGGCCTACGAAAAAACATCACATTGCTGAGAGCAATATCGGAGTAATGTTTCGCTAAAATAGGTGATGATTCGGAGTAACGCCCATGTGTCGTAACTGCGTAAACCGATTATTGATTGCAACGGGATGAGTATTTCCATGTGTGCGTATTGCGTGATGATGCGCAATACGTGCTGGGCGAGACCCGAACGCTACATGTAGCGTCGAATAGCATTTCGCAGATATCCGGAGAGGGAAGAGGGGAATTCCCTACTAGGTGTGCTCACTTACTAATGATTTTACACGTGGTTGCCTATGCAACCTACAATCTTCTGGCATCTTGTCAATAGTTGTGTTCATACGTTTTATCCTGTGTTGTTTAAGTTGCTGGAACAATAGGTTTAGGCTGAACTTAAACACACAGACAAAGCCGAGGTTTTTACCATAGTCAAATTCCTGAAGTCAGTTTCTTTTCAGGCATTGTGTTGCAACAAAATGTGGAGATATTTGTGAGTACTCGGAACAAGGAAGAAAAAAGGAATGTCTCTCTTTCCAGTACTGTTCGTACGTTCTATTACCTGTGTTGTTTTATCTTAACGATAAAGTTTGGGTAAAACCTAACAAAGGCTGAGTTTTTCCCCGTTGGTTAACATTCCTCTGAACTTTGTTTTCAGGCAATGTGTTGATTGAAACGAAACAGCAACACCACACCACCAAACCCCCTGTGACCAACGAAAATGTGAAGACACAATTTTTATAGGTATTCATGTTTGTTGTTACTGTGGAAGAAAAAAGTGTGAGTGCGAATTGTTTCACTGTGCAGTAGGCTTCCTGAAACATCGTTTACATAGACGTTACTTTGAGTGCGCGCCTGATGAGAGCCATTAGGACGCGCCCTGTGCCCCACGTATGCCCGAAGGGTGAAGGCGCCTTCCCCAGAGACGATATTGGGGCGCTGCATTAACGGGATTCCAAGTACGCGTAAGGAAGTGATTATAGTTGCGGGTTTTATGTAGTATGAGGTATGTAATGATGTATGTATGTTGTATGTTGTAGGTAGTAATGTATTGTATTGTCTGATGTATGACGCAGAGGTTGTTTGGTGTTGGGATGCAGCTCACATTATTGTGATGGGCAGATGGTCCCCATTGTTTCGAGGTCAGTTCAAAGGTCATCTGAGTCCGAAATTCTCGTTGAAAACGATCATTCAAAATGCCTGTCCAATCAAGCGTTGGGATTTGTTAGGCAGCTTTCTGCAACTTGATAACTTACCCCACCGATCCGTCCCGTCTCATTTTTCTGTCTTGAGGTAACTTGTCACACTGCCCCCCCCCCCCTCTTTACCACTGGCTACGTCACTGGAACATCTAAATTGAGTCTGTTGCCATGTCATACGTTTCACTTCGTGTGCTAATTCTTGATTCTTTTCTTGATGACTCACTCAATAGAAGGCTGGGTTTGGTGTTGTCAATTTTGTTGACTAAGTCGAGGTCATTCTAAGGGATCTGTTGATTAGTGCCTAAACCCCATTGTGACTGGTTCCTGAGCTATTCGCCAGGGGTTAGTCTTCAACCGAGTGGGTTTGCACAGTTGTTAGAGCGTCGCTCCACCCGGGTCATTACAAAGCCTTGAAAAACGGTACTGTGGCCTTCCCTTTAGGCGCTCAGCACGAGAGATTGAGCAGGGACACCGAGGAGTAGGCAATTTGAAGTTTCGCTCTGTGTGACTTCTCCCTCCCACATTGAGGTACCGCCAAAGTAGCATAAAACTTCAGTATCCTTCTTGACCTTGAAATGGATCGTTCTCATGCTCGGCCAGTATATTATTTAGGAAAAAAAAGCTGATAACTCTGTGAACAAGATGAGTCTAGATGCTTGATCCACTAAGTCTTAGATTGATGGTGCCTCCTATGTTTATGTACAAATCCGCTGTTTTTTCCTTTCTGGAGAGTGTCATTTCTGTGACAATGGAAATAAAATTGTAACTGTTCCTCCATAGCGAATTCGAATGTATGATGTGATTTCTTTCGTACAATACACTAACTCTTGTGAACCTTTACAATGATAATCACTAGTTTGCTGTTTAGATCTAATACCGACAGACGAACATTAATATTTTTGTCTCGCCTAATGAAAAATTCTGATTCTGGAAAAAGGATGACTTAGCCCATCCTATGGGCGTGTGTGTGTGTGTGTTGTGTGTGTGTGTGGGGTGTTTGTGCGTTTTGTGTGTGTGTGTGTGTGTGTGTGTGTGTGTGTGTGTGCGTGTGGGCGTGTGGTGCGTGTGTGGTTTGTGTGTGTGCGTGTTCGCGTGTTGTGTGTGTGTGTGCGTATGTGTGTGTGTGTGTTTGTTGTGTTTGTGGAACCTTTTCCCTCCGTGAGCCGATATCTTTCGAACGGCAAGTGCACATTGCGACAACATTTCAGGTAAGCTCGTGGTTGGGTAGACACGATCTGATTAGATTTTGGCACGCAAGTCACTGCTTAAGTAAAGGTAATTGGCCTATTTTTATGTATTATTGTTTAGGCTCGTGAGCAAGATTACGATGAACCGCAGATGCTATGGTGCCTCAGTTTGGCACATGATGCGGATATTAGGTGCTGAATGATTAGATTTTCAGCGTAAAATAGCGACTGTTCATCAAAGTCAATATCGGGGTCAAGAACTTGTTTTTTGCCATAACATGGAACCAAATGTCTGCCGAGGTTGGGAGATGCACCATTGGTGAGTTCACTCGTTGACCTCCTCTGTGTGACCTGACCTCAAATTTTGACCTTACCATATTATGTGCCGAATCAAATTTGTTCGTTGCCAGTTTTCGGATTTCAAAGGTACCTTGCCGATCGAAATGGACCATAATTGACCCCATGTGACCTTTGTGTGCGAAGATATCAGAGTCCAAATTTTCTTTGAAATTTTAGTGCAGTAGGGTGTTCATAGTGATTTGTCACATGTGATTTTAAATCGCAGGTCAAACTAACCCTGATATGAGTTCAGAAAGGTCAAAGGTCAAATATCGAATGAATGTGCTTATTTTTAGAGTTACCGGGCAAAGAAAATAAAACTGTCAATTTTTGGGTATTGGTTGACAGAGCTCGGTGTGCTGAATAACTAAACAACTCTCTCTTCAAATCGGCACTCGTTTCTCAAGGTACAAGGGTTCAAAGGTTGGTTTTGATGGAATAGCATTTCGGCAGTAACTTTGGGATACATAAAACTCTTGTAGGAACTGCGTCATCTCATTGAGAGTACATTTTTCAATACACTGACATGTCTCAAGGTCATCAAGGTCACTTATGGACATAAAACGCCAAATAGTCTGTGTTACGCACAACTTCCAGTGACTGTTTCCGAAGGTCTTAAGGTCAATTTGGGTCACAAACTAGTTTTTTGGCCAATAGCATGGGAACCAAATGTCTGCCGAGGTTGAGGTTACGCCATTGTGACCACTCGTTACCTCCATCGTGTATACCTATGCGAGTTACAGGCAAGGAAATGAAAATGTCAATTTCTTTGATATATTACAGAGCTCTGTGTGCTGATTACACGAAACAAACCCGCTTCAATCAGGCACTCTGTTTTCTCAGTTACAGAAGGGGTTCGACGTTGGTTTTGATACCTTTTTGGCTATAGCAGAGCAGGATACTTGACAAACGTAATGCTTGTCGGACTGGGTACTTTTTCCATACAACTGCAGGTCATCAAAGGTCAATTAGGGGTAAACCAAAACTAGATTTGTCTTACATAGAACCAAATTTCTCCGAGGTTGGAGATTGCGCCATTGTGACCCATTCGTTGACCCTCGTCTGTGTTGACCTTTGACCTCAATGTGACCTCTCCATTCTTGGGCCGAATAAGATATTCGGGTACATACCCTGTATACATAGGTCTTGTTAGCGAATAACCGTGCGTGCGAGATGCCGAGGGTGCATTGAATAACTTTCTCCCCTTTGACGGTGACAAAACAAAATATCTTGACGTATTGCTAGTGCGCGAGGGGGCGTTGAACGCAAGGATGTACGTAGTTAGGCAGATGTGAGATGCGGCCATGACCACCAGCTTGGGTGGATTCCACACGAGGTAGGACTTGAACAGTATCTTAATTTATCTTAAATTGGTTCGAAGGGATGGAGACAAGTTCCCTACAGCAAAATAGACCTGACTAGCATGGAAATGGCACTGAGTATGATCCGGTAATGATGGCCGCATCATGGCCAATTTATCCCTGGAATATTTTCCTATTGAGCATTACTCCCTATTCTGAGTTGCTAGGTGTTTTATGGCCCTTTCACATTATTATACAGATATTTATTTCTGAAATATCACCTTCCCTCGCAAAATTATATTTCCACATTCCTACGCATCCTACCACATCCGTCCACTCTTGGAACCCTAAACCGAAGCTTTTGTATCACATTTGATTTGTATTTTTTGGGGGTGTCGGATATCCTTGCGGTGAGAACAAAGTGTGATGTGGTCTGTCAGTTATATGAGATGACATTAACAGACTAAGTGACACCTACTCCATTTATGTTTGACACTATCACATTTATTTTGGAGCAATGTTGAAATTTTATACAAACTTTCATACAATTTATTATTTGCTTGGCATTTTCAAGTGGCCCCACCCCTATGACTCATCCTATATAGCCGATGGCGGCCCACCTTACATTTTTATAACCACATCACGGTGACAATGCTTGGCATTTTTAACATTTTGCGACAAGGTGTGTATCTTCAAGGGTGTTCAAGGACAAGGTGTTACAAAGTTTGGATATCACCTACAAGATAGCAGAATCCTACACAACTTCGTGTTCTTGATAATTTCCTGTGTTATCCCTCGTTTCAAAACAGCTCGAACAGACAGTTTTGTCGAGGACTTACAACGGCGAAGGAAGTATGTGTGAAACCATCGAATGCAATGACTCCGTGTCGACAAAGACTGCCGATGCTCCCTCAATTGTCCAGTCGACCACTGCAGTCCGTTCTAATCCCCCATTTATCTCTCGATTCCGAAGAAAGAGCGAGCGTGCTCAGTGTAAGCTGCAAAGACGGTCCGGTGGCAAGACAACCATTAGAAAACTACTCAAAACTGGTGCGAATCACAGCACGAATACCTCCTGCTTTATATCCCAAGAAAAGAACTATATCCTGGTAACCATGTGTTCAAATTATCGAAGAGAATACGCATAGGGCCGCGCCTCAGTGAAGATGACATCATAAATCTCTGCAGAGACTCGATTGTTGTTTCTTCTCATAGAAATCTCTAAGATATGGGACGAATTTCGATGCTGTTTCCTGAGATTTGGGTTGCCATCGCAATGAAGGATCTGCTCGGTTCAAAGTTGATGATTAACAATTCAGTTGCGGTGTGGGAGGTTCACGTAAAGATCCCGATGTTTCTCTTTTGGAGGCATCCCGCGGGTAAGTCTGAACTACATGGCTACCTCGGACATCAGGTCCTAGGACCTAGATACCACAACTGGAAGGGTCGAGAGCTTGAATATACGTTGAATCGGGTCAGCAGCTCAACTGTTTGAAATCGGGGGTAATTCCGGTCCTGTCAGTCGTTGGACGCTTGGTCACCAACCGGGTGATCAGATCATACCATCTTCGACACAGGCCGGAGGCTTGGGGTTTCGATCCCAGTCACACCACGACTCCCGAGGTGGGACATGTTGCCTACTCGCTGATGGATGTCTGTATAAACCAGAACCTAGGCGTCACTCGCGTTGCGCAGTCAGGTCACAAGGTCCCTCAAGTAATTTCACATTTCTGATTCTAATACATGGAAATTTCTAAGTCAGCCATAAGACTGCATTTCTTCACTAGATATTATCTACTCATTAACTGTATTCCTTCGCACCCTTATACTACTTCGTCATTATCATATCCATGTCGTAAACATCGTCCGCCTGCGGCGTAAACTTGTTTTTCCTCCTTCCTTCTGAATCAGCCGCAATCATTAATGACTTGGGCTAGTCGCAGTCATAAGTGCGCCAGTTAAACAGTTCAGTCATCTTGCAATCCGAGAGTTCAACGTATCCCCCCTTTGCGTTACCATACAGTACGAAACTTTCAAACGCCACTCTTTTGAAACCAATATATCACATTCCCACGGGTTACGATTAGTGATTGATATCTACAAATGTTGCTTTCGTATGGATAGTAATTCCCCTCAGGGAGTCTTTGAGGGTTTTTTTTTGACACCTTCATTAATAAACCATCGACTTCCAATATGAACGGGCTAATTGGAGACATTAGGCCTACGAAAAACACTTGCGAGAGCAATCTCGAGTAATGTTTTCGCTAAAACGTGATTATTCGGAGTAAAGCCCATTTTCCGTATGCTTAAACGTTATTGTTATTTCAACGGGTGTTTCCATGTGTGCGTATTGCGTTGATGCGCAAGTACGTGCTGGGCGATGACCCCAAACGCTACATGTAGCGTCGCGATACGCTTTCGCAGCTGACGGAGAGGAACAGGGGAATTTCCCGACTATGTGTGTCATTCCCTAATGATTTTACACCGTGGTTAGCCATGCACCCTACAATCTTCTTGTCATCTTTTCATTGTTGTCATACTTTTAATACCCTGTTTGTTCAAATTTGACATAGTTGGCTGAACTTAACACCAACAAAGCCCGAGTTTTCCATTAGTCACATTCCTGATGTCAGTTCTTGTTTTCAGGCATTGTGTTGACAGAATGTGGAATATATTTGGTATTACTCGGAACAAGAAAAATAGGAATGTCTCTCTTTCCAGTACTGGGGTTCGTCGTTCTATACCTGTGTTGTTTTATCTTAACGATAAAGTTTGGGGTAAACCTAACAAAGCTGAGTTTCAACCGTTGGTTAACATTCCTCTGAACTCTGTTTTCAGGCATGGTTTTGAAACGAAATGAAGAACATTTTTTATATGGTATTCATGTGTGTGCTAAAAAAAAGTATAGTCGAATCTGTTTCAACTGTGCATATCTTAACTCCCTCAGACCAATTCCGGTCTTTCCCGAGGACTGATAGATCCCTTGTGATGTTTACTTTTTGTTATATGCGAACCCCGAGACCGGTGTTCGCATCCTGGTCGGGTCATATCAAGGACTTACAATAGTACCTGTTGCCTTTTCCGCTGGCGCTCAGCACAGGGATTGGAGCAGGGAACCACGAGGGGTAGCCTCTGCCGTCTGCGTGTGATTTCTCCTATACCACCCACATTAGGTACATTAAGGTAAACGCCATGCTTTGTTCCTTTGCCTGTGGTGACTCGCAGCTGACAATGAGGTCAGTATACAGTTCTGTGCTCCGCAAAGCCCAAATTTTTCGTCCCTAATGGAATATGTTGCCATATTTAGGGTGGGGCTTCGCCATCCTCTCTCACTGTCCTTGATCGTCAAAACCTCCAGGAAAATTCTTCGTCTCATCCACGACGATCATCTTACCTCCTCACCTCATTCTCTATGCCATCGCAGATCTGTATCATCTCTCTGCCTCCTTTCCCGTTACTTTTATTGTCAATGTTCTTCTGAGTTTGGGGATGTTGTTCCTCCCTTATCGAGGTTCCTCGCCATACTCGCTCTTCTTTTCCAGCTACCCGTTTCGGTTGCATCTTCCGCGTCATCGCACCAAACCTAATGCTCGCTCTTTTTTTTTCCTCGCACTTTTCGCGTTTCCTGTAATAGGCTTCCTCCTCGGATGTATTCCCCTGATTTGACCTCCAGCGGTTCAAGGGTAGAAATTAACAAGCGGGATCTCTCCTCTTTCTTTTAGTCCTCTCGGGCTGTGGGTTGCCTCATTTGTTTAGGCAATTAAGAGGGTCGCCTTCCTCATGTCACTTTGTTAAAAAAAAAAAATGGGGATTGTTGCCCCAAATTATTTCTTTCGGTTTTCTTTCCCCTTCTTCCTCATAATATACCCGAATCCAATTGCTATCAACAATCCTCTCTTCTCCAATTCTCTCCTACACTTGCCCCACATTTGTCCTTTTTGCGCTGGCGTTTATTTCTCGTCACGGACGTCCATACGCATGTTCATTACGCCACTTGAAACGGCGAGACGCAGGTCCCAATACGCATCGTGCATTGCGCATAACGTAGAGCGTATTCAATACGGACACATGGAAACAGGCTTTCATTGTCTAGGTCCCACTGTAATACGGACATCGGTGAATTAGGTCGTGCTATTGTCACAGTAAGTGTGGTGGTGTTAGGTGGATTCTACTCTCCTGCCCCTAAGTAAGCTCAATCTCGTGCATGTGCAGTGAAAACCATGATTAGTTGGGAATGCCTGCCAAGGATCCTCGTATTCTTGGGTATATACTTTACCCTTGTGATCAAGTAGTCCTAAGGCTGTTCACTTGTGTCGCTACGATACGATACATACGAGATAATTATCGGACGTCCTGAGTTAAATGTCTTTTCAATAGGAGTGTTCACACCTGTGGCCGATACGATACGATTACGATACATACATAATTTTCGGATTAATTTGAAAAATTTCAACTTTTATCTTCCGGAATAAATTTTATCGGAGCGATAAACTTGCGCAATGCAGTGATAAACTTTGCGCAATTCTGCAAAAGTATGGAACGCCAATCAGGCTATTGGGGGAGTTTGGCGTGACAAGTGGTTTCAGTGATAAATCAGGGGTTTTGATGAATGTATTGGTAGTGTGCCGTATCCGGGGAATACTTGCCTCTGATTGAGCCTCCTCGGCCCTATTTGCCGCCTGCATGGTACCTACGAAACCATTATTCGTTCGAATCCTGATTCCCTCCCCCAATTACAATAGTATCGTGAACCAGTGTGGTAATGGGAGGGGGGGGGGGGTGGGGGGGGGGGGGTCCAAAAAAAAAAAAAAATCGTGTGGCGGTCGGCGTTCACCAATATCATTTGAGATGCAAAGGCTAAGGAAATGTTTGGTTGTATGAGTGCCGGGGGAGGGTTGTTTTGTGGCTGGTTGAGAGGGCAGTTGGAGGGAGCTTCCCAGAGTGGTGTTGATCCACAGCTGACGGTCTTGACGGAAACTCCATCCTAACATTCATGTAGAAACGGCGGGAAAAGAACGAAGAAGCAACGAAATGAGCTGTGGGGGGGGGGGGTATACTGTCGATCTCGCCAAGTTAAAATGTCTTAAGTTTATATGAAAATAGTAGGGTACACAGTGGGCTGTAAGCATTATTTTTACATGCTGTCTGAGCGATAACCAAGCTTACATTTTCAGCTCAATTTGACCCATGACTCAATTGACTGAATGCTTGCTTGCCAACCTCACTTCGCCTATATTCTTGGATACCATGCTAATTAAAAATAGGTGTCAACGAAAAGGTAGTGCGGGGATGGTGAGTTCAGCTGCCTGATTCGTTGATCGTCAATTGCTGCTTTCTTGGGCATTGCGCGCCTCCCATTGACGGGGCCATGGACGACTTAACAGTGCTGATGTACTGCACTGCAGCAGTGCAGACTACGCATAGGTACTAGCTTTGTGTCAAAGCAGTGAATCCTCACCGCATTGGCGTAGCCACATAGGGCGGTCCTGTGTCGCCCCCCCCCCCCCCTCCCCCGATTGCCTCCCCTGAAATTGGAAATCACCAAGGTCTGTTTCAAGTCCTGAAAATGTAGGAGTACAAATGCCAGCACATATCATCAGACCTCAGAAATTAGCCCAGAATATAATGCGTCAATTTGCCAAGGGAGAAAGGTTCTATTATTTCAACATTTTGTGGGCATGCCCCACAGACCCCTCCGATGTGGTTGTCTGTAGCACCCGGATTCGCCCCCTCCCCCCTGTCTTCAACTTCGTTTCTACGCCGCTGCCGGCGGCGCGGACACATGTGAACACTCACTCATGGTGCACTGCTGGAAGGCGAGTCCTGCAATCCCCGCCAAAAATTTTGGAACAAAACGGGCACGTACTGCGAATCCCCGGCGCCCCCGATGCATTTTGAATGTATTTAGTTGTCATTCCGCCTAAGAACAATTCCCCAACATTGAAACGGGAGGGGGTCGGTTGCATTGGCCCCGGGCCAAATTGACCGTCCAAGCTTCCAAAATACCGTTATTCGGAAGGATTTTGCCCACAATTGGCTGGGATTGTAGGTTTTGTAGGTATGCTGAGATGATGAGATGAGATACGTCGTCCCCTCGTATGTTCGTAGAGGAGTTGCGAGTGAAATTCTAGTCTCCAGTGCATAAAACTGTAGTAAGCTTGGACTACTAAAATACAAAGAATCTGGTCTGTGCTGCAGATTGTGTCCGTATTTTATTATTTAATATACAATTATATTTGCGGGACTTGGGCACGTCCTATCCTAAAGTACTGTCGTCGCAATGCTTGAATTGCCGTGCATTGTGTGTATTACAAAAAAAAAAAATTGGACACTATTTAGTATAATCTGTTGAATTAGCCCAACTGACACTGTAGTGGCTGTTTAAAGAAAATCACACCAATTCTTTTTTTTATTCCTTGCTTTCGTCACAGAATCTAATGCCGTCAATGGCAGTTTTTGTGTGTGTGTGTGTGTGTGTGGTGTTGTGGTGTGTTTGTGCGGTGTGTGTGTTGTGATCGGGTGGTGTGTGTGTGTGACGCGTGCTGTGTTACACGATAACTCGAACCCGACCTTGTGGATCAAGGTTCACACTTGGTATGTGGTTCCCCTGATGAGTACGATGCTCCTACGTTTTGGGGTCAGGTCAAAGGTCATCTGAGGTCACGCTTCAAGCAGTCACGGAATCACTAAGGCTCTTGGCTTCTTGTTTAATTTTGTTTTGTCATTAGGTTTGTGGTACGGTAATGTATTGCTTACTTAAACCTTACTTAAAAGCTATGTAATGGTGTTCATCTGCATCGAGGTGTGAAATTTGATGAAAAGTATAACCTTTACAGCAAATCCACGAGCTCATTAACATTCTTACAACGAATTCATTTCTTTTCCTTCGATACTGACATTCAAGACTAAAATGTTGTTGCCTATCATTTGTGTTTGTTATTCTCATTTTGTGGTTTTAACCTTTTTTATCGCCATATATTATCCATTGACTAGCTGTTCCATGGGGAGACAAAACCAACTTGTTTATTTTTAAACATTGGTTATTTTAAAATGGTCATGCTATAATATTATTGCCCGGCTTCGGTCTCGGGAGGTGTGGCTTTCAGCCTCCGATGTGCGGCCTCGGCCTCGAGGGGTGCTGCCTCGGCCTCGGACTCAGATGCAGCGCCTCGACTACAACACTGTTTAGTAGGCCTGAGGTGGTGTGGTGTAGTACCACCAACAACAATCCGAATGAATTCGATGATAGAAGTCTTCTTACCAAATCATAGTAAAGTTTTAAAACTTGAATCAAATCTCTTTACGTGAAGCTTTTTTTGTTGTGTGTGGTTTATCGTTGCGAATATCAGACCTATTTTCCACGAGGTTTTTGTCCTCGCCTGGCAGAGACTTATTGGTCCTTTGGCGTGTGTGTGTTTGCGTGCATGCTTGTGGTGTTTGTGTGTGTGTGTTATTCACACTTTCTTGTTAGCATGAATTTTTCTCAAAACGTGGTGCCGATTATCACGAAATTTTGTTTGTAGCAGCACCGGTTTGGGTGTACACGATCTGATTAGATTTTGGGCAGCACATTCATGGATTAGTTGGGTGATTACTTAATTATGTGATTTTATTTTATTTAGCTCGTTATCAAGATTACGCAAGAACTGAATGTGCTACGTGACGTATTGGGCATTAGGACCTGGATGACAGTAGAGAACTTATCCGAATTTTCAGCCTAAAATATCTGATTAGTGGTCTACTTTGCATTAAACTTGCGAATATTTCAAGTATTGTCGGCTTTTCACGAAACTGGTGGATGTGGTCTACATGGCTCCAGAAATTCATAAAGTGAAGTTACTATGTCACGGGGGTCATTGAATGTTGTCTAATTTGCATATTTATGGCAAGTGTTTGGAAGTTGTTGGACTTTCCACAAAACTTGTAGAAGTTATCCACTTTGACCTTATCATTTTGAGGTAGCGCTGGGGTCAGTAAAGGTCACTGTATGTGTCCGATTTATTTGGCATGATATATTCTAATTTCAAACTTGGTAAGATTTCGCCAAACTCATTATGTATGGCCTTTAACATTTTCTGGATCTGATGTGTTTGATGTTCCTGATTTGATTGAATCTGCATCATATAATAGCTCTGTTAGAATAAAGCACTGAGGGACGAATAAACCATAGCTCCTGTGAAAAATTTACTGCTTTGTTATAAAGCTCTTGTACGTGCCTAATTTGCATAATTTAATTCCATTCCACTTGGTAAGAAATTTCGCCAAACTCAGTAGGTTGGTCCGTTAACATTTTCTGATCTGATGTGTTTGTTGTTCATGAATTTGATTGAATACCATCATTTAATATCTTCTGTAAGAATGAAGCACTGACGGACGAGTAAACCATAGCTCCTGTGACAATTTACTGCTGTTATAAGCTGCCCCAAGCCCACCCTCATCTTCTTCCAACCCATTTTATTAGGTTGATTATGACCTTCAAAAATACTGTATTTTGCTTTCCTCTTCTCCCCCCCCCCCCCGGATATGTCCTGTATTGCACCATTTTCACTTGCTTTGTGCATACATGCCATAACTGCATAATGTCCTGAGTAGAACAATCTTCTTCTCGTCCTGACAGCCCACAGTACTTTTATAGGGGCTTGCAGGTCCGAGCTAGCCTATCAATCTGTCCTCACCTATGTTTGTTTATTCAGGACTGGTACTTGGAATGGTCTGTGACTGTGTTGCTATAATATGTCAATATATGTCAGCAATAGGCATTACTAGATAGACATTGTGGAGGTTTTCCTAAAGATATTTTTGGGACTCCTCGACGGTCTGCGTGGGGATAGTTTGTTGGTTTTGGGGGAGGCGTGGAGGGTGTCTGCTGACTGGCAGGGGGGGGGGGGGGGGGGGGGGGAGGGGGGGGGGGATTGGGCAAATGTTCGGCTTGCTTGCAAAATAGAAGCAATGAATAATAAATGAAATTTGATTTTAAAAGGCAATGAAGCCCGGCCTGCTAAGGATTTAGAACATTTCAAAGTTGGTTTTGGGTCAAAGAAGTGAGTTGACTGAGCGATAAGACTTCATTCAAATGTGGGCATTTAGGGAGAGAATCGTGGGGGAGGGTGTGGGGTGGGCATGAAGAAGAAAAAACAATTAAGGGACGTTTGTATTAAGAGTCAACCTTTATGTCAGTTTGTTTTAGGAATTTTTAGGGCATTGTTATGTGTTATTGTGAAAAAATATTGATGTTCGTTTGACAGGACGATAGTCTGCATGAACTATTGGTTGTTTGTGTAGTATGGAAGTATAGAAACCACCGATCGCCAGCCATGCGAGATACTTTTTGGGGCATCGCCTCGTATCATTGTTATCGTCCATCTGTACACTTATAAGCCTAGGTACACTGCTCAAGGCCACATATATATGACAATTGACATACCTGAGGACTGTGTTTACCTAGATCTACGATATTTTATAATAATATTTGCCACCCATTGCTAGGATGAGAATAGCGGTGAAGATGAGAATCACGCTCTACTAAATAAGGAATATATCATAAAATGGGCCGTTATTTAGTTTCAATATGGAATATTTAGCGGAGCCTATAACAATTAGGCTTTGTACTAGAAGAAACAATTGAATTCGGGATGTTTTTCTTAGCAGGCTCCACTCCCCCCCCCCCCCCCCCCAAAAAAAGAAAAATAGGGAGAGGTATTCCAAGTTATTTTGATTTTCCATTTATTTTATAATGATTGTTTATATATATTTCTCTCTGTGAGGAATGAAACGTAGAATTGCATCATAATTCCCGAAAAAAAAAAATGTTCTCAAAAAACGTTACGTTATTGTGCGATGGAAGATAGTGTGAGTCGGATGAGAACGTTCATATGTAATCGAAAGAAAATATATGGATGGAAGCAAAAATAAAAAACCTCTTAGATGTTAATAATAATGATAATTATTTATAGTAGTAAACTATATGATAACAAACATTCAGCTTTGATATGGTATCAAGAGTGATTTTTTCAATCAATACGCGTTAGTGTTATTATTCTTCTGAGTAGCGGTAGTAAGTGTACGGACTTTAAGTGGTATTGGTATTCTGAGTATGGTGTTGATTATTCTATACAGGATAGTTGGCTTCAGCAAAATTGAATTAATCTATGTGCTAATTATTCTCAAAATGAAAACAATATTTTGCAATGATCAGAATATGACTATTTGGTTTTTTTTTTTTACCGAAGTCAAATAATACGATAAGTTAGAAAAAAAAAACACAATGTTACTATCTCACCGACGGGCCACAATGGATATAATATTCAGTTCACCTATATACATCAATTACTGATTGTCTTGGCAACATTTTTATGGGACAATCATGGTTTGGTGACTAGCATATATCGATTATGTACCTCATAGCCAAGGTGGTAGGAAGTAGGTCTCCTTGTATGTTCGACGTATATGTAAGGGTGTGTCCGTTAAAGCATGTTTCGTCAGGTTCGCCAGTTTGAAACAGCAGACTCGTTCAAATTTACACTGGAATTACCACGTGTTCCCTCTCTGAAATAGGTGACAAATCGTCGACCATTATACAATATCGGAGATTGTAGCCGCAACTTCCACGGGGGTATAACCAAATATGGAGGGGTCTAAACTCCTCCCTTAATCGCGACCCGATTCTTCCCCAAATCTCCGGGAATAAAAGGCAAGGGCAACACCAAAAACAACCAAGAGGTTTCGAATATATAACACAATGATAAAAACGTAAAATGGAATAATGTATTTGATTACCAGGATTCAAGGAAATAAACTTGACTCACAAAAATACAGCTGTGCTCGAATCTTAACAATCAAAGACAACTTACGCGGAGCGGGCCTTCTTTCGATTCCACTGTAGTTCTGGCCGTCACAGTAAGAATGCTTTCCGGGCGTAATGTCCCTGGATGACCGGCATCCCACGCCTGGTCAAAACACCCAGAAGTCGATCAGGCGTGTTCGCGTGCAGTCTCGTGGGTACTGCAGGAGAGTGGCGTTACCAGAATCTGGGGGGCCCAAGGGTGGCCAGAGACATTTTTTTTGGGAGCAAAGAATTTGTCTGAAAGTAAGCCACCATAGGTTGGCGGGGACGCTCCGTTGCGAAATATGGCTGCGCACAAGACCCTAGTATGACGGAAAAGACCTCCCGGGCGTTTAGGTTGAGTATGTACAAGCTTCAAATCTGGGCGTTGTGATCACAAAATTTTGTTAATCGATGGAAAATTAGAACTTTTGTCGGACCTCGGTCCTTATCGCTGCCCCAGAATGTCTCACAATTTGTGGACTCCACACCACTCTCACACTAGTGTGCGGGCGAAGCGCGCAAATTTGTTTCCCGGTTTTCACGGCAAAGTAGGAAAAACAGGAATCTCGCCGAAAAGTCGGGACATTTAGTAGCTGAGTCGACTGTCCCAAACATGATATGACGTCTCAGACGAGCGAGGCAGGAACTTCCGAGGGCAGTCACGGAAGAAAACTGGCGTTGAAAATCCAAGCAGTATGATAGCCCAGGACTACGGCAGTTCCGAATTCGCCCGTGGTAGAGGAAGAGGAGGGAAGAGGAAAACGACCGGAGGCTAAAGGGTTTAAAAGATTGATTGTAGTTTCCGAGGTGTGCGGAGAGCAACGGGACAGAATCACCACTAGTACACGCGCGACGCACCGTTCTTTGTTTTTTTGCCAGACTATCTCAAACCTGTTTGTTGAATATCGAAACTACAGATTTTTTTTTTGAAAAATCACCAATTTCATTTGGGTGGGCCAGGGGCACAAGGTTTTTGAGGGAGCACGGTCCCCTGCCCCCCCCCCCCTCCTCCCCACCACCCACACACACACGACCGCCACGACTACAGGTGAAACTTCCGCCTCGGTTGAAGCACATTCACAGGAAAACCTGATTCAGGAAGGAGGAACTTAGGAAACAATGTTTTATATGGCCTATGCTGACAGTATGGAGAGACGAAAAAATTGTGAAGACTCAACGGAACGGAAATGCCTCTACAAGTGATGAAGATAGAAACATGTAGCACTAGCTTGTAGTAAACATTGTCTTCAACAAAAACACACGACTCCTTGAAAAAAAAAGTAGATACTTTGGAGAAAGGAATCCAAGCATGTATTCAGGCAACGCGGGCATCAATGAGGTGGGCAAGAAAACGGACATACGAATGTATAGTATGTCAAAGGGTCGCAATTGTATGATTTTTACTGACCTTTTAACTGACATTTGCGTCTTGGCTGAGGTTATTCGTCCCGATTCTGTTTAGGAATTGGCACGCTTCATGGTTTGACTGGTGAAGTTCGACAGACCAGCGGTTTACCTCCACTGTAGGGCGTCAACTTGAGTAAATGAATAGGAAACTTTATGCGCGAAACGAACATCCCGGAGTCAGCTAGTGCTTGCCAGTGTACTCTCACTCAAATCCTTTTGGGGAGGCGGCGTACGCGTCGTAAGAGCTCCATGACTTTCATATCACTTAAGTGTGAGTTCAAAATCCCAGGAGGTGAAAGCCAGGGTTGTTGTTTTTTCGCCAGTGCTGTTTAGACAAGCATGTCTTCTCCGAATTATCAAGCTACCCCCGTGTCAAAGAAGTGGGCACCTGCGAGGTACGAAGTAGGCGCCCTGCGTTTGGTGCCAGGACTGTATAGGTCGTGATTGAACGGGCACTTCTGGGTGTGTCAAGCAGTCGCCAGCACAGGGTTTCCAAGACCAGTGAAAGCGCTAGTCTTGGAAAGTCGCTGTCTTGATACAAGCTATAAACCCGAATCTTAATCTTCACACTGACGAAATTTCATAAACAATGCAACCATATACTTGAGAGGTAACTGCTTCTCGTAGGGCCTAGTAGCCAAATCAATCACTGCCATAGGTCACGACATTGACACACCCTGATAACTAAACCTTCAAACCAGTTTATCCGCTCATCGATTGCATGTGTTGGGTGTTCTGAAATTATTACTTGTAAATTTAATCTCGCCAAAAATGAGTACTTATAATTTTTTTTTTATATCTAAGGACAATAAATCCGCCGTTTTCTTTATATGAGAGTCGTATTTTCGAGGGATTATTTTTCCTAGTCCCACATGTACCGGCCATCTCACTACCGGCTACGGGTCTAACACAAATATATTTTATATTTTTCAGATCTCTCTCCCATGACCAATGTTTTGTCTCGCCTGAATGTGAATCCAGGTATAGACCCTTAGCAATCACTTAGTGGTCGCGTGGTGTAGTGTGTATTCTCTTCAACCGATTTCTCCCGAACGGTACGACGGATTGCAACGAAATTTACGGACCCCCAAACAGTTCTTCTTCGTTTTGATGGGTTTTGATCAACCTTGGACACAATGTTAATTAACCCATGAGACATGCTTGAACTTGTGACGGTCAAGGCTCGAAGGGGCACTATAGCCATTATGTGTAAAATTTCAAAATGTCTTTTTTTTTTTTCTGCAAAATACATTAGTTTTTTTTAAGAGTGGATTGTCGACTGCTAGCGTCCAGCGAACAAGAGACGGCGAATTTTGCATGACGTCCGACCACATATCGAAATGTGCGGATACATTTCTCCCGTATATTAATATCAATTTTATTTTGGACGGAAAAAAGGTGAAATATCCCATTGGTTTCAATTTATCTAAATTGAAGGGTGGGCAGGTATATTGTTACAAATTGATTTAATTGACGAACATCTCTTTAACTGTGTCGTAACGGTAGCGTTCCGTTTCCAGCTTCTTGCATATTTTGGATGCAACCTCATATAGTGGCCTTATAATTAAAACGTAACATCTGATGAAAAAAGCAAAAAGGTCATTTCTTCGATGGATTTGACCAAACTTGGACCCAATGTCCATTGGCGTTTGTGACTTTAAAGGTCCAGGTCAGAGGTCATTAAAAGGGCGCAATAAGCCGTTGTGTGAAATGAACGAACACTGAGAAGAAAGAATACCAATATGTTATGAGTGCAGCAATTATGCCTGCATCACAGCAATTATAATCGCGAAGTTATGATTTTCACATTCATACCGCATATCACATCTGCATCTATGGAATACTTTAGCCTAATGGCTTTCGTGCTCGCGTTTAGATATGATGTATTTTTAATTTTTTGAGGTGGTCTGACGTCATTAGAAGACATTAATAAGGTTGGACTGTGGGACTTCAAGTGAGAACAGCTAAGTGGAAGGGGTGTAACCAGGTTGCCACTATGATTTATCATTTATTTGGAGCACCTGTGTAAAATTATGACCAATATTACATCAACATATTATCTTACTTCCTGCGTTTTCAATGGGGCCCCCACCCCACAAACTCATACCACTGTGGCAGCCATCAATATCTATTCACGCACCCAACATTACATTTTTATAACAACATTTCCCCCCCACTTTCAAAAGTAAGGGGATACATATATATTAAAGTGGGGGCCCCCCTCACTTTCCCGTACCCGTACTGAAAAAATAATAGGCCACATGCCCAATGTTTGTATCGCTCTAACTGATTCAATTTTGTGGTCTAACCAAACAATCGCTTTGGAAATTGTCTCAAGTTCCCTAATTCCAGATGCGGACCCCACTGGTGAAGATCTGGACCCGACTAGGGCCGGGGTGGAAGGATTACCCATGTTACATACCGAGTTCGCGAATAGCCAAAGTGCATTATTTTTCAAGTGTTTCCGCGCCCCAAGGCGTGTTTCTTCCAGGCGGTGTTGTGAGCTAAATATGCGATGTATAAGCTTTAATCATTTGTCACTCGATTCATTTTCAGAGCCTTGGGGGCAGACTGCCCCCCCCCCATTTTCTGATATGAAAAATTCGGACTAGAATTCGTGTAAAATTTGGGAATGAAAAACTCAACACAAAAAACCTGAATTTTTTGCAGAATTTTTTCGATAAAATGCGCGGAAACTGCATTATTTTTTTCGCGCCTTCGCGCGCGCCGGTAGTTTACAATGACTGACTTGTAAATTGCGGGTAAAATTTTCTCTGCTCCCAAATTGGAGTGGTTCTGTACTCCCATGGCTTTTTCCCCTTCGATCCCACCAAGACCATTCGTAAAAAACCCCCTGTATCCTACACAAACAAATCCAAGAGTAGAAAAGGTATGGAAAACATACCATGTGTGATACGGGGCAAATCACTTATTATGCACAAGACACTCTTTGTCTGTCCTTTTACTCAAATCACACATGCCATGCTATTGAGCCTGGCAAGTGCCGTTCCGTCGATCTGGAGGTATTAAAATCTAAATATTCTTTGGACAGCTTCGCGCAAACTGATGGTGGCGCTCCCTTAGATGGTAATTCGCATTCATGTGTCCCCCCCCCCCCCCACTTCTCACCGATCCGACGCCCCTGCAAACACTGTTTCAACAGGCGAAAAGGTTGAGTGACAGTAGGAAACGCGGGGACTCTACGAGCTGAATGTCATATTAGCCTCCCTCTTCTATCACTTCGCCAACTATAGAAAAGGACAAAAAACCCCATGCTTCGAAAGCATGAATCGGAACACGCTCGCCTCTACTCATGGGTCGCTATGTATATGCAGACAGTATATGTATGTATCAGAAGTTGTGGACGATACATATTTGAGCACTTATTACCATATGGTTTTTATCAAACTTCACGAGCATTAACCCATCATGACAGCCTGTCTCCCCCACACAATTGGTGATAACTAACTCCTGTTGGCACATCTATAATGTGATCATAGACTGTAACTTAGCGCCAAATCGCAGTGACCTGTGGGAGGTTAAGCTCGTTCTATCCCACTTGATTTGCTCTACCTTCCCCGATTATCATGATAACACACCTGTCCCAACACAAGGTCTGAATTTGTCGGCACTCGGCACCAGTCCACCTAGGCTGGGATTCCATAGATGCGAATGCGTTCCTGCGCTGATGTGAAAATCAATATTTACAAAAAACAAACGTTTGTTTCAGAAGAGAAAACACTAAAAAGTTTATGTGAACACACCATAAAATGCAGCAGCCCATGCATATTGCTGTTGCTGGCCTTTAAGGCTGAAGATATTCCATGGAATTCATTCGCAGTGATACGTATCCGTGTACGCATTGGTACAAGTGCTTTTTTCGCTGATTCCGTGTTGTTTTGCTTCATTTATCAATTGTTTCGCCTCTGTGAAACACTATTTATCTCTTCAAAATAAATATGACATATTCAGAACTGGCCCCGGCTCCTTTCAACGTAAATTGGCGGATTTCCCACATGCGTACTGGACCCGCAATTAGTGGAATCTCAACCTAAATCTACGACACAAACCGACGGCATGATAGAGGGCGTTTTGCTGAATAATTGCGACATGGAGAATATTCGAAACCTTCCAACAGTACATAGAATAGCGATGGAATATACTAACTGAATTACACTATCTACACAGCGCCGCTACTTGTTGAAGTCAATTCACGGTTGCAAGTGCACATGATCACGCCAGAACTCGTCACGGTTGCCAAAGGAACGGCGTAAAACTTAACCTTTACCCAGGTTTACACACTTGAAAACGATTCGAATTTCATTCGAAGTTTATTTTTGTAAATGATGTCCCATTGCAATATTAACTCTCTCTCAGTGAACTTCTTTTTTTGGAGGGCGTGTGGTGTCACACGTGACTGAATGCCTCTTGTGCCCAATGGTCTCACATGAGCGAGCAGCTCCAGTGAACGAAGGAATTAACTTCTACTCGTATTCAGGTATTTTTGTTAGATTGTTGGGGGTGATTGTCTTCAGATTAATTGCATATTGTAGTTCTGGTTTATACTGTTTAATGTTGGTGTAAGGCGACCGTTTCTCGTGGCGGGCGGGAAGGGAGAGCATGTGTCATAAAGAGCTACTTATCGTCGTTTCAACTTCTTGACTTTTGCGTTTGCATGTGTAGTGGCACCTCCTCGTAACACCATCCTTAATTCTGATTTGAGTTAGTGGGATACGCTACTTCTTTGGAGTGGGGGCTTGGGGGTCAAAATTGACTCACAGATGCGCGTTTAAGTCGGGACAGTGTAGTTCGTGCTGGTGCATGTACTCGATAAGCCAAGTTAGGTGGTGGTACGTTGCGCATGCTCACAAATGAAACAGTTCGGAGGAAATAGACGGCCCCCCCCCCCCCATAGCAATATCGTTACGGCTAATTTTTATACTGTCACCACGATTTCAAAAACCCCAATCCATTCCTCCCATGTTTCTGGATGTTATGTCGATAAGTATGGAGGGAAATCCTGTAAAGTTGTGTTGGCAGGATTTGTAATTTTCAAAATGCCTCAGCTGCGGCACCGTTACGGGCAGTGCGTGCCTGTGTGCATGTACTCGAAAAGCCAGTTCGTGGTTTGGGAAGAGGGGGACATGCTCACCGCTGCCACAGTCCGGAGGAATGGACGAGATTCCCCACACACTATTCCCGTCACCACTATTTCAAAACCCAACAAATTAATCCCATTTTCCGCTGTTAGTGGGCGATAAGTATGGGGAGGGGGGCGAATCTGTACAGAATTTTCAGCATGGGAGTTGTCCGAAACTGGGAGAATGACATGTGGTATACCCAACCGTAAACTGGCAAACCGTACCTTGGCCAGTTGCGCTGTTTACAAGCCTGGCCTCGTGGGAGTGAAAGGGCCGGAAAGCTGTGACGCAAATTGAACAGACCACAAACGAATAGACGTTGAAGGCAACTAGGTATCTCTTCAACGCGGAATAACAAGACTTCTGTATGCCACGCTTGCCAGTCGTGATTGAGGCCATATGGCGTACTTGATCTCATTGAAAAAACAAAGGGCCCCGCTGCTCCGCAGTTCGAGCCACGTAATGAACATGACGAAAGAGCGGGTTTCGTACTAGGACTAGGTGATGAGAATATGGTTCAGAGGTGTTGCAGACGCCATATTTTTAACCGCCTCTGGCATTTATAGTCTTCTGAAGAACGTTACTCATCTGGAAATATTTCCACACTTATGTGCCACGCCCCGCCCTCCATTCGCCCAACGCGGTGGTCAGGTTCCTTTGAGTACAGCTAATTCCTAAATATAAACCTCGTAAATTTAGTCTCAAAATTCCGCAATATTGTACCTGTAAAGTCATTCAAATGGTACTGCCGTATCAGATCAGTTAATAAATTGAAAGCGCACCTATGCAGCACTATGGTGGGACAGGAATTTTAGAGACCCCACTGACCCACGGTTTATGACCCAAAAGGATCATTATACGTTTCCACGAATAACACTCTCGGCCTCCACTTCTGGTCTTTCAGACATTCCATCGAGAACGGAAGGTTGCGACTAGAGATTCTATTCAAGCGGTTTGTTCGCATTCCATCGTATCTTTGACAGTTGAGAATTACAAGGAAACGCTTTTGGGGCAAACCGTCAAAAATGACATAAACTGCCCTACGCTCTTAACGCAGGATGAAGGGGCCGTTTAGTACTGCATTTTGCCATTTTCACAATGCCCAGTAGCTGACGCTTAAGGGTTATCCAGCAGAGTATAACCGGTGATCCTGCATTGCTGAACTGTGGTCAATAATAATAATAATAATGATAATAATAATAATAATAATACTAATAATATAATAATAATAATATAATAATAATAATAATAATAATACTAATAATAATAATCAGCGGAATTGTGACGTTTTTTTCAGTTCTCCCGTTACCTGTCATCCCACCACTGATCGTTTAACGATCAACAAAAAATTTGTAAATGGTTCAGTATCATCCTAACATGACATGAGTGATATTATCAGAGTAGCTGGTCCTCGATCGATAATTATGACATCAAAAGATTTCTGTTAGTAATTAGGTATTTCGGAGCGGGACCGTGGACGAAAATGTGCTTAGAATTGGATCTCAGTCTTAGACGAAGGCACGTGGAACCCCAAAGGATTAGTCCCTCGAACTAGTTCCCAAGTCTTCGACCAGCAATTCCACGAAATCGGCAAGTACCCGCAGCATCATCTGCAAAGTCCAAGTCAGAAACCCCGCAGTCGGTGCCATGATATACGACCCTAACCATAATATAGTCAGTTCCGAACAGTCTCGAAGCTATAGTGTATACCTCTCCTTTTCCGCAACCGAGACACGGTCATGAAAGACCAGGTATACACCTCGCGTGCACTTCACACGCTTTCAGTACCGGAATATGGAGAGGACATCAGTTGGCACAAGCCTGAAATGGCACAATCCACGCGCTCAGGCAAATCTTTATAAAAACACACTACTCCTACCCCCCCCTCCTCCCCCCCCCCCCCCCCGTCACACACACACACAATACACACAGAGTCGAAAACGTTGCAGAAGTCGGTGAAGGCTTCACGGGAGCTCCTAACATGTCACCGGATCCCACTATCCCATCACGGGAGCCAAGGTGCGCCGGATCCACATTGGACTCCTTGGGAGATGGACCCAACTGTTCGGAACGAACCGGCATATAACGACAGATCATTTTTTCAAGATGATTCGGTCAAAGACGTAACCCTGCTCTCATGGGCGGCGATCACGGGGAGACGGGGGGACATGTCCCCCCCAATATTTTTGGGTGGGGGAACATGAAAAAATCCCCCCCCACCCAATATTTTTGCGGACTGGTGAGAAATCGTCAATCGAAGGTAAGTACGACGGCGCGATAACACAAGCCTTACAGACAAAGGCCCTGACCATACTTACATTAGGTTTTTCTCAACTTTTTGATTTGAAAGCCAAAATGCCATAAATTTCGCGCTGGAGCGCGCTGCATTTTTCTTACCCTTTTCGGGTGATACAGAAGGCCCATGCACAATAACTTTTCAGATCTCGGCAGATATGCTTCTTCTCCATTCGTGTCTCTTCGAGTGGGGTGAAATAGTTGGGGAGGCCACAAGAAGAATTCGGTTTAGGGCACGAATCGTGGTGTGGGGGGTTTTTTTCCCCCACCTAGCTGGAATCCAACTGCCATTTCCCGAACACTGCACATAACCGATGGATTGAGTTTATTCCTCTTTTAATCCTTATTGTTTATACCACCCTGTTGCCCGTCTCGCTGGCGCTCAGCCATGGTAATGGAGCCGGGACAACTGGGGTAAGCAATTTTGTAAGTTTTGTCGTCTGCCTGTGGATTACCACTAACCCCCACATACTCTGCAAAAGCGGCATTGCCATATTCTTGTAGCCTGCATGGTGAAGGATTCGGGATCTGCAAATAGGGTGCAAGTATCCCGGTCTGCACCCTTGCTGGGCCATTCTTGAATATACACCATAAAAAAAAACATCAGTATGGAGTGACTGCCTCGATTTGGTTTTTTGATCAAGGACCGGGCCGAAAAATGCTCACTTCTTCCACGATGGCAAATTTTCAAGATGCGGTCATTTTCCAACTGAATTAGAAGGGCAATATAATTATGGCACAGCGGAGTTTTCGGAAATGTATTGTCAATTTCAGTGATGTTGATTACTGCCCTAATAGATGGGAAGTGCCGCTCCCTGCAATCTGGGGGTCTGTATGACCTGATGACGGGAGACGCGGCATCCGAAGGTGGCGTGAATTTTAAGGCGTATACATCGATCATTTCCCCATTTCCTTCAAAAACGTTTCTTGAGATATAAATTTTGGAAATTCAGTGTTTTATGGATGTTGCATGCATTGCTTACTCCTTACGGCCCGGAAGTGTTTCCTGCATTCTGGGGTTCTGCGGACAGACAATTTCCCACTAGTTGCCCGAAGTGTAAGGAATAAACATCACTCAGTTCCTTCAAGAATGGTCGAGAGGTATGAATTTCGGATATTTATTACTTATTTTAGGGCATGTTGCTACTGCCATACGGACCGGGAAGTGACGTTTCCTGCATTATGGGGGGGGGGGGGGGGGTCTGTAAGGCAAATAAATCTTGCACGCTACGCGTCGACCAATGGTGCCGCAAATTGTGAGGCGTAAACATCGATCGATTACTTCAACAAAGTTCCTTGGAATATAAATTGCGAAAAACCTCATTGTCAATTTTAGGGATGTTTATTGTTTACTGCAATAAGGCCCGGGAAGTGTCGTTATTTCCTGCTTTCTGGGGCCCGTAAGGGAAAAATCTCCTTTTACGCTACGCGTCAACCTGATGCGTATAGCCGAATGGTGAGGAATGAACAACGATAAGTTCTTCCGAGAACGTTTTTTAAAATATATATTCAAGTTTATCGTCGATTCAAGGGTTGTTGAACTCACTGCCTACGGCCCGGGAGGGACGTGCCGTTTTCTGCAATCTAAGGGGTCTGTGCCTGGAAGGCCAAATTTCGGACGCTACGCTCCAACCTATAGTGTGTGCTCCGCTTAGATGGCAATGCCTCAATTGCCTCCCCCCCCCCCTCTCCCATATGAACACAGATCGCCGGCCTGGACCATGACCTCCTTCTCCAGGTATAGCAAATGGGTCCCATTTTCCAGTCAGTTGGGATGACAAGGTGTGGTGAAAGTTGGGGACGCCCATGGATATATTAACACTAAGCCATTCGTTACAGTATATCCCCTCCCTCCACACATTTAAACTGAATTGCTCGGTGGATGAGGTGACGGGAAATTGGGAGGGCCGAAGAAAGGCAAAATATAAATGGATAGAAATGTATCGCAATGATCAGGGAAAAAGTGGGAAAAATACCAACGTATAAACAGATAAACTGCCGGGTTCAGGGCTGTTGGGGATGTTGAATGTTGAAGCGTTGGGGGCACCCCATCAAGTAGGTTTGAACCACCCCCCCCCACTCCGTCGGGAAAGTTAGGACGCGCCGTCACTGGTCGCCCCTGTAGCTTTTTGTTTATTGTGTCAGAAGTTGGCCCTCATTCACCCTCACAAGGGGGGACAGTGACCGTAAAAGAACTGGTGAGCCTTCACATCTGTTACAGACACTGACAGAAGAAAGGTCAGTCCAAGTCATAAGTTCCTAAATGATAGGAGGGCAAATGCCAAGTCTGCCCCTTATCTTCACAGTGCCAAGTTTAACCTCCTAGAGTTTTCACTAATTACGAAACTACCGTACCCAGTACAACTCATTCAATTACAAATTTTCGGACATGAAACACTCTAAATTCAGAGCCTCAGGAATTTCGAGCAACTTGCATCCTCATCCCGGCAGGTCAAGTACTCAACTGTCCATAGACAGTTAGAGGACAGTACGATATTGACTTCACAAAGATTTACTGTAAACTAAGTTTCCTCCCATTGCTGTGTTTTAGTGAGAGAAACCTGTGCTAATATGAACAGTAGAGTCCGACAGAGAGGAGTGAGCATTGCATTAGTAACGTGGGCGACTTATTGGGGTAAGTAATTGAATTTAATAGATATCTGACGGCACCACGGCGGAGAGAAAACATAAACTCGATGTGGTCCGGGCTGAGCCACAACCAATCCACAGAATCACGCGGCCGTGCGTCACAGCCTCCGCGAAATAGGACCGGACAGACAGGACCGACATAGATTTAGACGTGGCTGATAATATGAAGATGTGGATTTACACATAGATGATCGATATATAGTACTGTAATAGTATAAATGTTTGGACGACTGTGTCTTAATCGCCCTGGCTACGCGTATTACATCCTCTAGTTGTTTTACATATGTACCAGTGGTGTAACCCGTACCGTCACAATAGTCTAATTAAATTATCAATCTTGCTTCATGTTGTTAAAGCGGCCAATCACGTCATTTCTCAAGCGTGTCAATGGTAACTGTATTAACGCCTGCAGTACATATACGCGGGCCTCGTGGAGTTCGGCCTTAATAATCGCATGTAAAACAGCACAGCGTGCGGTGGTGGCAAGTAGGTGGCAACTACGGCGGAACTACGTGGTATCGCAGAAGACATACTAGTTGGAAAGTTGCTATAATATGGAGCTAAATTAACGCGATTAGTCATCACCTCGCATGTCTTCTCAATAATACCGAGAAATCCTTTTGAAAAGTCTTTACAAGACAAGATGTAGGGGTTATATACCCATGATCTGCAGGTGGAGTGGAGTAGTTTCAGCTATAAGTTCGATGGTTGCTGGATCGCAAGATGAGTCATCGAGTCTTGAACAGGACAAGTACTGCACTGACAGGATGAGGGTGATTCTGAGGAGATTATTGAAAAGGTATTGGGCCGGCTCCAAGTCGACAACTCGCAAGAGATCATGTGCGGAAAAAAATGGAGAGAATGCAATACATGAGCACATTGTAAGGTCGTGTTCCAGTTTCTCGAAGGAAAGTAGATCGGCGTATATAGGGGAAAAGGAGGCCAAGTAACGCATGCCTAGTTAGCAGAATTGTGGCAAGCTGATAGCTGACCTGCTGAACACTATATATAATGATTTTGTTATCGTCTGCAGCACGGTCTTTCTTTATTTCCGGAAGAACAGAGAAGGAGAGGTATGAAGTGGAACATATTTACAGCAGCTGTCGGTTTGGGTTAAGGTCAATATAGCTCCTCGCGCGCGGTATTTCTATGGGCGGTCAGTCGTTTCGTTCCGTTTCGTTTATTTCTTTTTCCACAATGAAATTTAACAGTAACGAAAGAAAAAGAAAAAAAAAAAACTCTGAAGAGTAAAAATGGAGGAAATGCACTGGAATCCCCGGTGGGCACATAGATGATCGATAAAATCATGGATGCAGATCCGTTGCTCGTCTAGTGGCTCTAGTGTGAACAAAATGGTTTGCTTATAGGAGAAGGAGTCTTCAAGCACGGTGGGAACGTAGCTCTGTTGGCTAAGCTGAAACTAACTGCTGCAGAAGGGCAAGGGACCTTAGCTGCCTCGGCAACTGGGTCGAAGCTATGAAGTACATGCTAGAGAATGAAAGGCTAGGGTCTATTCAATTACCTCTACCCAAACGCAATCGTTATCGTGAGCCATGCAATTCGGTGCGCCGCTTTTCACTGCCAAGTCAACCTAGAGGCTATAGCCTGATCGACGCCCCTGCTCATTTCGATCTACCCAACCAACCGTTGAACGGTTGTATTACACACTGAGATCTGGACAAATGAATTCTGCTTGCAAATTCTATGAAATACATGTCAATAAACTCCCTCATAGTCTGTTGAAGCGAGAATGCGCAGGCGCACAAATATTATACGACGTTCGCCGTTACGCGTTATGTCCGCTTTGGCTTTTCAGCTGCACTCGCGGTTACCGTGGTTTATATTTGACGAGTTGACAGACAGGCAGCTCTGAGCTACTAGTTGGAGTAGGCCTATTGCTATTTCGGCCTAACTAACCGCACCACTCGAAGGCGTGGAGGGGGTTGTTGTGTCGGGTATAAATAGGAGACCCTCGTCTGACTAAAACGTATACGGCCTTGCAATACCCTGGACCTCTGAACAACAGGTGATCAGTCACTTCCAGCACACACGCGCTATTTACCGATAGCGTGCAAACAGTAGGCATATAGCACAGCCAAACCAAGGTTAAGCTGAAATTAGATAACTTGTGAGTGTGATCACTGTCCGGGAATCTGTGGAGTGCGGCCGGTAGTCCATTTGTCATTTCCCTGAATCGTCCCTGGAACGAGAAGTAGAACAACTCGGTATCTTTTCAAATGGCGTGGTTTCGAGGAAAACTCTCCGTGGTTATTCTGCTAGCCCAGGTCGTCTTCATTCTGCTCTTCGGGCTGTTTGCGCAGTACGACGAAGAGGCGGATCGCACAAGGGTGGGGAACACGACAATGCCATCAATAGGTTCTATGGAGGTGAGTACCTAAATTAATTTGCTTGTTAGCCAGGGGGGACCGGTCCACCCCCTTGAAAAGGAGGGGGATGAATCACTCGCAATGTGGGTTTCACGTTTATGTCCATTTAATTCCCTGTTACGCCCCTGTTTTTGACAGCCCCCCCCCCCTCCCTGCTTGTTCGTTTCAAATTCTCAATTGGTGATGGCCGCGCTCTCAATCACACGATAAATTGAAACCCTGAATGAATTACCCTCAATGTTTTACCGAAAGAGGCGGGATATTAGACATCAAATCTGGCATGATGGCCTGATAAAGTTCTCAGCAAGATCAGTCTGCGGACGGCTTAATGCCGTGTATGGGCCTCCCGGGAGAATTTGCTCCCTCTCTAACACTGTATGCCAACCGATACGGTAGGTTTAAAACCATAACCGGTGAATATATCACCAATCATAGCACTGAAATATAACCCACGTCCAGAGTAGTATGTATGCTACCTTGGTTGTCCTATTCACAGTGAGAAAGAATCGTGAGAAGGGGGTCGGGGTACAATGAGAGAATGAAAAAAACAATACGTATGCGAGGAAACACATGCAAGATAGGGGCGACGACCGGAATTCGCGGAGTCGCATTTCCCATGTTAAATTACGAAATCGCGTTTCCTTTCCGGTCGCCGCCACGGAAAGTGGTGAAAAGTAACGGAATATAAACTATTCTACCAGATTCCATGTTATTCATTATATAGTAGCGAATATAGGCCTACTCGTACTCACACAATGTACGTGGACTGATAACGTACAACTACAAGGTTCTGAGTTTTCTGCTTTATAAAAAGCAAATTCTGTTTTTCCACGACTGTAATGTAACATAATTTTTGCCGGTATGTAGCCTATACACGCTGCACACCACCAGAATTTCACCCGCATGCCTGGGTAAGAAGGAAATTACCCCGGCTTTGCTGGGTGCTTACTTGCAAGTATAGACTGGGGCCCACATGAATATCGTCAGCAGCCGCATATGTAGTGACCTATTCACGGTATTAATTGTGCGGGCATATAATAGGTCAGTGACCTATATATATATGCCCGCACAATAAATACCGTGACAATAACATCACTATCAAGTATATACGTTCATTAGCGATGTTATAGTTACGGTTACCTGTTCATATTCTTTCACATCAGCGACGTCCAGTCAATTAATCAGTTCAATACCTCGCCCATGCTATTGGGGATTGATTAATGTGTCACCAGCCTGAGACTTTCACGAGCAAATATAGTTTAGCGCCAAAAACTAGACCAGTCTGACTGTCAAACTAGACCATCTTGGCAACTCCGTTTCGGAACCAAGGACAGGAAAGTTGAATGTATTTTAAATGTCTCTATTGAGTGTCAATGATCTCGAGTTCACAAGTGAAACTGTCACGACACCTCGCCACCGTAGGCTATAGTCATGAGTGTGTGATCGAAAAAAAAACTAGACCTCTCTGATTGTCAAACTAGACCATTTTGGCAACCCCGTTTCCGAACTCCGGACAGGAAAAGTTAAATGTAATTTAAAAATGTATTCTGTTACGATCTTTCGAGTTCACAAGTGGAACTGACACGACATCTCGCCGCGTATAGGTCATGCGTGATCGACTGGCTGTCGAGATATGCACCCGGGACTCGCATTTCTTTGTGAGAATTGATAAATTATAGTTCGCAGAGCCTGCTCACCCCCATGGGGCGATCGAGTGAAAGAAGTCTCGGTTAGAGGGAGAAGAACCGCAACAGGTGGCTCCAATCGAAGAGGAAACATCTTGTCAAGATAAAATCTCAAATGTCCCAGGTGCCATGTGTTCGCTAGATTGGGAAGGGCTGCCCATTTCTAGCTCTAAAGTTGCGTACTTATTTTGTTTTGGTAGGATAGTACAGCTCAATTTCTGACCTGTCTTAAGTAAGGTCAGAGGCATTGTCAAAACGAAAATTCTTCTTCTTCTTTTTTACCTCCATCGTAACCTGCCGAATTCGAAAAGTTGACTTCTTCCTAACTTTGGTTTTCACAAAATCAATCACGCTCATTTTTAAATCCGACCATCCTGCACTTTATAATTCAAGGACGGCGACGTTGAACTGAAGTAAAACTGAAACAGGGAATTAAGAGGTGAAGCGGTATAAATGACGCTTTGCGAGCGAGTGGTTCCCAGGCATGTCTCGTCCGAAATCAGTGCCGCTGTACTTCACAGTCCTGCTATCGTGCTGGTTGGACTTTTGGGGTTCATTTCGGGTGGTAGGGTTACCAGCATGATAAGTTCCGTCTGTCGGCTATGAGGAGTCACGTGAGGCATACATCATCCGTTTTCCAGGTTTAAATATGTTTGATTTCTACGAGTTCAGAAAGCCAAGTAGGGCTCATAAATTAACTTTTGCCGTATTGGTCATGGTGCTCGGATGAATATCGTGGCAGGCCGGGTTGTAACAATTTCCAACCTGCCAGCAGCTGCCGCCATTTAACGTCCCCTCCGAAAGGACGAGCAGTGTACCTTCGCAAGACCTCGCCACACTGTGGAAAAGCCTCGTACTGCTGAAATTCAAACCCGGAAGCTTTGCTTGCAAAGAGTCACCGATACCACTCACCAATCTTCTGCCTTTGATACTCAATAGAAAAAGTGGTCGGATCTGGAGTTACTGATCGTCCGTCGCATGGCGACGTAGGAATGCTCTTCCGGGAGAAAGTTGAGCTTACACCCTGCCTTGATATCTCTGAGCATATAGCCAGAGCCTAACTGGAGCGGAGGGCAGAATGTCGCCAGTTTTCGTTCACGATCGAATGACCAAGGTGTTTTGATGCTTTAATTGGACTTCTGAACCCGTAGCAATCAAACCAGCTGGTGAATAGGACTATTTTCTCTCGGTGTAATGCGAATCGCCACGCCTAGAAGCGGTATAGCCTATAGGTTCCAATATTCGGTACCGGTAGGTCTGGAATCGGTCTCGACCCTCCTTTTGTGCCAGGTGGTCTAAGCGCGCCACCCTGCAGTTGGTCCGGCCTGGAGATGCATCTATATATAGGCCTATACCCAACTGATCGTTAATTAATAGTATAGTAGGCCTACAGTCCAGACGCTTTGGGGGAGCACATTTTCGGGATCAGTTCCCCAATGCATATAGATACGCCACTGTTCGGTAAGGTGAAATAAGGTTCGTGGCCCATATTGTCGTTCAAATAAGTCACAGCGCCTATAGGCAGTCACGATAAGGATGGTTGGCCCAACGCCACACAAGAGCCGCCACTGTTCGCCAGGCGGTAGCCCAAATGCCCCTGTAACTACCTCTCTGTTCTGTCGGGTGCAATAGGATCATGGGACCTACGACCCCTTTCAAATAGGTCATTGTTTAGCCATCTCGGCCCTATTTCCGAGATAAGTCGTTATAGCCCATGCCCATTAGATACGCCGCGTTCAGACAAAGCACGAATAAGGTGCGGTGACCTTTGCCCGTTTCAATACACCAATGTCAGCCAGGCACAACTTAGTTTCCGATAGCCAACGCCTCTTATATACCCCATCGGTCAGGTCGGTGGCCTGAGGCCCTTTCAAGTATACGCCACCGTTCAGCCGGGCACAACTGGAATCAGTAAACCCAACACTCTCTTCAAAACGGTACCGACATTCAGGCAAGGGACAATTACGATCGTTGAGGGCCTAATATCCCTTGAAATACGTCATCGCCAGTCAAGGCAACAAACTAGGATTGGCAGCCCCCCCCCCCCCTCCTTTATATAACCCACTGTTCAGCCAGGTACAATTAGGTTCGATCGTCCACGATCGTCCAGAGTCCCTCAAGTGGGTCAACAGTTTAGCTTGCGTCATTCTCATCAAGCCCTATTTCGGGAGCGGTGGCACTATATTCTCGTAAATGGCATTATGCCACCGGTACAGATCGTTACAATCACACTCTTATAACTTTCGTGTATAATTTACATAATAATAGGTAACTAGCACACATCCCGAATTGTTGGGGAAGAATTTAAAACACATCATTGTGGAGGGGTACAAAAAATATATACACGACATGTGGCAGATTATACACAATGATTGGTGATTGGTTACACAGCACCATGAAGTTGTTGCTAGTGTTACACAACATTTTCAAGAGTGTAGGAGGATCGTTGGCCCAATTCCCTTTCAAATTCGCCACTGTTCAGCCCGATAGAGCTAGGATCGCTGGCTCTCAGGCTGTCAGAGTTTCATACTCGCTGAACATCATTGTTGCCTCTATCCGAAAATACGTAAGAATGAAAAAACAGTAACAGTTGTGTTATATACAGGTGGGAACTGAAACGAGGGAATCTCCATGCGCGCAGTAAACTGTGGCAAGTCTAAAACTCTGTGGGATGTGAATGCAGAATGCGGCAATGTATATATGCATACGTTCACGTCAACAGCTGGCCGACAGTCAAAAAGGCGCTCATTGTACAGGCTGTTACGCCTCCATAGACACTCATTTGTGTTGTGGTTCGGACAACTCAATTAGACAGTTAAACAACAGGGAGGTCAAACAAGAAGCTCGAAGTCGACAATAGCCTGAATTAGGTGTCCTAAAATGTTTACTTAACGTGGTTTGTATACATACCCATATCAAACGTCAGTGGGAGATATCAACTTGATAAGACTAAAGTCCATCTATTCCAATGCCCCAATTTATCAGTAGTAGGTGGACTACACCTGCATGTAGTTTGTAGTTGAGTAATTCAGTCATATTTACATCGATCCGCGGATATCTCTCTGCACTCATATAAATTATCCATATGATCCAGTGCATGTCACCAGGTGTTGGAGCTGGAATGTAGGCCTATTTCTGTTTCCGACCTCCAGCTGATGACAAAGTGGTTGATTTGAACTAGACACAAAACTGTGTCGCGATTCGTTGCCATAGCTGACAGGCTATGGCTAATGAGGCCAAACCAGAAGACTTGTGTTACCCCTTATTAGATATTGTCGGTTTACTTGAAATTCTATATAGTTGCACACTTGGAATTCCAAATATTATCCATCCACCAACTGACAATTCTGACAAAGTTTGGAAATCACAAAAAGCAAGTAAATTTGACCTCCGGCAAGTTTCGTTCACATAGGAAAAACTTTGAATTTTCGCGTAAATTATGCAAATTAGCTGATTAGTGGGATGAAGCAGTACATACAAAAGTCATATGGGGTCAACAATGGATATTGCCAAGTGGCACGTAGAATCCAATGACCCCTGCTGTTGGGTAGGTATTGATTGATAGGCTATTTCAGACATCGATATCACTCTGTTGACCTCAGATAAGCTTTACCTGACCACACAACTTCAGAGGGGGGGGGGGGGGGGGGTTTGAGGCAACAAGTAGAGAGTCGGCAGTTTCAAGTATAGCCAGTTATGCCAGTAAGTCTGATTAGAAGTTCCACGATGACAACCGTATTCTTCTCGAGCAGGGCTAGGTAAATACGGGACATGTTGTCATTGACCCAGATGTTAAAAGATATCTGTTCTTTGTTAAGAAACAACAGGTTTGGGATATTGTATAAGTGTTAAATTTCACTGAGGCCTTTAGAAGTTTTTCATCTCAGTCAAGCTGTTTGCAATTGTGTGCTGAGACCTGTCATGATGGAGGGGAGGGAGGGGTGGTGGTTGGGATACTGTTCCCGGCTGTGTTGGTTTTGACTTGAAGCTCTGGGTCACCCGCGGTGAGGGGGCCTTACATGTACCGCTATTGTTGGACACAGTGTATCAACCAGGATGTTTTGCCTGCAGCGACCTTCCGTTATTTCAGGCTTTTCTTCCCAGTGAACCTGTATGCGGGGCACTCCACCCCCACCCTCTGCCATATACACTATTGGTGGTACCTTTCTAAATCTGACTTTAGATTGGCCTACTTGTTTAGAATGCCCATAAATAAATCATCAAAATTTGCCATAGGCCACTGGGAGTTAGGGCATGCATAGCTACACTGAGAGCTTAATATACAAGTAAACTTTGCAAGTTTATAGGTGTGTCCTTGAGACTGGACCCGTGATAACATGAAACCATTGTTGACTATAGGACAGAATGGGTGAAGGATTTTATGCTCATAATGCAGTGCCACAAGACAATATCAGTTTGTCCAGGGAAATTATGTGTATATTGAAAAGGTGCACTAAGGTGGACAGTTGGGAGTCATACAGGTGTGTTTACAGTAATACCCACACACTATTACTTGGGTGGCATCTGAAGGTGCAGGTTTTCTCAAATTGGGTATCACATACCCCTGGCTGAGGGATATATATCGGGGCACTGGGTACAATTATGTCAAATATCTTTATCCTGACACAAGCATCCTAAATTCGCTGAGTGGCAGGTGGCTAACGAATATTATAAGTTCAAACAAATGTAGGCTCCCATGTATACCGAAAATGCATGCAGTTCGCCTGGACGACCAAATCTTTCCATTACAACATCCTTCTAAAATGTTTGTTGCCAAGATGTCAATGTCACATGTCAAATTTAGCAACATTCCCGTGTTTTGGCGTCTGAACTTCACACATGTGCGTTCCTTGAGATAGCTCGTTATAGGAGTGTTGCATAATTAGTTCTAATTCATTTATGGCTGTGTCCACACAAGACGAATCTGGTCATCACAAAAAATAGCACTCAATGTCACAGGGTCGAGAGGTCAAATGAAGGTAAAAAGGTCAATGAGGTCAAAGTGAGGTCACCAGATGTCACCAGAGGTCACCAGATAGGGTTCATCCCCACCATAAGGCAACCCACATACCTAATTTGAACTTGATACATGGGTTCGTTAGATTTCGTGCTGACGAGGGGTGTCACACACACAGACGCCCACACACACCACACAAACACACACAGGACGCACGGTTTGAGGGAGCTGCCATAGATTCCTGTTGCCTTCGGGCCAAGGAATCAAAAAAGGGGTCTCACAACTGGAACCGGCAAAACGGACGTGGTAACTTGTTTGACAAAACACCGTCCCATAATTCATCCATAGACATAGTGACGGTATAACGCTCTCCATAAAGAATTGCATAGAGGCGGTTTATCGTCGTTTATCGTCATGCAAACGACGCCGTCACCTCCCGCCAGTTGCTACCCGAACGACAATGTTTCGTTTACCTCAAATAGCCTCCCATTCACGAAGAGCCAACCGTTAGCAATCAATTAGTTACCAGAGGTCACACGAGCACCGTATCGTATTTGCACGACTATGGGGGCCCTCCTGGACAAATAGCCTATACCATATTTGATGGTGACAAATAATCGAATTTATGTCTGCATTAATCCGTAGCCAATCAGGAGACAGGGATGTATGTCTACATAAGTTATATTCGGATATATGTCCACAATAATTAGAATATATGCAGACATAAATGCGAGTTTATGATTCCTTGCCATATTTGTAACGATATCAAACTTCTGCAGTTCTGTAAACACATTGTCCTTGAATAGCCTCGAAGGCACCCAACTTGTCGCAGAATTTTAACGATGCCAAGCACTGTCACTGTGAGTGTAATAAAAATGTAATGTTGGGTGCGTGATTGGAATATGACTTGGCCGCCATCGTTGTATACATCTGGGAATGGGCTTCCATTGAAACGCAAAGAAAATAAATTGTAAATTGGTATAAATTTCCACATTTGCTAAAAAATAGATGATAAAATAGTGACAACAAAAAAAACTTTAGAATTGTTAACTTCATTCTCATATCACTGTAGCCCACATCATACGTTGATGACCTTGGATGACATTCCCGTTTTCATGAAAAATGTTACTCTCGATGAGATACAACCAGTCCTACACGCATTATGTATTCAAAGTATACCGGCCAATGATATTGCAAAAAAGTATCAAAACCAACTTTGACCCTTAGTAACTTGAGAACCGATGCCCGATTAAAGCGGGAGTGTCACATACCCACAAATTGACAGTTTTAATCCTTTCGCCCTGTGACTTAAAAAGGGACTTCTTTCCAAGATTTGACCTTTGACCCTTTGACTTCATCATCAGATATAGTTTGACCCACTGATTCTTGTAAACGCCATGACAAATCACTATGAGCATCATGATTGCACACCAATTTCAAGGGACACTTTTAACTGGTCAAGGTCAAATTGAGGTCAAATGTCACACAGACGCGGGTCAACGAGTGGATCACATTGGCGCCATCTCCCAACGTCGGCAGACATTTGGTGTCATGTTATGGCCCCAAAAATTGTTCTTTACCTCTAATTGATTTTTGATGACCTTGGATGAAGTGACGGTTATGTTTGAATATGATCCCTTACATCAATTGCAACTAGTTTCAAAAGGACTTCGCTAATAGGAGTTATTGCCCTTTTAAAATATTTCAGATTTTGGTGACCTTGACAGGCAACAGGAAAAACAGGGATCAATCTACACCACATGACGCACCTACAGGCCGAATATGAACTTGATACATGGTTGCGTTCTCCAGATATCGTCCGGACAAAGGTTGACACACACACACACACACACACACGGACACACGGAACACACGAAACACACACATACATGCGTGACCGCATAGATTTCTTTGCCGTTGCAAGGGATACAAAATGTAAATATCCTCTTCACAAATACCATACCCGCATATCAAGGAAAGGAAAAGACTCACGCTGTGAACAGCGCCTAGCTGCGGGGCTTTAATCCCGACACGTCGGCCCTAGCCTACCTGCCTATAATGTCCGGACGACGGGGCCGTGCTAACCTGTGGAGAGCAGTTTCCTCCCCCAGTGCAAACACCAAGGTACTCATTACACAGCGAGTGGGCAATGAAACAACCAAAGGGAGGGAGTCACTGTGCCTTATTCTGAATGTGCTGACATTGGAAAAGGGGCGTCGGCGGGTTTATACTCTCCGTGCATTTACATTGACATTGGCACCGGTAAAATGTAGACTGTGTTGGCATAATGGCTGACCCTTTTCATTACAAACACCCCTCTGACCTGTTCGAACATACGTATCGGTCAGCGGCGTTGATGCCGCTGCGTAATGTTTTAAACCCAGGCCGGGTAAAACAAATTGCTCAAGTGGTATTTGACAGTACCCAACATTTTCTAGGGTGTACGCTCTGAACGTCATCATCCTACCGTTGGCGGCGCACATGACTTTTTTGTAGTTGATAGAACTGACTTGTTTTGGCATTCCCTGATGCCGAGTATACCGTTTCGCGCTATACGGCGGTCTTCGATTTAATTAAATGTTTAAACGTGTAGTTCCCAATTTCTTCACTGTGTTGTGATATATCCATCACACCGTTGTTCCGTATCTAAACAACCCCCTCACCTGTGGGACTTGCCAACCGTGAATTGACCGAGTCAGTTGTTCTGGTATTAATTTAACGACCGACTGCACACAGAACATCACTGCTATCTAGAATTGCACCTGTCTGCTGACTCCTCAAGGGGTACAAAAGGTCGCCATTTTACACTAGAACTAGCCCTCCGTGTGAGAGGCTAGACTATCATTACCATAGCTAATATTTCCGCTCCGTGACACCCGATCAATGAGTGACCTTAGAAGTTTCGAGTCTCTCCCTTCGAGAGTGTCCTTGTTCTTATTCTCGTACGATGTCCACTGGCCTGGCGTGTGTATTGCCCCGGGTTATTATTGGCTGCTGTTGAAAAGTTAAGATGGTCAGTAAAAATAGTCGTGCCCCGCCGACGCCGTCACTCGCCAACAAATCTAATTTGAACAATTCATGTAACGCGATGAATTCGCTAATAATTCGTTCCCCGCCTGGGGTTCCGCGTTCCGCGCGGCGATGAACTGATAAGCTGTTCATTGGAAAATGAATTCTCAATGCTATTGGTGATTGGTGTCGGCAGGTGAACACAACTCCTCCATTACCTTCTTCGGAAAATGGAATATATTCCATGAACTTATCAGTGCATGACAGATTTTTCGAACAGCCGTTCCCTCCGAAATGACTTTTGAAAATGGAAATTTAGGAATGAGTATTACTAGGATGAAGCCCCGATCATGCGTTCTTCCCCCTCCACGTTTTTGACAACGGCGCGGCTTAGCATCTGAACCGTTTCAAAACAATAGTTAAACAATAGATAAAACAATACTATCAGAAAAGTGTTTCATGTTGTTTGTAACACAGTTCATGGAAAAGGAGCCTGCTCTGTCAGTCTATTTACGCGGTCCCCGTTTCTCAGGCACACAGGTTGCAGGGGAATCGCTGGACACGACACCTGGGTACTTCATACCCATCATGCCCATGGCGAGGTATCAGTTCGCGGGGACTCCTGGCTCCCATATACGTTCAGTGTTCGCTCGGCGTCCCAGCGTGCTCTTCCCCTCCCCCAATCGTGAGGGACAATACCAAATTAGAATCCTCCCAGTTTTGCAAAGAGTATGACGCATAGTCAGCGTTTGTGTATCAGTGGGTGTGGACGTATGTTGCATACTCGTACGGTGCGCCTTGCCTTATAGTCTTCCACACTCGGTTTAAAATCTAACATTTATGAGTTTTGAATCTTGTTATAAATGGAAGTAACAGGGTACAAATAGTTCCAAGCGCAAAAACTCTAAACGTAAATTTACCTGTTTGTGATTACGAAATGTATCGTCAACTAACATGTTTGGCACTTGTCCCATATATAGCAACGCTAAATATTTCAGATATGCGAATTTTATCAGCAAAAATCCGCCACTTTATTGTAGTTATCAATACTTTTCTAATACCACGTGTGAAATAACTTCTAAGAAAGCAAATACTGCGGAGTGCGAATAATTACCAATTATACATTTTTCACCACAATCGCGCTCATTTCCTGCTCTGTGTAGTCCAGTTATAGGCCTATTTCAACTTGGAGAATCGCTGGAAGGTAATTTCCAATATGTGTAGTGGATACTTTTGTTCGTATCCGTTCTCATATTTGGATACAGTTCAGTATAGAGTGGCAGATGGCGGATCAATCAAGGACCATGCTAATATAGTGTTTGACGGGAAGTGACTAGTCCATAAACAACGTCTTTCCTCGTTGTTCCAGGCATAACGTAAGCCCTGCGATAGCTCTCTACCATCTATTGTCACTAGGTACAGTGATTTCGACAGCACCCGTGAGTCTGCAGGATTGGCTGATTGGCGTGATACTACTAGAGTGACGCGTCGTTCAAGTTATATATTGCCCAACAGTTCGAGTATCGCCTCCTGATGGCCTGGGGACATCATGGACGGGGTGACTCAGACGCGCTGCTGGGGAACTTGAAATACCCCCCACTGTCTCTGTTAGATGACTCTAGAGACTAATAGGCTCTGTCGAAATTAATTAGACAGAATACCCATCACTAGTGGATCCAACTTGTTTCGGATTTCCTCTTATTTGCGGAGAAATCAGTCGCCTCTGGCTATTTTTCAAGCTGTAACCCGATTGCACGATTATCCCAGACAGTCTGACAGTCTCGCAAAGCCATTTTTTGAGCTCAACCAGATATCAGGTTATTTTCCCCCTCCTTTCTAGACCTGTCAAACTTAGTTATGGTCATGGTGAATGGTCATCAACGGGCACTGGTCGATGGGTGCTCTCTAAATAATGTTGGGTACAAATAAACCCTGGGCAATTTGTTTTTACCCACCCTGGGTAAACATTTACTCAAAATTGGTAAAATATTACCCAGACTGGTTATAGAGAAAGAAAATCCTCAGGTGGTATTTGTACCCATTTGTTTTCTTAGAGTGTGGTCATGTGGACGACGACAAACCGGAGCTGATACTCAGGAATGACGTTTTAGCTGGAAGCCTGGAGTTAGAAGAGTATACCCCGCTTGTCGCACGCACCTGGCAAATAATGGTCGATGACCTCTACATGACATCACGACGAAAGCGCATTAATACAATTACGGTATATCGAAACTGCTATTGAAACACCGAAGAGACGACATACCGGTACCGATTTTGAATAACACGAGGATGTGTTGGCCTCTCCATCAAACACACAGCATACCGCGCAATGCTCGTAACGAGGAGTGAAGGCTGGTGACCGTGCGTAGGCTCTGCCTGTGCTGCATCATCACTATGGAACAAACTTCCAACCGACATTGGACACTCCCATAATGTCGCGTCGTTCATTTCGTACGGCTTATTCCGTGTAAAGCGCTGCCGACATTTACAAAAATGATAGCGGCTGATTAGTTATTATTATTATTATTATTATATTATTATTATTATTATTATTATTATATTATTATTATTATTATTATTAATTATTTTATTATTATTATTATAATTATGACCCTTGATGACTCACCTGTCTTGGGTTCAGAGACGTGCATGATGCTTCAGGTGAACGTTCGGTAATAACACATAAACGCACAGTGACACAACTTGCGCAGTAAATCCTCCTAACCTCTCCAGGGAAGACCGGAGGGTGGCGGTGGGGGATGAGGTGCGGGTAGGAGGAGGGGCGGGGTGGGTAGGAGGAGGGGAAGGACTATCCCCCAACTCGCGAAATGCTAGTGAGTCTTGCATCGTCGTCCCGATGGAACACTCACTAGCAGCGGATGAAAGTGACCTCTATTTACCTGTAGTGCTTTGTATTTTTAGGTCATCATGTGGCAGTTTTTTCCTGTCTGCAATTCGTTCACTACCACCAAACACGTTCTTCCACATAGGCCCAAACAAGGTGAAGATGGCACTAAGTGCTGAGTGAATAGAATAGGTCTACTTTAAAAGATACAACGTTAATAGAGCTTACAATTCAGTGGCGGTGGCTGGTCCCTTGGGAAAGGACCTTTCCCCTTATTGTTCACTGGAGGACCGTAGGCAATTGTGGTTATAGTATGTTTCCATCCCGAACAGTAAATAACTGCATGTAACACTGTGCCATATACGTACGTTTCTGGCTGGCTTGTAAGTTCCTACGTTCCTATGGGGGTGACTTTTGGTCTCCATTGTTAGTGATTTTTTTCTGGGTTAGTCAACAGTTATTGGAGTGCTGCGTCCCTCGCATCAACAAGTTTCCTCATAGCACATAAAAGGCAGGCGCGAATTATTCTGATTTCGTTTGTACCCCGCCATCGCCTCAACCAATCGTCCTCCGAAATTGAAAGAAACACATTTACTTTGGGTAACCCCCCTCCCCCCCCTACCGTTTTAAAGAACACCAACTCAAACTCAGCCGAACAAACACTCTCATTCTACCCTTCCAGCTCTTCACGATGTTCATGTGATATCTTCATCGGCCTTTCAGGTTTCGGTTTTGCTGACTTTCCTCAAGAAGAGGATACGGCGCCGTCGCTTCAATTCCTCAGCTGCCTGCAATCCCGGGGGCCACATCGTTCTGCGGGCTTATCGTAAGCGATGGCGGGAAATTTTCTATCAGCGTTGAGAGGTAGGTCATGCCAACTCTGCAATCATTAGATCGTTGTAAAAGATGTCTCACCACGACAGAGGTCTTGCAATCACCGCTTGCAGTCACCACGTGCGGAGTCTGCGAGAGTTAACAGACGATCGCGCGAGCAATCGTAAGATTTCGCAATGGTGACCGTATTGTCTTCGGACATATACTAGCATGACCAGGGAACCTCACTGGCATGAGACTACAAAATTTTTCGTTGAAAGATGTGCTCGGGCACCTACAGTTACAACTAGTCACCTTCGCATAGATCTGTGGTGAAGAGTTCGCGACCAAAGTATTGGAGCACGTCTCGTCAACTGTTTAATTAATTGATATAATTTAGTTTTTATATCGCCTACTTTCTCATTGCTTCAGTGGCTACCCGACTGTTTATGTTTGTGTAAGGTACAAGTAGTATCTAACCATGACACATCTCTGACATGACAATAATGTTTTCGTAAAAATCAAAACTGCTGGGGCCATCACTAAACGAAATATAGACAATACTTGAATATCCTGGCGATATGTAAATCACACTGTTACACAGGGATGGGCGAAACACCCAACTATAGGTGAATCGAAACGACACTATAGTGAACGGGGGGTACGTTGGACTTCACTCTAGATTACCACCCCTCTTAAGGCATCGACATCTTCTTTGCGCATCTCTCGGATGTGAACGCTGCTTTCGACATCATAGATCACGACATGTTTTTGCACTGTTGCTACCAGGTATGGATCGGGCATTACTTCTCTCTATCAATGATATTTTCGCTACGTTATTGAAAGAACTCGAGCTGTCGTGATCAATGGAATTTGTAGATCACAGCCCTCACTGCTTGCGTATGGTGTTCCTCATGGATGGTCCTTTGTCCTCTGCTTTACACTTTCTATACATCCCTATTTGTGACATTATCCGTCGACATCAAATTTAGCATATGAATTGTGCCGGTGACCCTCAGCTGGACCTTTTCACTCCTTTTCAACCGCTATCAGTACCTCAGCAGTGGGTTGTCGACTGTGTATGAACTAACGGCAAGAGCCTGAAAATGATTCTCTAAACTGTTGTCGCCCTTGCCACCCTTAGGCACTGCGTGTATAAAGCCCCTACCTCCTTGACAGTCGGCAACTCGCTAATTCAACCCGTTAACTCTGTCAGAACCTTGTGATACACTTTGTCACCCCTCGATCCTAACTCACATTTTCGTAACAGTGGTCGTCGGGTTGATAATTTGTAATAATAACAAACTGTGACAGGTACTATAATATCGTAATAATTCGCTAAAAGGAGGAACTCGCCACAGCTCCTCGCTCTCGTTCTCGTTGGATATCTGTAATGCTGATCTCCCGCTTCCTCTGAACTTAGTAAGCTTCTGCATTACAGAATGTCGCTTCCGGAATTGTCCCACGTACTAGGCCAGGAAACCTCTCCCTCCCGTTATACGACCTTCCCAGTACGTGCTCGGATCGCTTTCAAGATGTTCAAGGTGAATCTCTGGCCTATTTGTACAATCTCTCCAGTCCTCAATGTTTCCCGAGCGCGATATGCGTTCTTCTTGGGGTTCTCTTCACACAATCACAGTCGTACTAAAAGCTACGGTGAACGTTCATTCTCTTCCAGAGAATTCTGTAACTGCCCACGCCCCATTGGCTGAATGAAAAATTTCTCCACAATTTTCCCATTTCTCAAATCGCCCCGGTCTTCTACAGTCTTCACTAAAAGACATACGGTCTATTACTCCCCATAGAAATGCATATACCAACTCCCGGAACCAGAATCCTTCGCCTTGTTCGTGCAACAAAATGTCTTTTCTCAGACGGTTACGTTTTTTTTGTACCCTAAGATGACCTCTATTCTAACTCTACCTCAAACAGTAGGGAACGTGTAATCATCACTGAGACGATCTCCATCCTCCAGGCGGGGTCTAGTTTTTGTGTGGATGAACTCACACACACACACAACACACACACACACCAACACACACCACACACACACACACACACGCACACACACGCACGCACACACACACACACACACGAACACACACGAACTCTCCTCTCTCTCTCTCTCTCTCTCTCATACTGTTCATACTGCATAGCATTACAAATACAAATTAATGGGATTGTCAGTTTAATGACTTGGTTCCTTTGGGTCGGCTGAAACCATCTGAGGTCAGGTCATTTGAGAGCAATACTTGTACATGACCGAACAACATTTCGCCTATGAGTAAGGAAAATGCAAAGAATCATAACATCAATTAGGTATCTGTGGCGGGAAGGGTTCCCATTTGAAAAATGCTCCTTTAACCTTTAAAACAAACGTTTGGTCAGAAGAGGAGATTCCGCACCACTCCCGTGGTTGGGCATGGGAATGCACCATGGTAGGACATGGGAGGCCCCACTTCACTGAGCTGTTGAGCATGGGGCGTATTCGGCAACCACTCACGAGGTAACGTACATGCTACTCCATACACAACTGTCGTTTTTTTGACTATTCGCAACCGTTATCACACAAAATCTGTCCTTTAACGAGGCCACCAAATCCTCACAGTCTAGACTACAGTGGATATGGTTGTCAAAGCAAGAAAGAACAAGCGAACGCCATTATAAAGAGTGTGGCACCTCAATGTCAGAGCGTGTCTTTCTATACCAATTCATTGCATCTCACTTAAGACTCATGTTAGTTGGCAATGCCTCATAGCATCAAGTGAGATATATTTTATTTTTGAGGGGAGATGGGAGGAGGGGGGGGCATGGAAAAAAAAGGAAAATGTTCCCATGTTTTCCTTAATCAAACGTTCGTGCAGCGAGGACATGCCGCACCACACCACGGCACATTGGTTTGCACATGATTTTCACCAATCATCTACATTGCTTTCCAACACGCCGAGGCGTTACGTTTCAGCTATTACGGCACTCCCACTTACGTATGTTGCCCATCACATACCATGTCTATATAATACACTCGTACTGACTAATTGATATAATTGTTGTCGCAGAGCGAACCATACCATTCTACACATGTGTCGTGATATAAGCCTACTCATCGGGATTAACTATATAAGAAGCCTGGGAGAATGGAAATTGGGAACTGATGAAAAAAACCATTCCAAGGTATGTGTGCCACCTTGGTAGCCACAAACTTCATAGATTGGTAGGTAAATATATTAAAATGATGGAAAAAAAACAAAAAACATATCTTCACCGGTACGTAGTGGCCTGCCTATGCGAAATCAAGTTTTTCCATTTCGTTGCCTCTTAAAACAGACGGTTAATTACACCGTTCAACTAAAACCAAGTAAGAGGCATACAGACCGTATACTAATAACAAGAACACAAAGTTGTGTAGTGATGTCCTTCCATATAACGATATCAAACTTTTGTAACACCTTGTCCTGGAACAGCCTTGTCGCAGAATTTTAACAATGCCAAGTACTGTCACTGTGAGTGGTTATGAAAACGTAATGTAGGGTGCGTGACTAGAACATTGACTGGCCGCCATCGTTATACACAATGATCTAAGGGGGGCTCAATTGAAATGCAAGAAGATAATAAATTGTATGAACTATTTGTATAACATTTAATTTTAAACAATAAATTAACATTGCTTCCAAATAATGAGAAATAGGACAGTAACTCACCGCATAATCATACATTTCTGACAAACATAACAGCGTAACGACTTAGGCCTAGCCCTCACCTACATGAAAACATAGGCTGAGCTTGGGTGTACAATCCATATCATTCTATAGTTCTGGCTTAGGCTAACGCTAGGCCTATGCATGATTACACAACAACCTAGGCCTATGTAGTACTGCTAGGCTAGCACAATTACAATTTGGTTGGATGAATTGTATATATTCACTCAAGTCCAATGAGTTTGCACTCTGTGTTTCTCATCCATGTCCTTAAAATGCCACAAGGTAACTGCAGATAAGGTCAAAGGACACACAAATGATAGCAGTGCAATATGCAATAAGCAAATGCATATGCCTAGGCCTACCTACCTCCCCAACTCCTTACTGCCATATACTTTTACCCTTGATTAAACCAGGAGCACATGAATTTCAAACACAACTGGAGGGGGTGGAGCTGGGGGGGGGGGGTTTGATTGGGACTGTCATTTTTAGCCTCACTTGTTTTGCTCCTTTCTCTTGGTTCTCACAGACGACTAACAGGGATCAACCCTCTCTCACCCAGTGTCACACAACCCCGTATTTACACTCATATTACAGTTTTGTGGGAGATCTCAAATTAATTGAACGTATGTTGTTTTTAGTATTGGGCCTATCCCAATTTGCAAGTGGCCCCGGAAAGTTAACTGGTCTGTCTGGACCTGTTTCAGGTATTACGATTATGGGCCACTTATCAAAATTTGGAAATAGGGTTTATTTACCATTTGGGGGAAGAGAGATTGATTTTAATGAGACCTTCGTATTTTGGGGAATTTTTTCCCCCCCTCCAAAAAATTACACCCCGAGAGCATGCATAGAGGGAGGGGCATGGCCCCCAACTTCTCACAATGTTGATACCTTGGGGTGTTTTGGGACAAAACCGTTGGGTCAGTATGTATGGGACTTTGAGGGAAATGGATTCTGTGGCACCACCACATCTGCGCCCGCTACTGCCTGGCACCACAACGCCACAGAGTATAAGCCCTATAATGCCTTCCACACACAGGCCATTTAATGTCACTCCTGTAACAACAGTGTCACGGGAACCGTACATCATCTTATCAAAGGACACTGTGACCAGGGACCCTGTGACAGAGTGATCCCCCAAACTGTCACCAGTGAGGACCCATACCTTTGGATTCAAGATGGAAAACGAATGCCAAATTGCCAACAAAAATTGAATTTGCACCTAAGACTAAGTCAATGACCCCTCATTGGCCTTTACTGACCTTGCATTACATGAATGTTATTTGGGAAAATGACCCCCTACCTCATTCACAGGAGCCCGAAATTATCAAACATGTTGTATCCTGTCATTTAGCAGTAACATTAAGTTTTCAGTCACTACTGTCACTTCCTGGAATCTGACCATCCCCATACAGGTATTATCAGGTCCCAAGATAATCTGGCATGAAACACTATTTCTTGGAACTGTCATCTGTCACAAAGTTTGTTTTGGGAGTCAAGTCACCCATTGCTATTACATCAATTTTAAATTGACTGGGAGGCTCCAGTGAGAAACAATATCCCCTTGACCAATACACCCATATTTTTACTAAGAAGGCATATTCTGAATACATTGAATGCAAATAGAGAGATAAATAACAAACCATAAATTATTTTAAAAAATAGTAATACATGTCCAAAATAAGTCTAACAGTTCTCCAATGTCCAATAAACAAGTAGGGTCTACAGAATTCTTCATTTTCCAGACAATATTGAAGCTTTAATAACAAATAGCAGTAAAGGGGCAGGGGTGCTCCACTTAGTGGGATCAGCTTCGACCCTTCCATCTTTTTTGCTGGCTGGGCTCATTGCAGCTGATGTTGACTGGGCATACAGATCCAAGGCGCAAAGTGGCTGGGTTGGCCAAATTGGGGGCTCAGCTTTGACCCATCCCTTTTGCTAGCTGGGTTTATTGCAGCTGATGTTGACTGGGTGTCCGATCTAAGGAGCAAAAGGGCTAGGGTGGCCGAGTTGGTGGCTCGCATTGACCCATCCCCTTTGCTGACTGGGGTCTCATCGTAGCTGATGTTGACAGGGCGTCTAGGTCCAATGCGCGAAGGGGATGGGGCGGCCGAATTGGTGGACTCGAGCTTTGACCCATCCCGTTACCCAGTTGTGTTCATGTTTTGATCCTAGAATAAGCAATTTTCAAATTTCTTGGACCTTTTCACCTCATCACAGTGGTATTTGGCCCACTGATTCCTAAAAACACTATGACGAACAAGGAAACACCCTAACTAACCGAATTTTGAATAAAAAACCTCGGCCACAATAACTTCACACAAAATGGTCACACAAGGTCAAATGATGGATCATTCTGATCCGAAGGTGACATTGACATCTGAAAATCGTCTAGAAAACATGATTTCGCAGAAAATCTGTGGAAAGCCGGCAAAGATCACGGGCAAATTGAGGTCACAGGTCACATAGAGGTGGGATGATTACAGGAATACAACGGTGCACTCCCACCCTTGTCACCATTGAAAAACACCAAGAAAAATCACTATAAACATTCTAACTGCACTAAATTTTGAATAAAAAACTTTTGACCTCGAATCTTCGCACACAAAGGTCAAATGGGGTCAATTTATGGACCATTTTGATCAGAGGGTACCTTTGAGATCCGAAAATGGCCACGAAAATTTGATTCGGTCCAAAACATGTAGAGGCGAAATTGAGGTCAAAGGTCACACAGATGAGGGTCAATGAGGGATCACTTTGGCGCACCTCCTCACCTCGACAGACATTTGGTTCCTATGTTATGGCCAAAAAACTAGTTTTTGACCTCTAATTGACCTTTTAATTCCTTACTTTTGGATGACGTATCCATTTTAGTCAAAAAGTAACCCTATATGGGTTTCACCCTGTCTGAAATATAAACCACATCAGGAAAGGTCACTGGAAATTGTTGCAGGAACATATACTATTTGGCAGTTCTATGCCCATAAGTGACCTTGAATGACTTTTGATGACATGATGGTTTTTATGAAAAATGTTTTCCACCATGACGTACACCGTCCTGAAATTTCAACATTGCCAAGCAATGTCACTGAAGTTGTCAAAAAATATTAGTTTTTTGCACATAAGTGAATTTGAATGATCGTGATGACATGACAGTTTTTATGAAAAATGATACTCTCGATGAGATGCACGAAGTCCTACAACATTATGTATCCCAACGTATACTGCCGATGCTATTGCCAAAAGGTATCAAAACCAACCTTCGACCCCTTGTAACTTGAGAACCGAGTGCCTGATTGAAGCGGGAGTTTGTTTCGTCTATTCAGCATACGAGCTCTGTCCATATCCAAAAATTGACAGTTTTTAATTTTCTTGCCCCTCTAACTCTACAAATAGGCACATCCATTCGAGTTTGACCTTTGACCTTTGACCTTTTGACCTCATCATCAGAGGTAGTTTGACCCACTGATTCTAAAAAACACCATGACAATCACTATGAACACCCTAACTGCACTAAATTTCAAATGAAAATCTTTTGACCTCTGAATATCTTCGCAACAGTCACATGGGGTCAATTTATGGACGATTTCGATCGGAAGGTACCTTTGAGATCCGAAAATGGCCACGAAAATTTGATTCGGTCCCAAAAATGGGGAAGGTTCAATCAAATGAGGTTCAAAGGTCACAAGATGGGGGGGTCAAGAGTGGATCAACAGGAACACCTCCCAATTCGGCGACGTTTGGCATTCCATGTCTGGCCAAAAAACTAGTTTTTGACCCCTAATTGACATTTGATGACCTTGGATGACATACATGACCATTATGTTTGAATATGATCCCTCTCATCAATCGCAACTAGTCCCCAAAGGTCAGCGATGTAGGACCTTGCTAATAGGAGTTATTGGCCCTTTTAAATATTTCAGATTTTGGCCTCTCATTTTTCCTTTGTTGACCTTGACAGGCAACGGGAAAAATAGGTGGATCAACTAACCACATGACGACCTACATGCTGAATATGAACTCGATACGTGCCATGCCAATCGCGTTGGAATTGTCTTAAGTCCACTAATTCCAGGTGCGGACCCCAGGTGAAAATCTGTACCCGACTAGGGCCGAGTGTAAGGATTACGCCAGTTCCATACCGAGTTCTCGAATTTTAATCGAATAGCCAAGTGCCTAATTTATCAAGTGTTTCGCGCGCTATGGCGTTTTTCTTCCAGGCGTTGTAGGCTAAATATGCGATGTACTGCTTCGAATCATTTTGTTCACTCGATTAATTTCAGAAGCCTTGGGGGCAGACTCCCCCCCCCCCCATTTTTCAGAGATGAATAATTCGGTTGAAATTTGGAAGGAAAAAAGCAAAGTGGAATTTTTTTTTTTGCAGACTTTTTCGATAAAATGCTCGGAAAACAGGATTTTTTTTTTTTTTTCGCGCGCTTCGCGCGCGCCGGTGTCTCCAATGACTGACTTGTAAAATAAATTCGGGTACAATTTTCTGCTCCCCAATGGAGGTGGGCCCGTAAACCAAGCCAGAGTAGAAAAGGTACTAAAAACACCATTTTGTGATACTGGTCAAATCATCCTAGTAATGCACAATGACAACTTTTTTGTCTGTCTTCTACTCAAATCACACATGTAGATGGGTGCTATTGAGCCTGGCAAGTGCCCGTTTCCGTCGATCTGGAGGGTAGGAAAATCTGAAATTTTCCTAGTACGCTCCGCGCCGACCGGTGGTGCCGCTCCGCTTAGGTGGTAATTTGCGTTCGATATGTCCCCCCCCCCACTTTTCGAGACGCTCCGACGCCCCTGATACATGCTTGCGTTTTCCAGATATCGTCCGGACAAAATGTGTCACATACACACACACACACACACACACACACACACACACACACACACACACACACACACACACACACACACACACACACACACACACACACACACACACACACACACACACACACACACACACACACACACACACACACACACACACACACACACACACACACACACACACACACACACACACACACACACACACACACACACACACACACACACACACACACACACACACACACACACACACACACACACACACACACACACACACACACACACACACACACACACACACACACACACACACACACACACACACACACACACACACACACACACACACACACACACACACACACACACACACACACACACACACACACACACACACACACACACACACACACACACACACACACACACACACACACACACACACACACACACACACACACACACACACACACACACACACACACACACACACACACACACACACACACACACACACACACACACACACACACACACACACACACACACACACACACACACACACACACACACACACACACACACAACTTGCGAGACCACAAAGATTCATTTGCCGTTGGCAGGAACCCAAAAACCCACGTACAGGTAAAGCGGGATAATTGGTCTACAAGCGCGCAATAGACCTACTTATTTGTAGGCGTTTTAGTATCACTTCTGTTTTCTTGTTCGACATTCAATCGGCTCGACCATAACAACCTGCGTACTCGTTCACCATGATGTTTGTTGCCGCGGCGATCAGACTTTGTCTTTCAGTCTTCAGTTTTTTGTCCTGCCTGACGCCCAGAGGTGCCCTCAGCGGTCTTTGCTGAATTTTTTTTGTCACCCCCAAACAAAAGTCTCGGGCTGGGATTCGAGTCCATAATAAAATGCGTCAATTCTGATTTCGCTCGTTTTTCCAGAAGTGCCCACCGGCGGTATCCCTTCAAAGGAAACTAAACAACAAGTTGAACTTAATTAAGGACTAATAATGGAAGGAATGGGGTATGATCTATAGACGTAACTACACAATTCAATAGAGAACACCCTCAAAAATAGGTCGCTTCAACTTTTTCCTTAAACGGTTAGTGATTACTAGCAATAATCCGTGCGACGCGATCTCGTGGTGTGCAGGTGGGTTGTTAGTAGCTTGTCCAAGACATCAGTTAGTTGCCGTTGTGGCAACGAAAGCATATAGGAAGCTCATACGGGCATAACGAGTTGTTATATGGTGCGTAATCCTGGTGGTTTAGGGCAGGTCTAAGGTCACCGAAGGTCAACATTGGTCAAAGTCTGGAGGAGCTTATGAGCACGATAACTTGGCCCCAAATGATTAGACATGGTACTAACGGTTGCCATTTGGAGTGGAGGATGATGATCCATATTGGTTTGAAGTCAGGTTCAAGGTAACTTGAGGTCGACATATACGCGAAAATCTAAAAACCGTGTGAGCATGAGATCTGTGCAATGGAATGTTGTAGAAAGCTTATACCTGGCATAATAGTTGCTATGTGGAGCAGATGAACCTTGTCGTTTTGGGGTCAGGTCGAAGGTCACTTAAACTGTCTCGCACATTTAAAGTCCCATTATAGAAGCATGGAACAATAAAACAGTGGCGCGCAAATAAATCATGAGGTTCTTGTTCGGTGGGGTACCGTACTCTATCCCATGAGGTGTGATTATGGCGATCCTCCATCGAGTTCGACTCTCTTCCTAGCTGAATCCGTTGTGACCATTTAGTTTCACTTTGGACTATTGTTTCCGCATAGTTTCGGCTCAGAATCCATTGTGTCCAACTGATTCCAACTAGTATCATCGAACTCCTTGCTTGACATAACTTGACACAAGTTCACCGGTTTTCAACTGACTCTTTGTAAGTGCAGTTGTAAGTGCACATCGGGATTTGAGACGATTATTACCACACAGTCGTTTTTCTGCTTCGTTTTGCCGGAATTTGAAGGGAGAAAAAGATCGTGCAGGGGGAACGATTGGAATCTTTGAAGGGCAAAACTGCAGGATGAATTATCAGAGCTAATACTTAGCTGGAGAAAAACGAATGTGTCAGCCCCAACCCTAAGTTCATATACGACTTTCTGTTACGGAAACGGTTTACAGTTCATTTAAGTGTTTGTTGCATGTGTATTTGCGTCAGATAAAAAAGCATGTTAGTCTATGGGAGATGTTATAGTGGGTTGGTAGGTGTTTGATCATCACTTTGGTGAGAGAACGACACACCACTTTTGCTGATGTTTACTAATTCAACAAAATGAAACATGAAATACATAACGGCATAACTTCCCGGGTTGTCCAAGTGTGACGTCATGCGTTATTGCGCAATCGGGATTCTCCCCAATTTCTCTGCATAATGAGCTGAAAACAACACCGGAGGCCATTAACTCCACATAGGAACGTCGTATTGAAATGGGGTTCAGACCTAATAATACAGTTTTCCATTCTCCGCGTATGACCTCTGATGTATCCAAGCCTGGCAGTTATCTTTAGTGTTATCGCCCTAAGCTTGTCCCCATAACCCCTCAACGCTTGTAGTGCGCATGCTCACGACTGACCAGCTCGGGGTATCGACGAGGTTATCCCCAGCTTCTACCACTGCTACCTATTCTAGAACTGTCACCACTCAAATCATCCCATCATTCCGAATATTATTTGTTGATACGTATGGAGAGAACTCTGTGTAAGTTTTGCGCTAGTAGAATGTGTAGTTTCCGTCAGGGAAGTGTCGAAAGATTGTTCATCCACTGTTCGCGCAACGTCGAACAGCCATGCCGGTACTTCTATGACCTTCTACAACATAATACATTGTAACCGTGAACAAAGGCTTATTATTCGCAGTCGGGAAACAGTCACACCTGAATTCGACCTTGAGTTATGGCGCCCTCGAGTATGATTCAAGATGCACAACTGACGTAAGGGTAATTAAGGAGTTCGCGGTATATAGCCTGTTCATGGTTACAGTGTCATGAGATGATAATATATTGTGTCAAAGGTCACGATAGAACAATGGCAGCTCGACGTTGAACGTACAGTGTGCAAACGATCTTTCGAACCTCCCTGCCGAAAATTACAAATCCTGTCAACACAAAACTTCACAGATCCCCCCCCCCATACTTATCAACAATGACATCCGAAAACAGGGGGATGAATTGGCTGCGTTTTCAAATAGTGGTGACAGTACAGAAATAGGCCGTAACTATATCGCTATGCGGGAATCTCCCCCGAACTGTTCAGCGGAGAGCATATGCCCACTTACAACTACGACTGTACGAACTGGCTCATTTTCGAATCTTCAAATAGTTGGCGATGCGTGTTCGGGAGTGGAACAACTTCAGTAAGCTGACCACATGACAGTTTCTCGTCAAGCCGTGTATATATGCATCGTAATTTTCTGGTAATCTCGCGAATTTGGAGTCTGACCTTCATGCCTGAGCGGTTGCCAGACTGGCATGCGCGGGACTAGTAGTTTCGACCTTGCCAGCATTGTGAATGAATCCCTTGGTTTGATTACAGTCTTGTCAGTACTATTCATTGTACATCTCCCCCGCTGTGAATACAAATTCCTGATAATTATATAATATATTGGGGATAATAGGACCCATCTCTCTTTAGGCTGGAAAAATTCCAAGTAATAGGCGTCTTGCCAATTTCATTCCCTTGAAAATGGAATCTGCGTACTGCGTAGTCTAATTTGTATGTATATGTAACGTGCATTTATATACAGGCTGGTCTATTAACTTTCTGCTCGAAGCAGGGCAAACTCTGTAGACTGTAAAAAGTCATAGGCTTTAAACCTAAACCTAATTGGCTTCGGTCAAACAGGTCAACGCAGAAACATAAGCTGGAAGCCCAAAAAGGTCCAAACTGTAACTACAAGGGTTCAACATGATTAATCTGTTGGGACTAGTTTGGATCAGTTTATGAGTTATTTCGACAAATAAATTTTCCTGCGATCTCAGGTCACCGAGGGTCCTTGTGCATGTCTGTACTCTTTCAGCAAGCAAACCTCTCAAACCGTATTATATCCCCCCCCCACAACACGAGTAGTGTTCGGGATATTATGGTTTTGGGGGCTGTGTCCGCGGCCGCCGCCGGCCTCCACCTAAGCGTTGTAATTGAATATGGGATTTATTTCCTGACATAACCCTATAGCAATACGTTTATCGATCGTCATTTCAAAACAAAGAATCAGATGACTGAACGGGTACCGAGTTTAGTCAACTTATTTCTGTGTGGCTTAGGAGTGAATCGTAGGTCCGACTTCTGTCGAACAATTTCTGGTGATAACAGAGAACGGTTTGCCGACACTCAACACATGTCAATTCCAATGTGGTTTTCCGCTATGTTTAATTAGGGGACTGGCTTAACCCCTTGCAATAACTACGACTAGAGAAAAGGTTGTAACTGTAGTTTCGCTGGAAAATTATACAATATGTGCAGGCGGAAAGAGATCTGGCTTCCATACTTGATGGTGAATGCATTGTACAGTTGATATTACCATCTGAACCCAGTTATGAAAAATTTCATTTTGGTAAGTTAGATATTCACTTCAGACCCCCCCCCCCCCCCCCACTCGAACAATCCGTGTGTCTTCAGGGTATTCGAATGTAACAGTACGCCCTGGTTTACGGTATACCAATGCCTGGTGAGGTGGTCATCGACCCCCCTCCCCCGGCCGTTCGATACATAGTGACTGACTACGCCTCTGCATAGACTGGTCCAGTATCCATGGGTTACGTTACACACACACCCTATGGTCATTTCGCAAATTTGAACATTCTCTCTAAAACGAAACTGGAAAAGGGCCATTGTGTTGAATAGGTTTTTTCATGGAGGGATACGACTCTGTGTGGTTGTACAAAGCCTTAACAAGTTCGTAGACAACTCTGGCCAAAGTGAATCCATGTTGAACGCACCCTCATATTTTGTGGTGACAATGCACCATTGTCCAGATTGGAGGTTAGCCTTAAGATCACTGCCAATAGTCCCATTGCCCCGATCACCAGCTACCATCGGTAGACCAACAATGACCTAGTTTACTTGTCGCAGTTTATGGCCATCTGGGCAAGATTACTGATTGCGCTACACAGCTTTCGGCCCCTGGATTTATACTGACCCGGAGTAGGAGGTCCTATTGTGATGCTACGCATGTCGAAGACCCCCCCTCCCCTCCCCTGGAAGCCATCGCCAGTGTCCCAATCATTGTGTTCGTGTATACGGATTGCTCCTAGTTGTAGTTGCTCTCGCGGGCTTTAAACATCATAACTCCTATACCCTTATCAGGTCGGGCTGGACACAGTAGATTAAAGAAAGTTGTCCATTTTTAATTACGCGTTCATGCATTTGGAATACAAAAAACATATGAAAATACCACTGTGAGCGATGTGCAGGCTTGTAACCAGAACGTATGCCACCCTCCCCCTCCCCCTTAACCCCTCCTCCAATCTTAGTGCGAACTGATGCAGTTTTGCCGAAGCGGATCGAAACAATAATCTAAAATTTTGACATGAAACACATTTTCTAACTAACATTGTTCCAACATTGCGTCATGAAGGGCCCGCACCCCTTCCCCTCACCCCACTCCACACACACGTGGGTACTTCACTGACGATGATACAACTTAAACTACATGTTCAGGCCATCCGATATCATCTAGCATACAGTGCGCGCACCTTTAACAGCGCCCAGTTTATAATAAAAATCCGGGAATTTTTTATTAATGTTCCCTTGTGAATTTATGGGGTCGTGCCCTGAAGGAATTTTCAGGGGTGGCCATTCCTGGAATGCGCACTTACGTCAAGTAATTTAGGACGTAATAGGCACGGATGACACATAGAAAGACCTGAGATCAATGATAAATACATAACTTCATAGGCGAGCCAGGATTTGCGACCAACTTTCGGATATCAAACGACCCCCCCCCCCCTCTGAAACATATGTGCTCCTACATACGATACACAGCAGCTGATATTGGTTGCTTGCACATATAAGTACACATGGCGCTTATACTTTATAATTCTTATACAACAACCCTAATTTATTAACGAGAAAATATACAGAGAGGATGAAATGTCACAAATAAAAACAATAGGAATGTTGAAAATGATCTGAACAAGATTCGTCAATGGGACAGAAAAATTTGGAACAATATCACAAAAATATAGATGACGCGACTAAAAGTCTCATATTTAACATAGTGAGTTTGTATTTCATTGTTCTCCTCCGTGTGGCATGTGAATCTTATGGGTAAATATCATTATATATACATCTTACTCTGTGGTGCACGTTTCTGTGCGTACGGTGTCTTCGATTTCAGACAATTTGAGGAACTGACAACATGCCCTTATCCCCAAACAACCAAGTGTCAGGGACTCATTTTATTTCGTATCCCTTATACGTTCATGCATGTGCGCTGTCTTGCGGAATTGGCTTGTACTCTTTCTCGAATGAAATCCGGGACCACTTTAGCGATTAAGTACTTTCAACTCTTCTCTCGTCGTGAATGCCAAAGCTCAATTTTTTTAGTGGTGCTTATCATATGCTACATCACCACTCAATTGCTACTATATTGGTAGTGAAAAATAAGTGTGTGAAGGTTACATATGTCGAATCAAATAGTATAGTTTTTCATCTCATGTACAGTAACCTCGGAGGGGAATATCCGCAAAGAGCAACGTGCAAATTTCCCATCCCCCCTGTCTGTCATCCAGAACTTGTTAAAATCTTAATGACTGACCCAAGGACCCCCAGTCATACTTAGGATACTACTCGAATCAGTCTGTCTGCAAAGCTTGAAAGGCGTTGAGCTGTTAATCGTATTGATGGGTCGCATAGTTCAATGTCAGTTCTCGAGAATGACGTAGGCCGAGAATTAGACACTCACGACTGACGTCCGTATACATGTACAGTGTCATCTAATGACAAATTCGATGTTGTTTAGAAATCGATTTGATTTGATTTCTACAGATTAGGACCCAGTTGAGGCTCACTATGGAGCCCTGGCCGTACTGTCGTGGTTGAGCACTGGCGAAAACTTGCCTTCTCTCCTCGAACTCGTACTCAGTGATATCGAGCAGGTTGTACCATTCCCAACCTGCTTCCCGGGACCCGCGCCTTCTACAACCCTCCGATAGGACGATATTGACTCCAGCAATCCGACCACTTTCTCGTAGCCTTGAGAATTGAGTCCCTCGATTATAAGGTTCGGGGCGATATTAACAAACAACATGGGTTAAAACATTCGCACATCGCATCATACTCTAGTCAATTCGCAGAAAAGGGGGGGGGGGGCGATTTAAGGTTGGACGCATGTCCCTTGCTGACATTCCGTCATTTCGTACCATTGGGGCTGGTTCGAAATGAGATGGAAAACTGGCCTCGATACTTAGATAAATAAAAAATGGATGGAAATTATTTGTACATACAGTCACTTTAACAGTTCTGAATGAACAGCTGGGGCTTGACGCATGTAACCGTAGTCTGAACACTATACCCCCACAACAAAATCCCCCCCCGCCAGCTGGTACGAATTCCACCCGTCATAAGGTTCACTATCGGAAGGCCTCACGTGTTAGGACGGTTCGGAAGGTTCCTCTAGTCCATAAGGTTCATTAGAGATTCACTATCAGAGATTCAGCCCGACGGTTTACTTGGTAATTTGGGAACCTATAGGACTTTTAGTAGCATCTACGACTACAAGCGGCGCAACTGTATACTCTCTCCGGGATTGTCGGAGATCGTACCGGTTCCTGTGATCGGGGTATCATGCGTAAATCGCTTTTGAGAACGTCCTCGACGTTGAAGCGCTATACAACAATCCATCATATTTATTATTCACGTCACAAGTTTTCTAGTCCGAGGTTCACTGTCAGGGGTCCACTAGTCTGAAGGTTGTCTGGTTGAATGTTCTCTTTGTCAGAAGGTCACGGTCCGATCGTGCCAACTTGTCAGATAGGCAGAATGTTTAGTATGTACGAAGGTTTCACGAATCAGGAGTGCATTGGCAGAAACTTTACTGGTCATGGAGGTTAACTAGTCAGAAGATTTATTAGTCCGGGTCAGCCCACGAGACCGAAGGTCACGAGACGACACCACGAGACCCGGAAGGTCCGCGAGACGACGATCGAAGTGTCAAAAGGTCCCGCGAGACCGACAGTGGGAAGGGTCCGCGACCGGGAAGGGGAAAGGGTCCACGAGCCGAAAGTAAGAAAGGTCCCACATAGACCGAAGTCGTAAAGGGTCCACGAGACCGAAGGGCCGCGAGACCGAAAAATGAGAACCTTAATAGTTGTATTTTCGATACGCTCCAGTTATTTAACTTTTGCGAAGTATTTGCAAAACACTCTGTGAAATGATTAGTGAATCTCAATACAGTAGCTATGAATTGGGGGGTGGGGGGGCGAGATGGCGGTCCTTTTCCCCACTTTTCGTCCTGAGACGGGCTGTCGGTACATTTGTTGATATTGTTGATTGGTCGGTACCCGCTTCTCGTCGGGAATTGTTTTCCGATTGGGTACGCTAAAATTTACACACACCGACGAGGGCAAAACAAGGCCTGTTCCCCGACAGTATCATTCTTTCCAACCTTCTTTGAAGACCTGGGCGGCATCTTGTGATGAACTGGGGGGGGGGGGGGTCATACGAGGTCATCACCATCCCAGCGGTGCGCCTGCATTTGGCGTGTAGCGTACGAGAGGATTTTTCGTTTCACAGACCCCCTATATTTCAGGAAACGGCACGCCCCAGGCCGTATGAAAGTAGCAACATCCCTGAAATTGGCAATAACTTCCGAACATTTGAATTTCTTGGTGAACCGACGTGATGTTTATCCTCATAATTCGGGTCACCATCGGTTTCATGCGTAGCATACATAACATTATCCTCGTTTTCGGACCCTCCAATTGCTGAAATGCTTACCCGGCCATATGGCATTGAGCAACCTCCCGAAAATCTTGGCAAAAATTTCCGAATTTGAATTTTTAAATTTTAATTCCAAAAACTTTCTGGGGAAGAACTGAATCAATGTTCATCCTCAAAATTCGAGCCACCATCGGTTGACTCATAGAAAAAACGCCGCAAATCGAGCAAGTATTCGATAGTTGTGTTACTCTGACCAGCTGCGTGTATTCCAAAATGACCGACCACTGAAAACACTATATAGGATACTGACTGTTTGTTGCTGATTCTACAACCCCTACTCCGTGTTTACTGAATACTCTGCCGGATGGCTAACCCCAGTCACGCGACTGTCCTTCATTCTGACGACCAACAAGTCGTAATCCCTATATTAGACTGTTCAAGTTGTCGGTCATTTTGGAATCCCACGCAGCTGGTCAGTGTAACACAACAAGCGAATACTTGCTCGATTTGCTGGGTCCATAAGCATAGAGTATAAAATATACTGTATAATTATGGCTCTATGGTCATAAGTAAACGCAGTACTTTTTCAACGCAAATGTGAGTTGCGTGAACCTTGGGAGTTAGGTTTTACACTGCGCAGATCCCTGTTCCAGTTACGCGCGCTTCAAGGGCGCCTGGCCTCAACGGAATAAACTAAACGGTCGAAACGACGCGTCGCTCGTTGCAATTTGTGAACGCTCTTCACACCCGCAGAACCCATGAACTATTAAATTAACTGGAGAGGACATCAGAGCCGTAATTGTGTGCCCTGTCCAAATTTAGTCAGAGACACAAACTCTAACGAGGGCGGCACCCTATTGTTTACATCGTAACACACAGTCGGTTTGTTTCGCTCTATCGGAATTTCTTCGACCAGAGAGCCGCCGAAACCGTCGTTGCTCCTTATAAAAGTATATCATAGTGCAAGATTCTGCAACATCTTCATTGAGTGTTACCCTATTTCAGAAAACGCGGGAAATCCGACGAATCTATACGGAAGCACAGAAACAACATTATAAATTCGGGAATACGTATCGATTGCGTCTGGCGGATTCACCATCTAGTAAAATATGACATCACGGAGTGACCTAGAGCTTCTTCATGTGAAGCTCGAATTGAAGGAGTCTGCCAAACATAACATATTCCAATCTTCTGACGAAATGCGAAACATTCCGCCCGATCGCATGTCACTATAGCACTACTATTATTGAGGGCGCGGTCACGGTTAGCAACAGGGGTCCACACTGACTTCGGTTTTGTATAGGAGCTTCAGTAACGCCATGTCCGGGGCTTGGCAGAACCCTCCATTTCGGCACGCGGTGGTTTGTATTGCGTCCTTCCGTGAAAGTACGCACAGCACTCACGCCAATCTTTTGTGAATGGTGCGCAATGCAATTCACTAAGATCGCATCAAACGCAATAGTTTACCCCTACCTGCTTAGTTACGTTTAGATGACAAAGATATAGATCTGAGAATGAAGATATCCTAATCGTTCGGTAATTTCTGATTTGTGGTTGTTAAATAGGAATCAACTACAGCAGGTCCGACTTTATTTACTGGTTCAATAAACAGTCCTCGGATTCTGGATTCAGTTAATACGAACTCGGCTGGGCGCTCGTCCGTTTTCCACCTAAATCATATCTCGCCTGTTTATTCGCCAGTAAAAGTCTCCCATTGCAGTTTATTCCTTACTAGGACCGTCGCGTGCCTGGGTTTAGCCAATCAGCATGTAGTATTCCGTAAAAACACGAGTAGGGTTTGTAGAAGAGTCTATGAAAACCAAGGAAGGAGATTAGCGTCTCTTTTTATCATTAAAAAGCTTATTGCACGGGGGATGAATGAATTCTGATGTCTGTTGGTTTCAATATCACTCTCTATTAATGTGTCTGTCTTGAGAGTTTGATGAGCGGGTGACTGGTGTCAGCCAAACGTGTCCCTACTTGTACTCGATTAGGCATGGTAGCCTACCTCAATTCGACTGACGGTGAGGCTCTCCAACCAACACTACTAGCTTTGGTTTATAATAGTGTCGATACAGTTCCTTTCGGTTGCACTGACATTACCAACCCAATTTGAAGAAACTGTCTTGTTAATTCCTTCAATTCGTGCAACCATCGTTGGCGCTTGGCGTAAAAGCAAAGTCGGTCACAACTCCCAGAATGCAGGAAATTGTACTTCCTGGCCGTATGGCAGTACGCATCACGCCCAAAGTTGACAATAAATTTCCGAATTGTTAATTCCGAAATTTTCTTGAAGGAACTGCCCGATTTTAGCCTTTTCTTTGTCCTTCCCATGTTTTCCACTGCCTACTGTATTAATACACTTCTCACAAAAGTAGGGCAAATCTGATTCAGAAATATAGAGGCTGGGTCGTACTGAAAATTGATCGTATGATTTTTTCCCCAGTCCGCAAAATATTTGGGGGTGGGACACATAAAAAGTGAAGGTAAATCGCATATGCTAGGTGAAGCTCGGAAATCCTCGAACAAGCCCGGCCACTCCGTCGAGAAACTTAATTGGACCTCCCTTCGGAGAAATCGTGGCGCCATCACTGCACAGATACAGCACTTCTTTATTGATGGCTCATCGGCTCACTGTACTGTTATTTTTAACCAGTGTACTGAAGACTTGATTTGGCATGTTGGCATGAGCTTCGTTCAGTCGCATGAATGATCATGGCATAATGAATTTTCAGTGTCAATTTCATGAGGGTGTGACTATTCATCTTCCAAGATACTCTTCATTTTCGAATGATTATACTATTCCGTGACTTAATGTGTTATTATTGCTGTATTGTGTTGTTGTGAAGGGTAGGTAATGATTCAAGCTGTGTGGATCTCTCTTTTCGTAAGTGATGAACCCTGTAAGAAAGTGTCCAAGGCGCGGCTTAACGGGGAGCTATGGGGCTCCAGTCCTCATTCCTTATGAGCCCCCCCCCCCCCCGCCCCCTTACATGGTATGTATGTGTGACACTGATGAATGCGTTCACACAGGACATACTTCATGCCCAATGCCCGCTTTCGCAAGGGAAGGCCTCTTTCTGATATCTTAAGGTCATTATTTCTTTACGAAACCACCAGTTGTCGGCTCGAGTTGGTAAAGCCTATGGCCATGATCTTATACGGTTGGCCGGTTGGAAAGCCCTATCGATTAATGTGTTTATCATTTTCTCCTTCCCATGTGCTCGTCTGTTTGAAACGCAGGCTGAAAGGCGCAAGGCCATTTTTCAACTTATGGGTATAGATCGCATACCTTCGCATCATATCACGCACAAAACGTCTATACCCGCAACGGTTTGAACTGTTTTGATGAAAATACTCGTGGATTCGTCTGGCGACTCTATCGGACTGTACCATATTAACATTATGGGTCAGGTCAGCTGCAATGGTGGGGGTCCCGAAAGCCCATACCCAACTGAGCCATCGTCAGAATAATGGTATTCCTCAAAATGAAAAAGTATTCTGGGTATATCAGCACCCAGAGACAAGTGATGCGTCCAATTATAGTCAGACGTGCAGTAAGTAGTTCGAAATGTTGGTGCGCCATACCCGACAAATAGATATCGATTAAGCAGAACAATAAACATGGCATTTTCAGACTAATATGGGCCTCTAGTAATAGGTAGTATTTTTCTTGTTTTCATTTGTGGGTCGCACTGAACCCTTGATGCATATTCCTAAATCATCTTTGTTCGTTTCTTGCTACCCGGCAGTTAGATAATAAAGTTTATTAAGAACTTCCTTGATGATATGACCCTGCGAATACCGATTCAATGCCTTCGTACATCCCGTGGATGTCTTGAATTCTTCTCTTAATGGCCTGCCGGAGTGTTCAATAAGGAAAATACCGGACTTCTGCAGCACGATATCGCTAACAGAAAAGAAACTGACGGTGTCACGTACTCCATATCGTTGTGAAAGAAAATCTTTTTCAAATCATGTTGCTTGCTTTTCGTGCCCTTCAACAGACCATCCTGTGTATTTTCTCAGGACTACGGTCTCCGTATTTCTAACCTGCCCGGAACGTCCTGCAATCCAAATCTCGTTCGAAGACATGGATATCGAGGCTCCATGTACGCTGCAACCTTAACTGTGGAATCGACTACAATCAGATTAGACCAAAACGTCTACATTGCAGACTGAGCCGAACACTCAGTATTTCATCTTTCTTCTTCCTGAATTGTGCCCTTGTTAAGCCCTAGAGCAGCAATTGTGTGCTCATTTTGAGATATATAATCTATTATTTATTATTATTATTATTATTATTATTATTTTATTATTCCATATTATTATTCATTATTATTATTATTATTATTGTTATTATTATTAATTATAGGGAGGCCTACGCCAACGGAGTACCTCAGGGAAACTGTTACAATTCTGTATTTATGCTTTCCCTCGTTTTTTTACCACCTCTTTCCCTCTCTCTTATTCCCGTCCTTCTCCCCCTTTCTCTTTGGCTTCCTCCTCCTTTTCTCTCTTCCCCCTTTTCCTCCTTTTTCCTCCTTCTATTACCCGGGGGGGCCGCCCCACCAAATCCCCCTCCCCCCCTGGATACGCGCTTGACCATTGAATCGATGGGGAGGGCAGCAACAAATTACCCTCGGGACGTGTTAGTTTTAGCATGTTATATACTCCGCATGATATGTTGAGCAGGACTGAGCTGACGCGTGGGCGCAAAACACCCCCACCCTGGGAGATACGCCTACATTCACTTGCAGGTGATAGCCCGGACGCCGGACAACACCACCCCCACCTGAATACACCCGGGTGCGCCTATCCCAACCCACTCGGATGCGGATTACAAAACACCTATTTCCCATAATTGTGTACATCGTTGCATTTTTTTACCGAATTATTTTCGGTTTTTTTTTTTTTCCCTTTTTCCCCCCCCCCCACAGGCTGAAATCTTGAAGTAAGTTGAAAGTGTTAGGCACGACTATTTATCGCCGCGTAGCGAAGACGAATTCCCGCATAATGGTTTCCGATTTTAATTTTATTCATATAGAATACCGCTCGGTCCTGAGGTTTTTCTTCTATATTCGGTCTCGCGAACCTTCGGTCTCGTGGACCCTTTTTCAATTTCGGTCTCGCGGACTTCGGTCTCGTGGACCCTTTTTCAATTTCGGTCTCGCGGACTTCGGTCTCGTGGACCCTTTTTCAATTTCGGTCTCGCGGACCTTCGGCCTCGTGGACCCTATTTCAATTTTGGTCTCGCGGACCTTCGGCCTCGTGGACCCTATTTCAATTTTGGTCTCGTGGGCCGTCGGTCTCGGGGGACCTTCGGTTTCGTGGGCGAACCATTAGTCCGGAGGTTCACTAGCCACACGGTTCACTGGTAAGAAGGTTCCCTACTCAAAGGTTTACTGGTCAGAAGGATCACTACTTCAAAGGTTTACTGGTCGGAAAGTGCGATCATCAGGAGATTCACTACTCAGAAACCTGTCAGAAGGTTAGCTAGTTAGAAAGTTCATTAGCCAAGCGGTTCACCGGTCAAACGGTTCTCTAGTCAGAAGGTTCACTAGTCAGAAGGTTCACCAGTCAGAAAGTTCACCAGTCAGAAGGTTGACTATTCAGGAGGTTCATTAATCCGATTTGTTCTAAATGGGTAGGACGGTAACTAGTCAGAATATTCGATAGTTCGAAGGTGTCACTAGTCGGGAGACAAACAAGTAAGAAGGTGCAATTGTCAGTGCGTTCTCTTGTCAGAAGCGGGTAATAGGCAGAAGATTCACTAGTCATATGGCTCACTAGTCAAAAGGTTAATCTGCTAGAAGGTTTACCAGTCAGGAGATTCACTAGTCAGGAGATTACTGTTCAAGGGTCACTAGTCAGAAGGTTTACTTGTCAAAAGTTGTCGGAGGTCGGCTATATGGGAACATGAAACCTTTTGAGGAATTTCATTACTTTATACAAGTGCGTAGTAAAGTTACACAGGAGAACAAACCGCAGTCAGCTCAGTATTGGAGAGAAGTATTTATTATGAACAACGAGGCAACACAAACATGGCACCTGGCTAGGCTCCTCGGAAAAATACGGATACACAGATTCACGGTTATAGTACGTTTTCCCAGGACTTTGTAGTCATGAGGTAGTAGGCAGTGAGGTCGACCCAAATGCTGTCTATGGGCCAACTTCGTATGATGAGTCAGAGGTCACTTGCTGGATATGGAGGAATTACTCCAAGGGAACATAACACAGTAACAATTATGGAACAGGTGGCAGAATACTAAATCTGAGGCCTTCCGCTCCTAGGCATATTTGAGGGTATATAGGTTTCCACAATGATCTACTTGTTTGTTATCGTTAATTCGCCGTGTGAACAACACACTGAAGTTATTTCTGCACAACCACATTCCAGGGGTGGAATTGTTAAAAAAAAAACTGAATACATTTTTCTATGCTACGTCGTGGTATGCTATGACGTTACTTACCACTAACATATGGTTGCTAAGAGTGGCGACCACCCCTCCCCCCCCTCCCCCCCCCCCAACCTTCTCCCTCTTTGGCTCCATATGGAACTGTTCTATGAGATACCTATTACCAGACACCGCACAAGAGCATTCACTGATCCATGATTTAGTAACATAAACCATCTCGAATTTTGATGGAAGAAGGTTTCAGGCTGTAGTGTTCGCAGGGTTGGTGGGCACCTGAATATGTCCAGTTGCTGAATAAACGTGCCCCAATTTTTTTTTCTCGATCAGTGAAGAAACCACCATTCGTTCCATGCTCCGCGAGAACAAAAAAAAGTTTCCAACATTTCCTGTTTCGTTTAATAACAACAAAAACTCAACAACCGCTAAGGACATTCTTTGCTTATTCGGATTATTGTTTTATACGGAGTAGCTCTTCTTCGTGAATACTCCACCCCCACCCTCGCTTCCCCTACGTAGGACCAAATGAGCCCAAATGCTAGAAGGGTTAATGGCGTCTGCTGGCAAGCCGGTTAAGGGGTCCGCGAGAGGGCAAGGACGGATTCCTAACTCGGGACCTGTCATCGAGAAGAGAATGTCAGTTCGTGATTACTGAATATCACACTCTCGAGTCTCTCAGTGAGCTTCAAGTGGCGTACGGACCCTTTGTATCATGGACCACTAATTCGTCGCCGAAAATAGAACTTATTTGCAACTAATCGCTACTGAATCATTTGAAGCTGACGATGTTTGTTACCTATCTCTTTGCCTATTGGGAACTTTTGTTTATGATATACTCGACGGGCACAGAGAAACGAACGTATTCAAGTCCCAGAAAGGTGTAGACCTGGATATTGTACCTTATTGTCAGCTGCGAATCCCCCACCGGGTACACGGAATTATACGGCAATGCCTCTTCGACGTACTTTACTGTGTGGTGGGGATATTCACACGCAGACGGCAACTTCCACATTGCGTACCCCTCGTTTGTCCCTGCTCCGATCCCTTGTGCTGAGCGACCAGCGACAAGTCAACAGGTACCATTTTTCAAGTGTTTGGTAAGACCCAATCCCGGCCTCCCCGGTGGAAAGCCGTCGCTATACCAATTGTGCCAAGCCCCCCCACTCTGTTAACCGGTAAGCCAACTGGTCCGACTCGTCTCTTGTGGTTTGACCTGTGTAGTTAGTAGTTGGGAGATGCAGATATCTAGTCTGCCGACCATTATCAGGGCGGTGTATTCCAGTTTATGACATACAGAGAATAATCTGTCGTAACCAGCAAGGTTGCGTTCACATACTCACTGTTCTATAAGACACAAGAGATAAAACGCTGCACCGGATTAGATTGCATTTAAAACGGTGTCGGTTTGTTTTGATTGGGTCTAGGTCACATTTCAGGAGCGCAATGGGGTGAAAGGTCTACCCTGGGGGTATGTTGGTCCGTTCTGGTATTATACAGAATGTTTTTGCAGCAGGGCGGGTGAGCAGATGGAGTGTCTATATGCGCTCTCCGTAACAGGAATGAAGAGCCGAGGGCAATGCCTTAGGAGGGGGGGGGGGCGAATTATGCCCACATCGGAGTTGGTGAATAGGTACCCAAAGTACGCTAGTTGACAATCTACGAGTGTGCCTGCTCATGACGAAACGTCCTCCGGTATTCACAAACCTTACCGAGTGGTTGGCAAAATTTGTAGAGCGTCAGACTTCCCACCCGGGAGACCGGGCTTCGAATCTCGGTCGGGTCATACCAAGACTTTGAAAATTGGACCTGTTGCCTTTTTGCTGGGCGCTCATCACAAGGGATCAAAGAAGAGACAAACGAAGGTTGGCAATTTGCAAGTTGCCGTCTGCGTGTGATTCCCCCCCCCCCCCCCCACATTAAGGTAACGCCAAAAAGCATGCCTTATTCCGTCTACCATGGGTGTGAAGGATTCGAGCTGAACAACAAGGGGCGGTATACAGGTCAGCACCCTTGCTGGGCCTTGAATAGGTTCGTCCTCTGCTCGGCAAGTATGCCATAAAAAACGAGATTCCCATCGTATCGCCAACAATAACTAATTTCGGTGCACCAATCATTCACATGACTATCCTGTCGTTCTTTTGTGTGTGTCGGGCGGGATGGGGGGTTGGGGGTGGGGGGGGGGGGGTACTGTCAGACGTGTCTTTGCGTGTCCCAGATGACATTGTATATAACGGTATTATAACTTGAGAGTAATGAGCCATTGTTTCCTGGTAGCACATGGAGAGAAAGTGACGGCAATATTCGCATGACGTCATTACGAACAATCGCCAGAACAGTTCGATATTGATACGAGGTGTCATACGAGGATGTCAGTTTAAAGTTAGTTCCGATAGAGCGTTAGGCGTTTCTTTTTCGTGACGTTATGTAAACCGTACCGCCCATTACGCGCCTAGAGGTGTTATTTTCGCTTAGAATATGAATTCTCAATCCCTGAAAACGGAACAGCGGAGCAGTCTCTCCTACTCTTCATGGCTCTAGTAAATCACCCCCCATTCAGGCAATATCCCATTGTCGGAACTGTGTTTGACGAAGCATTCCCTTACGTTTAATGATACTAATGTCGGGACCAAGTATCTGTTAGCGATGTGTTCTGTTTGAAACTGTCCTCTCACAGCCCGTACCACACCGCTCCAAGTAATCAAAGGCTGCCTCCGTCAATTTAGTCGAGGACAGGTCACGAAAGGTTACATTTTCTGCAAGAATTAGACAATAATTTATCTACACACTCTTCCAGGCTGTCCGACATCATGACCCAGTCGATACCGTTAACTCAAAAGCAAATAAATATGACGCTACGAACAGTCATAGACCACTAGACACATAACTTGTTTTGTTCTCCCTGGCAGCCTCATCGAGTCTGATTTCTCTGCTGCCGTGGTCCTCATCTCCTTCGGAGCTGTCCTCGGGAAGACCTCCCCCCTGCAGCTCACATAATGACCTTAGTGGAGGTGGTCCTCTCTGTAGCCAATGAGTATATCGGACTGGAACTATTCAAGGTATGAGGACTGGTAGTAGGAATGTCAATTGGTTGAAAGCGTTGACTGCAATGAATAAAGGTGATGGTAACGGCTCGCAATTTTATGGCCTTTTTTATGTGGAACTCACTGTCGAAGTGTTTGAATGTCCGCCACTCCCGGTCATACGAAATTTGTTGTCACGCAGAAATTGTGCAGTTCCACCCCTTGTGGTTCGTCCCTCCGTTCAATGAACAGTTCATGGCAATGCTATGCGCCTTCACCCAATGCGCTTATTTACACAGGATCGTGGGAGTGACGTGAGAGAAAGAAAAAGAAAACCCACCTACAAAGGTGCACTGTCGACGCGAACCACAACTATACTGGATTACGCAATCGCGGTGGCGTGATTGGTGAAACCTCGGGAACGCCATCCAGTGGTTGTGGAATCGACTCAGAGTTGCACAATTATGTGAGGTTGTTCTTCAAATGATTTAAGCCTACTCCACCCAACGTGTGTTCATGAGGGTGGACAACTCATATAGTGAAGCGAGGTATGTTGCTGCTCCTGAAACTGGGATGAGCCTGGGTGCACTACTCAGCATTGATCTTCCTGATATGTTTCTGTTGTCATGAAATGTCATAGGAGGTTGCTAATGGAGATCTTCGTTAGTATAAATGCATTGCATGACCCTCAAGTCTGTGTAAACATGGAATAACTCAATTGTCTTCGTGTCTTTGCACTCCTTCAAGGACCACACCCAACACTGTTTCGAAAGGTTTCGATAAGAAAATAAAAATAAAAACACCACCTAATGAGTGTTTCACTGATGTTGGTGGCTACTTCATAATATTTCAAGTGATGCTTCTCTTTCACAATCACCAGTAAAACACGATTATAGACAATCACAATGATAACATGAAATTTAGGGATAAAGTTTTGGGTCCTGAATTCGCCCCCAAGTACACAAAGCAAATTTCAACAATAAGGGAAGAGTGAAATCTAGCCTACCGCACTGCAGACTACAAACCAGCTAAATGCCGAAAAGGTTTGTGTACTGATTCCATCAGGAATGAATATACGTTTTCTATATGGAATACATAGCAGCCTATTAAGCAGGTTAACCGTCAATATTTGAGGTTGAGCCCATTCGGGCCCAGTACCATCCTCGAAATGTCAAGGACTGAAAGTGTAGTCGGCCATAACTAGGTTTTCATGCTCTCTCACTATTAGACGTATTCTTCTCCTGTCAATGGTTGTGTGCAGATAAGAAGTTGGTCATAGGCTTTTGTGAATCAGTTTATACCAGGCTGGTATGGTCGTTTGTTGCAGGACGGGCGGCTATTGCCACTTCGACCAGGGATTTGAAACCCGGAACTTTTACAACCCATTATTCGGGGTTCGTGTTTACCTGCGAGTGTTAGGGTTTTAGTTCATATATATCGAACATTCCGCGGAGTTCGAGCTCGGTCAACGGGCATTTTACGTATTTGTCATAAACTGAAACTTTCTGCGCATTTCACTGTATTCCTGGCATTCTCTGGTGATCAAATATTGTTTCATTGGCCAATCCTCTATTATCCCCTGTCATGACATGCTATTGTCAGAACATTGCTATTGTCAGAACATTCGTATCAGATTGCAATCCTCATTTCAGAGCAGAGAAAACAACAATGACAAAACTGTGGGATGAATATTAGCCTGGCAAGGTGATTCGGTTTTTTTTTTTAATATATCAGTTGAAACACATAATATTTATACAATATATTTGCAATAGAATCGCCCGCTGTGTGGCGCGGGATGGCAGGGAATACATTTGTCGTTAAGTTCCAGTTCACGTTGTTCTGTTGAAGAAGGTCCTTTATTTGATCTGTAAGGGGTAGGAAATCGGCACGTCGTCATCTGCATGATAGTTACGCGCTCCTTTACATTGTATCTACGCCATTGAGGCAGTTTGGTACAGGTAAGCTACGTAGCTGACTTTTGTACAGTATCCAGAGTTGCATCCTTACTGGAGCTCGTGTAGGTTCGATCCTCTATACCGTAAAAATCAGCATTTGCATTGCCTGGTATGCCGGAGTGATAGGAAGTAAGGCTAGGATTCCATAGATGCGTATGCGTATCCGGGCTGGTTGTAAAATCACATATTTACGAAAAAGGAACATTTGTTTCAGAAGAAGAAACACTATAAATTTGGTGCGTGAAGACGATTAAAAGGCAACAGCCCAGCCTTGTCGTGCCTTGGCTTTCACGGAAGATAGTCCATAGAATTCATTCGCGGTGATACGTATCTGCAATACCATTGATGCATTTGCTTATTTCACCTATTCACGTTTGGTTTGCCTTCATTTATGAATTTTTTGGTTTCTGTGGAACCAATATCTATCTTTGCAAACAAACAGAGCGTAGTTCAAGCACTAGCCCCCGCTCAGTTCACGTAAAGGCGATTTTTCACATACTCATACGCATCTAGGAATCCTGCCTAACTCGGTATTCACCGTGGCCGGAAGGGCGGATTGACAAATGGGAGCGACTAAATTTATCATGCAACTGTACGTATGACATCACGTTATTGTATCAAACAATATCAACGACTGACGCTGCCGACCGTACAGACATTATCAACGTCAAATGAACACGGTACATATCTTTTAATTCAGGCTTTCGTCATGTTTCAATACGTTTAACGACGCGACCCTCACATGATTCTGACATCGGTTCATACCGACAGGTCACAGACGTCGGTGGGTCCATGTTCATCCACGCCTTCGGGCATACTTTGGTCTCGGGGTAGCCGGGTCCTAAAGCGAGACGCCAACGAGAACAACGAGAAGGAAGGAGCTACCGCGACCTCTGACCTCTTCTCCATGATCGGTGAGTGGGCGTTGCTTATATATTACAGCATCGGGGTGGGGCGGGCTGGCATGTATGGGGCTGTCATGTATTAATGGGTAGTGTTAGTAAACAAGGCGATGCCGAACATGAGAGACATGAACGGGTAGGAAGGTAACTTGGAACACATGTTTTAACCATGTGTGAGGAGTAGCCATTTCATGTGGCATATCTGTAACAAAACAAAAGGTGTTCGTTGCGTTGCCATGCATTGGAGAAAATGACAAACCTGGCTTTTCCTGTCAGTTTACCAGGTTTCTGATAACTCGTTTCGTTCACTCAACAACACAGATTTAGTCCCCCCCCCCCCCCTGCGATGTTGAGTGGGTGGTCGCCTGCCTAGTAACGGCGTTCATTGGCGGAAAGTGTATGTCAACTGCTCATGACCATGACAATAAAGAACGAATTCGACCACGCTAAACCGGAATGCTGAACACAATTGTACCTTTTATTTTTCGAGTGTTTTCACTGGACACTTCTCGAGGACACCATAAATCACGCCTGTCGATTGGTCCTTGTCACCCCATCCGTCCAGGGTGGGCCCCCCTTTGGATATACCATTGAAGATGTCGCTCAAGTGGGCAATGAAATGCGTGTCCATCAGTGGCAAAACCGTTAACGGGTAGGAGCAGACAGACTTATGGGCCGTCGATTTGACAACTAGACTGTACGGGTTATGTGGGCAACATCTAGGAGAACATGACGATGTAATGAACCACGTTTGGTTTTCGAAGCCCATGCGCTGGGTGATAGTAGTATTGAAGGCAGTTAGGCAGCACCGTTGATCATCATATTTGCCTCGAAGTTAGAGACGGTAGGCTCGAGCTAACAGTAATCAAAGTATCTAATTATCAGACTGTATTCTCCGTTCAATTCCTCATTCTATACAGGCGCCTCATTCCAACCTGTTTCATCCACACCGATAGCCCGGAAATAATTATGGCAATAGCAGGTCGAAACAAGGTGGAACACAGTTTTAACAACAAAATTTCGTCGATAGGCTCCAGCTATATAGGTTAATCATGTATTTTCCTGGTGCGCGACATACTTTGAAGCCTGCGTGCGAAGCTAGGTTATATAAATGGGCTACGACCTGAAACAAAGCAATTGTCTGTCATTGAATATGAATGTTGATACAAATTCTATTTCCTAAGTTTTCTCTGGGACTGGAAAACGTTGGAATAATAGAAAACTTTGAAGTACGCATTCAGTACTAATTATAATAGGATTGATGATCTAGGTACACTGTAGCGATGATAGTCGCGATGTCAATGACCCGTTACCTTCCTTTATCAGTAGCCTACAGTGTGATTGGGCCTTTGCTTCCCGATTGCCCATCTTTACATCTGTTTGGTGTAGACCACAGGGCGTAGAATCTACCACCCGCGTCGCAAAACATGCGAACGCAGCATGCATTCTGACTATTGAATCAGCGGTAATTTCAGTTTTGGCACTGTTACCACTGTCAAATTTAAGGTTTCATTCGCTTGAGCTACCTGGTTGCAGCGTTATTCAATTTTGCGTATATTATACACTTAATTACATCAGGCAGAGTTCGATCAGTGCAAGGGTACGGTAATTCAACTCCGACAGTAGACAAACCTAAATACCTAAACAACATAAATTATCGCAACTTCTCTCAGCCGCCGAATAGTAACCCACCGAAATGTGACTTTTCGACTTCGTTATTATCCGGTTTCGTGAGCTATGCCACGTTTCGCGATATATCGCTATGACTTCCAAATGCGAGAATATAGGGTGTGAAGCCTGCGACTAGATCTCATATGCATCGTGCGAAGAGCGACCGTCAAACCCTCCAACTTTCCTCACATGTTTACTGTTACATCTATATATGGCCAAAAGGCTCAATAAACAACAGCTCTGCAACAAGTTGTTTTAGATGCCATAGATGTCAAAAACTTCGCCATTGAAATTGTACGCAGCTGTATGTGTTTTTGATGATAGCGGGGTCACTCGAAGGGCAGACTTGTGTTTGGTACTCTCGACGTTAGCAATAGGAATATACATTGCCCTTTTTGCAATTATAAAAAAATAATCATTGTACATTTTCTATAGGTACCGTGTTCCTGTGGATGTTCTGCCGAGCTTCACTGGCTCCCTCTTCGGGAAGAGTTCGCCATCGGGCGGTGATCAATACCTATTTCTCCCTGGCAGCCTGCTGCATCGTCACCTACGCTATCAGCTCCCTCTCAAATAAGGAGGGCAAACTGGAAATGGTAAGATTATTTTACCACAAGCCAAGATGCCTCCTTATCCCTCTCTTCATTGTACGTAGCCCATAACTTGTTTTCAGATTCTTTAACCTGCCGGCTCCTCCCGCGTGATCTCATATGTTATTTCTTCTACAGTCAGTGGCGTACGCACGATGGCGTCGGGTGGTTGGGTAACTCCCCCCCCCTCCCCCCCCCCCCTCCCCCATGACCCAAGTTATAAATAATTGTTTAACACAAACACCGAGTTTTTGCAGTTCAGCGGAGGTTTGCAGCTCTTATTCAGCAAATATTGCAGCAGCATGTGTCCCCCTCCCCCCCCCCCCCCAAGACGAATCTCTCAGTACGCGCCTGTCTACAGTGGATTATAGTTTCATTCCTGTCAAACTGATCACGTGGAAAAATAATACCTATCCTTCTTTCTTCCATTTCGTTATAGTGAGGTGCGGAAATGAGCTGGTAACTAAAAGCAGCCCCATTATAGTGTTCCTGCCTTATAGGAATGTCTGGACTCAACAAGCCTTAGGCAGGAGCCTAAACATCTGTGCTACACAAAGGTTGGGCAGGTGTGCTGACCTGGCAAATGTAGTCCACCATGTACATGGAATAAGGTCATTAGAAACCTGGATGTGAAAGTAAACAAGCCGACACGCACACAGCCACAAACACTTACATATACCTTCCATCAGTATGAAATGACTGGAATTTCATGACCCCGATCTCGCAAGTGGGAAGCCGATCGTTTTCACAGTTGTGCGTGATGTTTGCATACGGTACAGGAAACGAAGACCGAAAACCAAGTGCCAAACGCTAATACGGTGACTGTGGCGCAACTAGTCGAACAAGAAAGCAAGAATTCGAGCTGTAAAATTCGACCAGAAGCGGAATCTTCAGATTTGTAAAATTCGACCTGAAGCGGGATTTTCAGATTTGTAAAATTGATACGTTCAAATGTTTTCTATCAGTGCAACCTTTTATGTGCGAGTGGTTGTCAGTAGGCCTACTTCAAACGTTGAGATCTTAGGTAAACACTCGATCCTCTTCTTGTATATGTAAACTGTAAAGTGGACCAATAAACTAGAGGTGTATAGAAACTTGTTTTACTAAAATGTGGGGTATTCCTGCCTCCAGATCAAGTCTCTTCTATATGGGATGTGAAAGGGGAACAACATACCAGACGGTTATAATAAAATAGAATGTACCGTCTCAGATAGCGTTTTATACCGTTCAGTCTCAAAGCGCTGAAGGCCATTACCCCCTGGTCAATGGTAACTTGTTCGGCCCGCACAGTACACACTTCGAGCTATACACTCCTGGCAATCGCCAATGGTTCCCCCCACAACATGTCCCCGGGACATTTCATCACATGGGCGCCGTAATCAGCGCACTTGTAATTACAAGTAACCTCTCAGAAGTTCCCAATAACGTCTGGGTAGGACGAGGCAACGGAGATAAAGCGCCTTGCCCAAGTCATAAGCTCTACCGACCTGAGCTAATCCGATCTCCGATCTTATACATTGACATATACTACAACAACTTGTTTTGGACCCTGTTTTCTGCTTATCTGCTCGTTCTATTTGTACAGCGCCTAGGCCGGTGTGAAACTGACATGATTCAAGGGCTTAGGAATGTCATATGTTCTATTTTCCGTTTATAAATCACTGGCTGACTTATTTGTGTTACACGCTTTCATACAGACCGCGACGTGTAGCGTGTGGGCACTTTTCCCAAAGACTGACCCGGGAAATGTTGCTGTCACCGTTCATTTTCTAAATTGATATAGCTCAAACTAGACTGTAATGTAGGTCACTAACAACTGTCATAGGCAAGCGCTATGTTCGCATATATTTTATCAATAAATTGATTGACATCACACACAGGGGCGTAAATACGGGGGGTGTGGGGGGTGTGACACCCCCCCCCCTGTGAAAATCAGAAGTCTGGTCTCTGGGCGACAAAAAGTCGGTCTCCGCTCGAGTTAGGTGAAAAATTGATTGAATTATAGCCATGACCTACTATATAATAAAAATTCTGTAGTCAGTATTCGACTACCAGTTTGAAATAGATCTGGCAAAACACAACAACAAAAATCACAAGAAAAGGCAGTAATTGTGCCAAATTCGCCTCGAATGCGATAAAAAAAAGTGGAAAAAATTCGCGCTTCGCGCGTGTACTATTGGTGGATCTTGTTCCGTCGCTTTCCTCTCATCTCCGCATCACTCTATGGGAATTTCTACCTCATTGGCCTCTAACTCATACATATCTGTGAGGTGAAATACTGGAATTATACAACAACATTCTCATTGACCTTGAAAACTACAGTCCACCTCTTTTTGATTACTAAACCCTTTAGCCTCCGGTCCGTTTCCCCTCCCTCGACCACGCGCGATTTGGCCGGAACTGCAGTAGCTTAAGCTACCAGACTGCTTCAATTTCAACGCATGTTTCCTCCAGGTAACTGCTGCTGACGTCATATCATGGTGGTTGGGACAGTAGAGCTAAAGATAGCTGAATGTCTCAAATTTTCTGGTGAGATCCTGTTTTCCCAGATGTGCCGGGAAAACCCAGAAAAAATTACGCGCTTCGCGCACACTGGTGAAAAGTAGTGTGAGCACAAATTATTGAACATTCTTGCCAAAAGGTCGGGGCATCAATAAGACCGAGGTCTGACAAAATATTAAAAATTTTCACCGATTATAGAATTTGTGATCATAAAATGCCCAGATTTGAAGCTTGGTACATGCAGCCTCAAACGCTCGGGAGAGGTCATTTCCGACCATCTGGGGGCTTGCGCAACCAAAAATTTCTTTGTACGCTCCGCGCCAACCTATGGTGGCGCTACGCTCAGATAGTATTATCGTGCCCCACCCCACAAAATGCCTGTCCCCCCCCCCCTTGTGCCTCCCTAGTTTGAAGAGTCTGGTGACGCCACTAGTGTGAGAAAATTGATTTAACTATGATGGACATGTGTGCCAAGTTTCAGCCCCATCGGACAATTATTAAATAGCGGTATCAGCTCTGATGGGCTATGCAAGACCATGATGTGAATGCTAATTCTCCTCAGTCTTCCATGTACCAGTCATCATTATGTGAATTTAGATCCAAGCACTTCGAAAAGTCACGTGTCATAACTCATATCCAGCGTACAGCAATCTAGTAATCTTAATATGATAACTAAATAAGAGTGCACAGGTTATTCATGTCGCTAGGTTACAGACCGTTTTGACACACATTATCTTAACACACAGTTACGTAGCCGGGGAAAAATATGTTGGCAGAAAAATGAATATTTTTAATAGGGAACTCATGATGAATATTCATATAGGATAGCCCATTTTGCGTCTGAGGGGTTTCAGGTTTCAAAATTTCCAAAGGGAAGGGGGAACGATTGGCCACCCAGTCTGGGAACCAGAGTACCCTCCACGACCGCACGGCGCCGCCTCTGGTACAGAACCGATAATAAGAATCGGTCTCACGAAAATCTTGTCGATCTCAAAAATGATTCACACCCCCCCCCCCCCTGGAATTTTATGTATATACGCCCCTGATCACACATTCAGGTAACTGTCCATTTTTTCAAGTTGGAGTTTATATCTCTCAATCATAATAGTATAGTCATACATCGCATGTGACATTGACGGTTATAATATTGTCAGTATCTAACTGGAGTGAAGTGATCAGAAATACAACTTCCTCGTCTGGCCCGTCTCGTCTGGTAGAATCTAATACAAAATACTACGATACAAAGAGAAAAGAACGAACAAGCAAATCACATCCATGTTGCATGCTCAGGACCGAAGAGGTATACATGGTCAGCATGTTTACGTAGGATAGGCTGCTCAAATTCTTTCTTGATTAAATTTAGAGATTTTTTTCAAAGATCTTTACAACAGCGTACATGATTCGTTCTATGCGTTTATTCTGAACCGTTTTTAGGTAGGGATGACTTAAGTTGTGCCGGTAGCGCGTGTTGACGTCGTGGGGGCTGTTCAAAAAGTAATTACTGAAGTCCTCGGGAAGTAGACCTGGTCGGATTGTGTATAAAAATTACTCCTAAAAGTCCTGAAAGTCATATAGGCTGATAGGTCAAATACTTCAGTTCGTTGAAAAGTCGCGTAGCATTGCAAATGCATTGTGCAATACATATATTTTTATAGAGAAATATAGAGGCTATTGAGAGTATTTTTATTTCTCTAGATGAAAATACTATATTTCGAAAAAGGAAACACATTGGGTGTTGTTGTTATTGTTTGTTCATGTCATTTCTACATGAATAACATTCTACAATCAACTGTGACGCTGGGGCTCAGTTCCACTGAACTACCTCTCAATATTGTGATAAAACAATCGTGGATGCGTTTGAATTCGGCTTCGACTATATTGCAAAAGACAATCCCGTTTTGTAGTACTACCACGCACTGTTTTGGACCTTCGAAAGGAAAAGTCGCGTTTCACATGCAGTTGGTAGTTTATGTGCGTTTGAGTGGCAGGTCAGGCTTATAAGAATGTCGTATCAATCTCGAGCACTGTTGAAATCATCTGAAGTGATTTATTCACCCTACTTCTTGACCGGGACTCTGGCAGACACGGGAGATTTACAGTGAAAATCTACGTGAAAAAAAATGTGAGAAGAATATTATTGGTATATTTATGTTTGCAGGACTCCCACCGTCCACGTCTGATAACCCCTCTAAAAGAAGACGGATACTAAAACATGCCCGAACATTTTTGTGAACAGGTTTACGACTGGTAGAAAGCCTTGTTTATGCTCTCGGAAGTGGAACTACGAACTGCCGCACAAATAAAACACGTTCAGCTAAGTTCCAGGGGTTCTTTCTAGCTTTGGTCTTTTAGTAGCGACGCTCGATTTGGTAATAAATAACTGTAAAAAAATACAATACGGCGTGGCATATTGTGAGAATCGTATAAATTCCACTCCCAGATTTAAACTGCCGACCGATGGTCCATTATATCACGTTTTATGCATCGCTTCATTAAAGACCATGCGTTCCTATGTTGAACAGAATTTTATCTCCACAAAAAATCGATCGATATTCTTGCATGTCAATCAACAGTTTCAACACCCCCAGGCATTTTCCGTTCAGGCATAGCCGCTATCCTTGGAACCATGATGAGACAGGGTTGGTCATTCCGCAATCTTTCTGTAGAGTACCCTCTTGAAAGTGAGCTGAAGGGGGCTCACACCCACACAGTATTGGAACAGAATCGCTCGCATGTATAATTTGATTTGATTTGATTCGAGTTCTACGGGTTCAGGGATCTAAGTAAGGCGCATCAATGAACCATGGCCGTATTGACCGTGGACGAGCACTGGCGATAATTCGCCTTCTGTTATCGACTGGTGCTCAGATGATACCGAGGCAGGGGTGTAACCAATCTCAACAAGTCCCGGGACCCCCATTCCACATCCCCTCCGAGAGGGCGATCAGTGAACCCCAAGTCCAGATCACGTTCTTGGAACCAGAGGGAGCGCGCCGGGTTCAACGTGACTACTCACAGCCGACTCGCGACGAGACGCATTGCGAATATGCCGTTACTATTTGTGAGTGTGAAACAACTAGGGAACATGATGAGTCAAGAATACCTTGTCCATGATGCTGAAATATTGTGAGCACGAGAACCCTAATGTATATCGCGGATACTGTGTAGTGAGCGAAAATCTCATATGTTGGCAAATTTTGGCTTGTGAGCACTCGGCCCCACTTGCATAGATCGAGTTCATACTCGATTCGGGGTCAGGTCTGAGTTCAAAGTATGTAAATTTGTCAATGCTCAGCTTGATAATGACAGGATCAGTCGAGGAATTGTCAGGTTTTTTGGCTCCCTAGTTTTATGAGTGTTGCGTTGTCTCTCCGCTAACAGGTCGCCATTCAGAACGCCACACTGGCTGGGGGTGTGGCTGTTGGTACATCTGCTGATCTCATGATCAGCCCCTGGGGCGCTATCACTGTTGGTACTGTTGCCGCTATCGTCTCCACCATCGGTTTCAAGTTCTGTACGGTGAGATTCTCCGTTGGCGTTCGAGCTGTGATATGACTACATGATAGTAGCTTAGTCGAATTAGTAGACAATAAATAGACTTTGAGTACAGAGGTCCTTAATTTCCAATTACCGAATACTTTTAATAGACAATCTAGAGATATATTGACAATTATGGGTACATTTCTGGCAAGGCTAAGATGATGCCCATTTGTAACGCATCGATTCATGCGCAGCCTATCCCAACACATTAACAGATGTTGTGCAAATACTGACTTTGGCTTATAAATTAGTTTAGCTTTAAGGTAATAAGTTCGTCATACTCAATTGCTGCTGGGTGGGTATGATTCAATTACCATTACTAGGCAAAGTATATTTAGCGTATCCTAACCATAGTGACAAAGAAAAGTATGCGTTATATGGTATAATGACTCATCGTTACCTATTTCCTGTCTCCCATTAAAAGTGGTTTGTCGTTTCCAAAAGAGATGACCAAGTTCAAGTTGATAATGTTCCTTCCTACAGCCATTCCTTTGTGAGAAGCTGAAGCTCCATGACACCTGCGGAGTCCACAATCTGCACGGTATGCCGGGCATTCTCGGGGGCGTTGTTGGAGCTATCGCCGCGACTTTCGCCACAGCTGAACTCTATTCGGATAGTAAGCGTTTCGAGCTATTATTCCGTTAGACCAATTGCGGGGGGAAAAAAAACGCTACCTTCGCGGAAAACATTTCTTGTATTCTTTGCTTGCTGGTAAATGTTATCGTCTTTCGTACTGAATGATGCTCATTGTCTTCTCTCAGTCTGCCAGATATCTTCCCCGAGATCGCTGCTACCGCCGATCCCCGCACTACGATCTCAGGCCGTCCTACCATATCTTGCTCTCGCGTTACCCTTGGTATCTCTCTTGTCGGTGGGCTTCATCACCGGTAATATGCAAACCCCTTTTCTCGGACATCATTTATTCACGTCATTTTTTCCGCTCGGTCGTTTTTGCAGCGCGCAATGAGCGTTGTCGAGCGGTTACCGGCGCCTCATAAAATCACACTGATTTACTAAATACTATATTTCAGGAATATAAACAAATCGATCAACGCAATGTTTTTCTCCAACGTAATTTCTCTGTGTGATTTGTTTTGAATGGGCACATGTTTAAATACTGGCTCATTCTATTACCGACATACAGACAGGATCATTATTTTGAGAACTTCTGGTTGGGCCACGCCAACGATTAGCGAAGGATCCGGGTACCCGAGTTTTCTCTCTTCATCTTGTAAACGTTTGCCAGACATACGGGGGTGTCGAAAGCGTCAGTAATTGCTCGCAGACTGTTCCTGATAACAACATCATGATCTTCTACTAATTCTCGATCACCTCCGTAAAGAACAAACCCAAACAAGATATGAATGGAATGGAAATCCATTTTCGTGGTTTGTTATTTCCCGTTTTTCCCCCGTCAAAGTTCAAACAGGCAGCATTCCCTCTGCCTATTTACTTGCAATTCGAATTCATGTTGTCCATGATTATTGACCTACAACAAGCTTGTTATCAAAGTTATTGTATCTACATTGAGTAGGCTGTTTGTCCGTCTCCTCTATCAGTATATAAAGGTTGCCCCTTTTTGTTACATTTCTCATCTAATTATTCCATATTGAAAAACAAAACAAAAACAAGTAACAATCACAGGTCCACTGACATTCCATGCTCTGGGAAGTAAAAAACAACCTTCCCAGGCAACGTCATTATTTTAGCTATCGGCAGGTAGGTTCATTATTTCAGAATGAAGCCATACCATATAACGAGATGATACATTCCAATTTTTTCCCAGCGTCGAAGTTCAAACAGGCAGCATTTATTTTGCCTAATTATTTACTGCGATTCGAATTATTGTTGTCCACGATTATAACCTACCTCAAAGCTTGTCATCAAAGTAATTGTATCAACATAGTACCCTACGTAGGCTGTATGTCCGTCTTCCTATCAGTATGTAAAGGTTGCCCCTTTTTTGTTTCATTTCTAATTATTCCATATTGAAAAACAAAACAAAAACAAGTAACAATCACAGGTCGACTAACTTCCATTCTCTGGGAAGTAGAAAACAACCTTCTCGTGTAATGGGTCATTATTTTAGCTATCGGCAGGTAGGTTCATTATTTCAGAATGAAGCCATACCATATAACGAGAATATATATTTCAAATTGGATCTATGGCCTTCAATGATTTGACGCCACTCATATCATTTCGCATGGGGGCAATGCCCTTGGCTTCCAGCACTCCTCTTGGAATGCTGGACATATTTCAACACAAATAATATTTACGCACTGTTGTCACTACAAGATAATTGGAGCCAGAATTGGATGGGCAAGAATGGCAATTAAGTTATTACCACGTTAATATTACATGAAGTTGTGCCTACGTTCGTTAACCTTGACATCTTTTGAATGCCGACAATGATTCTAGATTAGAAAAGAAATAATTGCAGAATATTTTTGCAGGGTGAACAATATTGTCACATAGAGATAATGATTCTATATTTGGGATTTGAAACTGAGTGAATAAACAAGATTCAGCTGTCATTGAAGAAAAACCAAGGCAGCTAATTGCTTCATTCCTCACTTCACCCTACCTATGACTACTACAGGTCGGGTCACAACAATCAGAGCAATCAGCGCACTCTATACCGAAGTAGAGGGCGTGTGCTCCCTCGGTTGAAATCCCCTCCTCCTCCCCCGGTAGCGTTTTTTTTGTTGTTGTTGTGGGAATGGAAAAAATATATTGAAGGGAATTTTACTCAAGATAAATTATGTCTCCAAAGTAGGTTTTGTGGAAACCCTGCCCCCTCGCCCCTCCCCTCCTCTTGTGCCACTCTGCTGATCAACATCCCGGGAACGCTACTGATACCAAATTCCAGAGACTCAACCAGGAACGGCGGTCGTTGTTCCCAGCGTTCGCAGCAGTTTGCTGAGAACAACACAGTAAATCAAAATGAGTAGAGGTATGTGTTGTTGGTAAATCTGTACGTAACTGCATCAATAGTTCGAACCACATCCTAATATGTATCATACACCCTGGATACGCACTGTCTGGTACTTTGTCTTCAGGTTTCCTGTTGAAGTTGAAGCTCTGGGATGAGCCAAGCGATCCTCAACTCTTCAGCGACTACCCGTTCTGGGATGTAAGTATCAATAATTTGCATGGTGATTGTTCATTCATATTGTTATGATATATTCAGCATTTTTGATTCACGCTCATCCATTTCGCGAGGATTGGTCGATGATAGCAAATGCACAAAGAATAATGAAATATTGAGTAAACCTTGGAGTAAAACTGATAGGTGTTTTCCGGGGATTAGAGGGTTATCATTGACCCATGTACTAAAGCGTGGGCCACGCACAGGTAACCTGGCTTAACTGGTTGTATAAAATTGAACGACAATTCGTCACGTACGTGGTATAAATTACTGATCCAATGTAGTGTGAACAGCCACCTCCAGTCGTATCTCAGGTGGGGAATATCGCATTCCACGTACCTGGGAGCCCACTGAGGGAGGCATTCAGCACAACGATTTGAAAATAAAAAACAACCACTCATAACTCATCCCGAGTCTAGTGAACAAATGGTCTCTCTCAAGAGGCAATTCCTCTACTTCGTCTACTTCCTACTTTCGTCTATTCGCTGCCCCAATGTTTGCCTACTCTTAGCCTGTACCCCCTCCTGTCGTACACACCTATGGTGTAGTGTACTAGACTAACTAGAGTATGAATGAGGTCTTGATCTTTACAAGTCCAGGTTCATTCCCGTTTTGCATCTGGATACGTCAAATGTTGCCCTGCGGTTGCTGTGGCGGGGCTCGTTGTTGGAGTAGTTCGGATAACCCGGGGTTATTAGATTTTCTGGTTCGAATTCAGTAATGCTATATGGTAGTTGTGACGTCATGGGTCCGCCCAACGCAATTCTATATTAATTCGGTATGTTGTAACAGCGATATGTCATTGTAAATATAGATCCTACATACCGCGAGACAGTCTCTGAATCGTGGTTGGAGTGCAAGTAACACGCCCCTGGGAATTGCATGAAGAGAATGCGCGTTTCCGCCCGTTATACCGTTATCAGCACACCGGCAGGATTCTAGTATGAGTATTTCTTATCCATACATGCAGGACAGGTCAAGGGTCTCTTCGAATACCTTTTTGACAGAATTCCTGCCGGCTATAATAGAAGATTCTGATCAGATTTTTCCTACAGGGTAGACATGCGAACCACCCACTTGGTTGATTCCGCTGATTTTTAGTTTAGGTTAAACGAAGAAGTAATTATTTCAGGCTTCAGTCGAGATCAAAATTTGGTGAATAATCTTTTAAAGTGGTTCATCCCATAGATAGATACCATTTTTTGAGGGCGTTTTTTTTTTTTCTTCTTTCTGTTTCGGCGATTTCAATAAGCCAGTACATAGTTCTAAGTGCGCATGCTCACCACAGAACAATGCGGGGGAATAGACGAGATTCCGTCAGATTCCCATAGCAATATCGTTACAGCTTATTTTTGAACTGTCACCACTACTTGAAAACGCAACCAATTCATCCCATCATTTCGGATGTTATTGTTGATAAGTATGGTGGGGGGGGGGGGGGGATATGTGTAGTTTCGTGTTGGCAGGATTCGTAGTTTTCGGCATGGCAGTTTCGAAAGATCGTTCTGCACACTGTACGTTCAACGTCGAACTGCTGGCGTTCCCTTACGACCTTTGACACAATATCATTATCATCTCATTAACTGTAATTCCGAACTGGCTTATAAAGACAATGATACATGTCCTCAGTACCTTGGTAACATCACAGAAGTGAATCATGTAGTTATAGTAGCTGTAAGCCTATGCTGCGGAGTTGGTGGTTTGTGGATGAGACGTGGCCTCATTCCCGGGTAATTTAGGATTATATACCGTATGCTGAATTTTAATGTCACTCTGATTTTAATCCTCACGCCCCACGAAAATTATCCTATTTGAATAAATTCTACGCCATTTTGTGCGCTATGTAACTTTGTATTGTTGTGCTTCCTAGTACATGGGCGGAAAAGTACAGAGTTATGGGAGTGAGGTCGCACTAATGGAAAAAAAACGTCTGCCAGCGACACACACTGACATACGTACGAAGCAATTTTCGCTTCTACGCTTTGCGTATAAAGCCTGGAATCGAAAATTGCTGTTATGATTCCGGTTGAGTCTATTATACTGGCAAACTAACCCGGGGAATGTTTAGCCTGTTGTATTTGCTCTACGCATACACGTTATGTAAACAAACTCGGCTAACGGCATCTGTCATATGATTGAGTCCTGTGATTCTTGCAGAACTATAGATAAAAATAACCAAATGATGGATCCGAGCAAATTGAACAGTTTCATCGGTAAATTCGATTAGCTGAATTGATGGGTAAATCTTCAAGTTCCAGTATCCCAGTATTTCCTACCATAATCCTAAAAATGTTCTAGCAAGGGTTATGCGAATGGTGCAATAGTCCTGCACTATACGTCTGAGTGGTGGCGTGATTTAGCATGTCGCCATTGGAATCTCGCTGAATGGGCGAAGGTCTTCTAGGTATTTTAAACAATATACTCAGAGAAATTGAAGAGGATTTATATACGAGCCCTGCAACCATGCATGTATACCTAAATCCTTTTTCCATTCACCTGTACGCCCTATTATAACCACGCGTAACCTCAAGCGTAGTGCTCGAGCAACGCACCATTGTATCTATATTTTTTACTGTATAGATGAGTGTACATTTTTTTTACCCCAGGCGATACATCACTTTACGAAAAAAAAACGCAATCTCCCGCATTGCTAGGAAAAGCATTCCTCATTCTGACTATACTATACATTTCCGCTGAAAACGTGAACGACTGCCTGAACATGTGGCGTTTAACGGTTAAACAGCGGATCATATCAATGTGAACGAAAGAAATGAGAGATATGTTAGATCATGATTTCCAGCAGTGTTACCTTGCAAACAACTCATGTCAGGAAATAGATCTTCTGTCTGTGTGTACACGAGCTTTCCGGGATAAACAGCTGGCAGCAGATGTTAATGTTGATCTCGTTTAAGAAGTGCATTGATACTGATATGTGAGCTGTGCATATAACCCTAAATCGGTGTGCATATATTCATCGTTACTAGGAAGTCGTATCGGTAAATATCTAAACTGTACGTCTATGTCCATTCACTGGGAGCTAAAAAGCCAATCATGTGCAGAAATGTGCGTCATGTTGTGTAAGGCAGACCTGGGTCAGTATGATCTAGTCACTACTATACGCATATCGAATACAATTGCGTGAAATTTCTTTACTCCGATAGGATGTCGCGAGTGGAGCCCTTGACGCACGATTCACCAATCCCTGTTCAACAAGTAGGGAGTAATATTTCGTTACCCATCCCATATCTTCTTCTCATCACACTCGCACAAACCGCTCTTGCACCATCTCCAAGAACATTTTCTTCCTCATCGGTGTCTCCTAGCTATTCCTGCACGATATGTGCCCTGCCTCTCTGCTTTCATTCCGTCTCTAATCGTCATGTCGGTGGTGGTACAATTACGTGACCCAAGAGTGCATTATGTCAGGCAAGCTTCTAATATCATTATTACATATTGTAATTGGCGTTGCTGTTGTTTACGCGCCACAAAATAATCTTAAAAAATATCAATCACACGAAACTCGTTTTGTTGGTGATAGGCTACTGATTGAAGTACACAAATTCTCTACACGGTCTAACAGTTTCATCTGTTTTATCGGTGACGTTTGATAGGACTTTTCAGAGAAATTATGTATAGGGGAAAAGAAGTTGTTAACGGGTTTTTTTTTTTTTTTTTGTCATTTATATTTGTTTAATTAGAAACTTTGAACAATAAGCTTATCCGCACCATAGGCAGGATAGGGATGACCTGGCCACGTCATCTTTTTTTCATTCGTTACTACATAACCCTCTTTGCCATGTAATTGATCTACCTGTTGCAGGCAACAAACTGTATTGTGCTGTATTTCCCCCACGTGCCAACATTGGGCGAGTCTGCCCATGTCTCTCCAACCCCCGTGTTAGAATACCAAAGAATATAATTCGATCAACTAACATGATTTTTCTTTACATCCGAAAATGGTAATTGCAAACCCCATATCCAGTCGCGTTAGAAGTCTTTATAGACCATATAATGTACCCAACGCACCATAAATTGGCAGTGCTGTCACATTTAGACTTGTGAATCAAAAACATTAAAAGGTATCACATGTGACACATTTGAAAATGTGTATTGTTCCTCTAATAGTGATAAAAAAGAACAACATATCATGCATATTGTAATCGTCACAAATGTTAATCTAATTTCGTTTTCATGATTTACTCCTGTGTGTACACTTGTAATGGCAGACCTACACGCACATCACTTCAATTGTACTGGGTCAATGTGGCCTTTTTTCAAGTGTAATACAGACGGAGAGCAGTTTTTTCGAGTTTTCTGGGGCAGGTAGGGAATGAAATAGGGAAAACATTCATAATTCAGATAAATAATACCCTTCCTTTGTCTTCTCGTGTATATCATCTCTTTACAACTGAATCGCGCCTTCACCACCCATGCCATGTTTTCTGCCCTTCGTTGTCACAGTTCTGAAGAAAAAAACTTTTAGTTTTACCATAACACTGAAAAATTGTAAAATTGCAATGGAACCTTTGTCAGCAATGCTATCGAAACATACATGTAAAATCTACAATGAATAAATATGTAGAATGTACGATCAAATTGTGAAACTTGAAGTTGTCAAAATATGCGAAACTGCATGTTAATTTCCAACTCATTGTTTGTTTCACACTTTCATATTGTAAGTTCCACAATATTCATTGGCATTGATGCTGTTGCTTTTTCACAGCGGATAACATAGTATTACTTGATCACGGGGTCCTTATAGGAATAATTCTCTATTAAATGGTTTGCTGGTAATCTCTCTTGAGCAATGTCAAACAGCTCAGTGCTCTTTGGTCTGATCTCTTCGTAGTTCCAGAGTTTCCGGTGATTGGTTTCGATGTGGTATCGTAGTAAGAATGTTAGAACATTTGGTAATTTTTCTACAATCCCCGAGTCACATGTCATTCTTCACCCAAACAATCAATACAACCTGTTAGTTTTCCTAATCGCTTTGTCACAAAAATGTGCGTTTGCGTCCTGTGTGCCCTTCTGTTGTTGCACCGTTACTGAAATTTGCTGGAGACAAGAGGTAAGTAGTTAATTGTTGATTACTTGATTGACTTTTAATGCCAAGTCGTTCTCAGAAGGAATGCTCTCTCGACTGGCGACCGAGTCGATGGAGGTCTCAAATTAAAGCAGACTACACTATATCTCTTCACAATCTTGAAGAGCTAGAACTCATCGACGTTCTTGCCTTCGTTCATAGAGAACCTCTTGTCTCTGGACTTGACTGTCGAACACGAGAAAATCAACCAGAAAATCAACTAATATAACAACTGGGAAATACTGTTAAAGTACAAGATTCATTGTAAACCTAACTTCCGCTACTTTGGTGTATTATATATATAGTAGGTTTAGGAAAACCAACCGCAGAAAGAATTCAGCCGATTCGAGTTTGAAAAAGAAGATAATTATGCTATTGCGCAAGGTGCCCCGGTACGCCACAAGAAGTAACCGGAGAACATGTGCAATACAACGTTATTCCAAAACATGTATTTATACCAACAGTGACAGAAAAAATGCCAATGGGATTTGATTGAAAACTTAAAAAATTCACAAACATATAAAGAAGCTGATTAATTAATTTATTTGTATGAATATGTAAATATGATTTAAGTCCAAAATAGATAACTCGATAAGGAACATGCCAGGATCGCCACATTTTGGTTGTGAAGTTTGAACATGTTTCTTTCATTGTGCCAGTTCAAGACGAAGCTGAATGACATGGTACTTTTTGTTCGCATGAATGAAATTCAGGAAGAGTCTTAGTGGGCACTTTGGCGTGTGGCTGTGGTGTGTGTATGTTTGCGTTATGGTTACTATGGTGCGAGGACCAGAACCTGTTAAACACACCGACTTGCGAGAACATTTTTTTTTTTTTTAGAGGACCTGAAATCGGGTCCTTGGAAAGAAAATGCGTTTAAGCGATTCGACATACCCCCCTCTACCCTCCAAAGGGCATTAGAAGCATGTCCTCGGATATACTCTATAGTGTGATGCAAGATTTGTTAGTGGGTGTGTGATGAGAGTTGATTGTTACCATTCTTCGAAGGACATGTTACCGTGCATGCGAGGACTTAAACACATCTCGCAAACACACATTCGTATGTGTGTGTGGTATGTCACACTTTCTTGTTAGCAGGATTTCTCACAAAACCGTGAGGCCGATTATAAAGAAATTTTGTGTGTAGCACTGGGATTGGTGTTAACAAAACGGATCGATTAGATTTTGGGCAGCAAAGTCATTAATTAAGTTGGGTAATTAGCTCATTTTATGTAATTTATTGTGCAAGCTCGTTCGCAAGTTACGCAAGAACCCGTATGTGATAACAGTGATGTGTTTGGCCGTAGGACCTGGATGAAATGGTGAGATGAAAGTGCATCAGATTTTCAGCCTAAAATATGCTAAGTGAGTGGTCTAATTTGGCATAAATTATGCGAATTTTTCAAATTTGTCGGATTTTCACGAAACTTGGTGGATGTGGTCTACCACGGTTCCGAGAAATTTATGCAATTTCTGAAGTTTGTTCGATTCCCACCAAAACTTGCGTAGATGTGATCCACCGGTATCCTGATCATTTTAAAGGTACTGCTGGGTCAGTAGAGGTCATTGTATGTGCCTAATTTGCATAATTTAGTCCAATTTCCAACTTGTTCCAATTTCGCCAAACAAAGTAGGTATGGTCCGTTAACATTTTCTGAATCTGATGTGTTTGATATTCATGAATTTGATTGGAATTCCATATATATAGCTTTGTTAGAAGAAGCCTAGGCAACAAGTAAACCATAGCTCCTGTGACAATTTACTGCTGTTATAGGCTGCCGACAAGCAACCCTCTCTTACCCAACCAATTTGATTAGGTTGATTAGACCTACAAAAATACTGTAAGTTTGTCTTCCTTACCTCGGGACGCGTGCCCCCAGGTAAGGTGTAGTGGGTGGAGGGTGGAGGTGGTTTGTTGCCCCTGGCAGGGGACTGGGTGGCATGTCCTGGCTGCTTGGAAAATACAAGGCCAGAAAATGAAGGAAATTTTGATTATAAAAGGCAAAGAAGCCAGGCTGTAAAGGGAGAGTTAGAACATTTCAAGTTGGATTTTGGTCAAAGAAGTGAGTTGACTGAGCGATAAAACTTTATTCAAATTTGGTATTTATTAGAGAAGGTGGAGGGGGGGGGGGGGGGAGGAAGAAGAAGAAAAAAACATTAGGGACTTCTGTATTAAGAGACTTTGTATGTGTGTTATATGTGCAAATGTGGGATGTTCGTTTGACATGGACAAAAATGTTCTGCATGAAGTAGTTGGTTTTTTGGTGTAGTGAATGATAGAAACCACTGATCGCGCAACCAGGCGAGACACGCTTTTGGCGATCGCCTTGTATTGTATCCCGAGAAAGGTTGCCGGACAAGTCTGACACGAGGATAAACAGTAATACAAAAGTGCACTCCGGCAAGCTATGTGCAATACTTATGTAAGGTCACTACCATGCAATGCACTGTGCCATCACGTGTAATATTCGCAAATGCATGACATATAAACATGCAGTAAACATCGCATTTATCCAACGCTTGAAAGCTTTGGAACGGTTTTAGTGAATATTAGCCAATCGCATTTTCGAAAATCGGGGCGTATTTACGAACAACGGTTTCAGGACCCTTCAATCAAATGTGTTGCTATTCGTAAATGTATGACGCGTTGTATAACCAAATGTATTGGGTCTACATATATGTTCATATACTGTAGTAGCTATACGAAGTCATTGTACATGTTGTTGGCTAACGCAATTGCAAATGTTGGGTTTTTGTTGAAATCACACAATGCATATACCTGGAATTCTCTCAATGTTTCTCAAAGATCAAGGGTTCATTGGATTTAATTTGTAGTGAAATGTGGAAATATGTTGTAAATAGGGAGAAGATATCAAATTTTGGCAGAAAATAACGTTTTCACCGAAAAACAAGTCCATTTTTGTAGAATTTTCAACAAAATTGAAGGGGAAAAATTGTGCTGAAATTTGAAAACAATTAAGTTTTTCTAATCTCTGAATATTCCGAAAAGGGCATTTTCAAAATGCTTAAATATGCTATATTTTGCCAAATATGAAGATTCCCAGCCTAAAATTTAATTTGGGTATTTTTTAAGTATCATTCACCTAATGGAATCCCCTATTGGGAAATGGTAAAACAGGGAAATTGTCCCAAAATGTGGTCCACCCTCTAAATTTCACAATTTGGAGAATTTCTGGCTAATTCTGGGGGAAGACGTTACTATCTAGGATTGTGTAAAATTCGACCATGTTCAAACTTGAGATAATTGCGAAAACCATTGAAAATGTTGACGAACTCGCGCTCACACACAGAGACACACACTAACGGACACCCTTTTGACTTTGCCTCATTGCTGGACCACCGACACCCGTGGGTACCGCCCATAGGGTACCCTTCCGTGGATGTTCCCTAATTACTACAATTGCTACCATTACAACCGCTGCTATGCATGACAACCAGAAACAGTAAATATGAAATAGCACACTGACTGCAATCTCTCATTCGGCTCTGCGAGACCGATGATATAACAAACACATTGATAAATTGAGTCTCAGTAGAGGTTGCCAGTCTTTCCCAATACTAATCATTCTATCGATTTTATTCATTATGCAGGAGGTTGAAAACGCGGCCGAACCTTCCGACAACCTCAACATGACTGACCTCAAGAGCTCAGAGGAAGCAGCAACTGCATAAGGAATTCTGTTCACCTATGTTCTGACCCAGCTATCCTAGGTGGTCGTTACTTTTTCGTTATCAAGGGTGTATTTAACCTGTCTTCACTCTCTGTGGATATTGCATTTCCGTTAATCGAGAAAGCATTCCGACTAAGTTAATAAACACACCTGACAGCTTCCGTAGTCGGAATAATTTGAGCAATTTTCTCTCTTCTCATCTGAATGATTGTATGCTCAGGTTGCAGGATCTGGTTATTTCGATCAGCCTCACGGTGTCGTTGACTATCAAGTGTAACTCATGTGAAGCCTGTACTGTATGAATAAACGTCGAATATGGGGTTACTCGTTGATCGTCCGGTCACCCGACCAGTTGAAACATTGAAAGTCGAGTCCGCCGTACCTGTTTGAAGAAGCATGTGAGCCGGCATGTCTCCCACAAGTTTTGCCTCGTAGCCTGTAGGCCAGCAATGCCCCTCCGAAGTACCATACGTCACGATGCAGTTTTTGCGTGCATTAATCTTGTACGAACATGCAATATACCTCAAAGAATTACTATTTTATACTATAATATTTTTTTTTACTTTTATACTTTGAAGAATCTCGGGGTGAACATATTTGGTGTCAAATTTGGTTTTGTATTCTAATCGATAAATTCTGGGCTTTCATCGCCATTTTGAAATTCAACGTTTCCATCTAACCGCCTAAACGTATCTAACATTGATCTTCTCTTACAAATGATTGTACCAAAAAGATTCGACTTGGTCAGTATCGAAATGTTTTTTTTTTTCTTTTTTTTCTTTGTGTCGAGTGTGATTACGTTTCATTCCCAATTCATAAAGCGGAGTACGATAGCTCTGACGGAAATGAGGAATATCGCTGAAGTTTTTGGCAGCGAACAAATATTACGCATCGCGCCTGCACCAAATTGCCAAAAGTAGATACTAGCGGTATCTTCTGTCTCGAGGAATGGCCTGCCCAAATCATATATTACGGAGTAGCTTTGGTTCTCTTATGATATCGCAATGTGCTCCAATAAACGATTTATCGAGGGAGCTATATGGATCGAGTTGGCGGTAGCATTGTCCCTCTTCGAATTGGACTCGTTTTCAATCTAGGTAATGTCTGCAAATGCGCCCTCTCAATCTGGAAGATGTTTCTTGCATGACATAGGACTTGTCCAAAAGCGGGAAACACCAAAACTGGTGCCTCAAAGGATTGTTAGTGAGTACTAAAAGTATTGGTTCAAGTCGTGGTTATCTCCTCTGTGTAAATTTCTTCTCTCACAATTCAAAATTAAATGATACTCAAATACTTACTTATAATTAAAGACGTCAACAATTCCCTGAGTTCAGTTGAACAGTAGATTAGAGCATACATGAAGTCGCAAACCTAGTTCAGGTCCCTAATATAGTTTGTCTTATGCAATTTTTTTTATTAAGGTGTTCTTTCATCATGAGTTTTTCATTTATTATATGGCTAAAAGAATAGCATGATTATCAACTTTATCTGATTTTTGGACATTTTAACAATATGAAGGATAAGTGGATTTGTGGTCCATTGACGTTTTAGATTTTAATATCAGATCTGGAAACGAGGTGTGTAATAACTCGCCATATTTACTGACATTGTTGTTTTGCGACAGGAAAAAAATACAAATCGTTCGATTCAGGAAGAACAATACGGTGATGTGATACTCGTAGGGCGATGTTGCCACGAAAGTAGTTGTTCTCTGACATTGAATTCATATGGGGCACAGCCCCGTTTTTCCCTGACTCTTGCGAATCTTTTTTTTCACGATTCTGGTTGGTACCCGAGTTTCCCGACCTAACATTTGATAGGGCACAATGTTCATGATAAGCTATCAGGAAATGTAGTATAACTGATCTCTGACCCGGGCTAAATGCTGAACGTTTTCTCAGTATTCCGTCACTGGTTAAGTGTCCGCGTGGGTACACATTTCGCTATATTCCGGCTATAATACTATGATTATTTTCCCTGAATACAAGAAAACCAACTTTCGCATCCTTGAATAATTATGTGATATCTGCAATTTTCCTGGTTTGGAATGAATGAATAGGTTTTGTATCCATTTTAACTTCACCTTACTCGCATGTAACTAGCACATTTCACATGTTGCTATTTGTATTATCCCAACATCTTGTACAAATATACGATTATATTACCGTGAATCCTCTGGTTGCCTATATTTTTCTGAGGTCTTCGGATGCTAATTTAGGGTTGTATTATTTTACGTCATTGGCTTACTGTGAGTTTTTAGCGCCATTGTGAAGCGAATCCGTATCTATCTATCCATCCACCATTTGTCTGTCCAATTTGGGTTACTTGAAGGTCAAGGTCAAAGAGCATGAAGCGAAATAATGGGTCAATATTGAAAAGCCTTCAAAATGTTTCTTCTGTAAAAGAAGATCCCATCCCAGGATCTCAACCAAATATTGACACAGCCGTTGAACATCTACAAGCGTCGACAACGTCAAAGGCCATTACGACACATAATTGATCATTGCACGTAGATTTATGTATTGTTTTCTCCCACAAAGAGTCACATCACAATCGCTTCATGAACTTAGGTAGTAGGTATCGACTCTCAACCCTGGCCGTAAGTGATCGTGTATGAGCACCGCTCATATGATATCGAGTGCAGGAGTGAACGCCTTCCCAGCCTGCTCCCGGACCATCCTAAAGGTCGTTCGGTGATCTCCAGTATCCGACAACTTTCTCGGAACCCGGAGAAGCGAAAGTCCAACGTGACTTGCACACAGCTGACCGAATAAACTTATTGTAAATATCCCGAATCGAACCTCAGAACCCATGCACAACCCACTGCATTACTGCGGAATCATGGAGTGAAGACCTTTACCATCGCAATGCATAAAACCAAATGAGAAAGAAACGTCCGGTGACTACTAGAATATGAAGCTGGAATACTTGCTTGAAAAGCGTGACTACACCAATCTACCATTCTTACGCTCTTGATGAATTCAGTTTGTATAAGGTTTCTTTTAATAGTCCTGTACACCATTTAAATGCTCAATTCACATTGAAATGTCCAAACTATTGCCCGCATCTGTCTACAAAGAATGACGAAAGTACCAACGACATTACTATTACATGATGTGCATTGTTAGTAGAACTGCCAGTGCTATCCATTGTCACATCAGCAAGCGTGCAGACTGCAATAACTGCAACTTAGACAATTTTTATATCCTAGCCAGTGGTAACACAGATTTCGAAATCAAAATCAAAGAAAGCTCTTTATATCAAGAAGTTCAAACCCAGTCTGAATAACCAGCTCTACCAACATGGATCTTCCTTCCTAACTTAGTGTATTTTGATGTATATACTTTGATGTTATATTTGATGCCTTTGGGGACTCAAGAGACAATCGCAGTTGGTGCTTCTTCACCTGAAGAGGGAGATGGTAATCTCCGGAAACGTTCGTAATTAAACCTGTACTTTTCAAAACATTTTCTGTTCTAATGTGCTCATTTATTTGGTTCTATGACTGCAAAACTCTTCCTAAACTATGTTGGTAAATTCCCCCGGTAGCAAGTGGGGTGGTGCTCAATTCACTGTTGAAAAACTTGTGTCCATGAATGTTGCTTAGTTTTCACTTCTTAGGGTCATTCAGGTAGATATGAAATGTGTGTATATGTATACACAGATGTACGTGAAGCCATCCAAGCCTCACATCGTCAGTACTCGATCATGTATCGCAGAAGGCACCAGCACCGGTGGTAGATAGCTCCTTTATGTTAGGAGGAAAGTAGCCATAATAACCCAGCTAACTATTGCAACATTGATTATTACTGTGGCGAGTGTTCTGTGGTTGGGACGATGTTTCAATGAAAACACGCTTTTCTTCAAACTGTTGTAATTTCTAAGGAAACAGTTGATGCTATCGAACTGTGGCGCGTGTCGAGTTGTCAAGGCGATGTGAGGGCCCGCTGCACTTGACAAGACTGATATTCCAAGCTCAGAAATACAGAGTGATCGATTAGATCTCTGCTGGCTGAATCGCATGTAGATTGTGACATCCATATTATGAGGAAACTCGAAAGGTACCGGTGCAAATGAGAGAATGGGAAAGCCAGCAGTATACATCCAGCGATGCTCAGGACGGTTGGCCAGGCCGTCCTTGTGCTGTTGCTTGTTCTCTACTGCTCGGTGTAGAGGACTGGTGGCATCCCAACGAGTGGAATAAGGACTCCCCCCCCCACTTTAGCTAGGGGGAGGGAAATATCATCTTGAACAGGATTGGTCGCATCAGCGTCCTGTGTCGCCGTGGGGTTCAAAGCACTGGGAAGTCCACTGAGAATCGCATCTTGGACTTGTCTGAGAGGATGCGGAAGATCCCTGATAGCTTCAGTGCAGTCTGTATCGTATTCCCCGCTAACTCGGTTGCGGAGCGACGTGTACAATAACAATGAAGGACGACTGCAGGCCGGATACAGCAGAGGGTATATCATGGAGAATGAACGCCCAACACACAAACTGTACCCTATAGGTCCCAAACACAATTCCAAACCAGGGTCTGATGTGGAGTTTATTCAGCCTTCAAAGTTTAGTCCATTATGCAGAAAAATTGGGGAGAATCCCAATTGCGCAATAACACATGACGTCACACTTTGACAACCCGGGAAATTATGTAACTGCATTTCATTGTTTCATTTTGTTGAATAAGTCAACATTTAGCAGAAGTTCTGTTTTCTTTCTCTCACCACGTAACCATCAACACCTACCAACCCACTACAGCAATCCTTTCCAAGTGAAACTGATGGTTGGAATTCAATAGCAACAAAGGAGTGTTTGCAGGGTTGTACAAGCATGACATCATTATATCCCCGCGACACTGGAATTGTCCGGGAATATTATGATTTAAGGGTGTAGCCGCCGCCGTCTCCGCCGCCGCCGCCGCTAGAAACTCAGGCCGTTGACACAATAACTCTTTAAAGCTCTATCCGATTTAGCTGAAATCTTGGTTCACTGCCCCCCTAGTGGAGTTTCGAAAATGGGCATCACTGTATGTCTGCGCTCCTCTATTTTTGCAGGTTTCACACGAAAATACTGAGTTTATCCGATTACACGAAACTTGGTGAGTGGGGACAAAGTTGGTCCCGAAAAAAAAACATGACGGTGATTTCGAGATCACCGGAGGTCAATTTGTGTTGCTGTTTCTTTGTTTTGTTTTTCTTGCGAAAATACGGACTTAGTCCGATTCACACAACTTGTGGGTGGGGACAAAACTTGGTTCTGAAAAATGACGTTGATTTCAAGCTCAATAGAGGTAAATTGTGTGTTTTTTTCACAAAACTTCGTCGGATTTGAGCAAAACTCGGTGGATGTGGACCGTTGTTAGTCCTAAACAACATGAAGGTCATTTCAGGTTAACCAAGGCCAAATTTGCCTGAATAATGCGATTCTTCGAACTTGTTCGATTTAAACAAAACTTGGTGAATGTCGACTACAGTTGAACCAGAACAACGAGTAGGGCATTTCAAAGTCACTGGAGGTCAAATGGATATAATTTAATGCGCTCCCACTAAACGAGGTCCACAAGGGCTGTTTCTGCGGGGAATACATGTCGCGGTTAGCCGCCTGCACATGTTTAGTTTATTATTGTATGAGGAGGCTTTTCGATCTGGCGCAATACAATCACAGGACTTCAAAGAACTGTACCTCTGCCACGGAAAGTGAACTTCGGGTTTGGACTGACGCATTCAGTTTCTCCGCAATATATTAGCTTTCTATAATCATTCATGCAGTTTCCTTTAACACTACTTCATTATTAAATGAATGGGGTATGGAGAGAGTGCCTGTACCACTAATGGGGTTTCATTTGGTGAAGTCATGGTTGCTGACCTGGACTTGTCAAATGCGGCTGCATTACATGCCGTGTTCAGTCGTGATTTATTTGGTGGACGCCTTTGGCACTTGCATGACCAATCCGGCAAAGTACGGGGCTTAATCGTAGGAGCTCCAAATTTCATGGACCAAGGACCAATTTCCTGTCCTTAGGAGGCATCTTAGAAAGTGTTGCGAAGTCGGTACAGGCTTGGCTTTGGACATGGACACCATGTCTATCGTCTACCTGGGCGATGGTTCTGTTTCTGCGAGCCTGTGGTTGGTAAACGGGCTGCAAATAGAGTCACTGGATCGTGGTCTATGGCGGTCGCAATACTTAGCAGGGAACCGAACCTTGTTGGCCCTTGTCAGATTGTGTCTAGCTCTGCTAATTATAGTGAGGCGTGAAAACGCCCACTGCTGGACTGAGACAGAGATTGGCTTCCTTCTTACTCAATCGCCTTGCGACATCCTTGGTCACACTGACAGAACCATGTGTCCATGGGGCTTGCCGGGGCCAGCTAAATAGCTATGGTTGCGGGAATCGGAGGGTGGGCCAAGGCTATGCGGTTTGATTGGAAGCGACGGGGAATGTGACACGACGACATTTCGTATGAGTAAGATGGTGAATATAATAGAATAGACGACAAGCCTCACCTATACAGATTAGACCTCATGGGTGGATCAGGCCTGGGTCGGTATGATTGGATGGGGCGGGTTGATGCGGCGGAAGGTTCCCATGGTGGATGATCAGTATGGTATAATAAACGACGAGCAGTGCCTGTACATATAGCCTGGTTACTCAACTCAGGCGAGGCAGGCCTCTATTTCCGGATAGAAAAGCGGACGCTCTTCCTACGACCGTGGGAACCACTGGGTTTATCTGTAGGACTTCAACAAGTTCAAAATTGGGTACTCAAACTACATCACCACCACCGTTCAAATACTAGGGTATATGTACATTCGCCTACGATTATATGGGTACTCGCGTTCATTAAATATTGAGGGCTCGCGTGTCACCATTAATTCGTTTTGTTTGATATGGTAGAGCGCCACATTGAAGAGCGGCATAACATGAATTGCTGACTGGGGTGAGTCATCACGATGATACCTTCATAATCTTAATAACTGGTGACAAAGTGGTATGGCTCAGTTCTTAAACTTCAAAACTTGCTTAATCAAACTACATCAACTAACACCTGTCAAGGACTAGGGTGTATGTACATTCGCCTACGATTATATGGGTACCTCGAGTCATTAAATATTGAGGTCTTCGAGTTTCAATCCATAATTCGTTTTGTTTGATATGGTTCGAGCCGCCACATGAAGAGGGCATAACCTGAATGCTGACTGGGGTGAGTCATCACGATGTATACCTTCATAATCTTAATAAATGTGGTGACAAAGTGGTATGGCTCAGTTCTTAAACTGTCAAAAAACTGCTTAATCAAAACAACATCACCTAACACCTTTCAGGACTAGGGTGTAGGTACATTCCGCCTACGCTTAATGGGTTGTACCTCGCGTTCATCAATAATTGAGGTCCTAGACCATGTCATTAGTGATTGTTTTGTTTGATATGGTAGGCGCCACCATTGAACGAGCGGGAGAATGAATTGCTGACTGGAGTGAGTCATCACAATGATACCTCCATAATCATATAACTGGTTCACCGAGTGGTACGGCTCCGGGTGGTTGTTAAAGTGTCGGGCTTACAATGGGGGCCAGATTCCGGAATCCCGGTCGGCATACCAAGACCTTGAAAATGGTACCTGTTGACTTCCCTCATGGGCTCTCCGCTCAGCACGATTGGGTAGAAACGAGAGCAAACAAATTTGGAAGTTGCCGTATGAGAGGGGAATCCCATACGCCACATAAAGGTACCGACAAGAGGTGTCCCATAATACTGACCAAAAAATGAAAAAAAAAAAAAAATATGTCGTTCCCAAGTTTGCACCCTTGCCGGGCAATTAGTGCGGTCTCTGGACGGCAAGTCATATTTTCATACTTTTCGCGAAGAGTCTCATAGAGCCAGCAACCTAAAACAACTGCGGTCAATAAAAATATTCAGTTCCATCTGAGAATGACTCTTGTGGGACTTTCTGCATTTCTCCTTCAGATACAAATTTGTCATGTCATGCAGGCCTATAGGAAAATGCTTTTTCCCCACTACTCCGAAACTTCGAAAAAAAAAAAAAATCTGGTGGCCTTGTCAGAAGAGCCGGCAAAAATAGAGAATTTCCTTTCAGCAGGACGAATGATGTACATCATAGCAGAGAACAAAAAAATCGCGACGTACTCCGTAATCGTTCTCGCTCTTTCACCATCTTATTACAATCGTGAAATCGTTAACCCGTTAAAGGTGGAATCAGAAAATAATTGGTTGAGGTAGAGTGAACTCAGTCGCGGAAATCCAAGCTCAGAAACATTGAGAATTGAGAGGATTGGAAAATTCGAAAACAGTGCTAGTGATACTAGAAAAAAAAAAAAAAACAAAAAGGATTAGAGGGCCCGACTCATCATTCCAAACAAGTCAGAACGGCATGTTTGGAAAAGTGTAATTCGTGTCGCCATATACATACGCTACGGTCATACATGAGATTGTTGAGTGGATTGCTTCAGTGTTTGTTTAAGATTGGAGGAGTAACATCAGTCCGCTGTTGTTCCTCTTCTCTGTGTGTTCCCGTATTTAATGTAGTCTTGCACAGGCGCATTATACTGGGATTCACGACTGGCTCCCCCCCCCCCCCACCCCCACCCACCCCCCCCCGCGCAGTCCCCCCCCCGCACTCCCCCTGTCTCCCCCGGACCCCCCCCCTCTCGCCACCCCCCCCTCCCCCACCCACAACCCCCCACCGCTGTCTGTTCATTACATAATATGTATACTATCTGTATGGGTAACAGCCCACGAAACCGAATGTTCGCGAGACCGAATTTAAAAGAACATTCTGAGGACCGAGCGTTTTCATGAGCAAAAAATAAAAAATTAATGCGGAGACATTAATGCGGAAATATCGGTCGCATACCCGGCGATAATGGTCGTGCTGTTGCCTTTCGAAGTTCAAACCTGACACTCGAGATGCAGCCTATCGAAGACTGATTGGGGTGATTGATTGATCCAAGTAATAGAAAATATAATCACAATATGCTAACCAAAAATGTATCTCAGCCGAGCCAGTGCGTGATTCCTCCATCCACCCAAGTGTCAACCCGATCGCATGTACGTTCAGCAGTTATGACGTGGATGTGATGACCAGAACGCGGACGAAACGAAAGAACGAAAGGACGGAGAGACGTGATGAATGTAAAGCTGCTTACCCGCACCTGAAAATTACGAGATGTACGCTAAATACAACAGATTTTGTCGAAAAGTAGTTAACCAGCTGTCCGGGCTGGATGAAATACCAACGAGGGTGATACAAAACTGAACCATAATGGACAGAAAAGTATGGCAGCAATGATGTACAAAAAAGCAACGATGTACAAAAAATTTCGTACGGGGATGGGCGATTTGTAATTGACCGAGGGGGTGGACCGGGGGCGCACCGGGTGCATCAAGTGGAGATCGAGGAAGGGGGGGGGGGGTTGGGCCAGTTGTCTTGAGTCCGGCTATCACCTGACCCGTCTCTGGGGCCGTCGGTCTCGTGGGCTGTCGGGTCCCGCCACGGCACCCCTTCGGTCTCGGGTCGGCCCCCCTGTATGCCGTTAGTACGATAACAATTACAATAGGGAACATTCCATTCACCCACATGAAGCTAGGGTCGGACACCCACCCCCCCACCCTGGGTTCCGCCCCACTGTAGTATTTCCGGTAAATGTAGTTTATTGGAGCACCGAGGCGACCCACGTTCAAAAAACGAAAATCGAAACGAACAGATCCCTGGTCCAATGGACAGTTTCCTTGTGGAACCTATCCTCATCTAAGAGAAGTCAGTAAGCATACGGTCACGACCCCCACATAACATGCCGAAGTCCGAGGGGGATTCATATTAGGACGAATGCCGCTCTAAGACATACAACCCTGGTATTGGCCGACCCCACTAGCGAGACCACAAGTCGGGTCAGTGCTGCCTTCCAGTCCGCACCCATAACCCACCAGTCCTACTTCCGGGTCCCACCCGTTGAAGGGTATCTGGACCTCCCAATGCGAGAGTTGTACCGAGGGTATAGCACCATACTCAATAGGCAAAGGAAAGATCGTCTACTCGCCGGGATTTCGAACTCACAATCCTCGAGTGCATCGATTACCAGCATGGCACCTACTGGGCTTATTCCGTTTTCCACCTAATACGGTAGGATCCTGATGGTGCCACTGGTCAAAAATTGCAAAAAAAAACACACACAATCATTTCTAACACTATGGGAAAGCGAATTCCGAGAGTTAGTTGTAAATCAGTTGCTCCTAATTGCCAATCTTTTACGAATTTTTTGTCCATGTTCAACACTTATGGGTTTCTCTGGATACATGCCTCTCACCGGGAAAAGTGAGGAAAACAATTTTTACGAGAAAAAGGAAATTACCGTTAGAATGGAATTTTGGGACATATTTATCTCAATGTGTAGATGATTCGGACACAACGTCGAAAGGCGCGGGAAGTGCCGTTTTTCGGGCACAATTGATCCGAACGATCCAATGAATGATCTGACGTGGAATGCTATACTCTTTCACTTACTCAATGACATACGCTCCGTGTTATTATCCCAAACCGAATGGGCTTCAGTGACTATGAGGAAACCCTTAGTCGGAAATTCTAGAGGCTCCAATCTTGGATGTGGAAGGACACTGGCGACACTCGCCTATTTTTTCACGAAGAGTGCCCTGATCAACGAGGCAGGAGTGAGATTCTGCTCCGGGATAGCAATTTAAAGTCCCAATCCAGGACAGACGAGAGTGTTGTAGCTATACTCGTACAGCCACTTTCTCACCCGAGCAAGGAGCGGGGTGACAGTAGTGTTGTGAACCAGTAAATCCAGAAATTGCAGGCGGACCACTCTATAGTTCCTGCCACCTGCCGGTTATATTTTTTTTTTCTCGCCAACGGTGAAGAAATATATGCATCCACGCCGCATAGAAGTTGTACGAGGATGAAGACGTCAAGATATGGGAAAAAAGAGAGATGCGTATCAGCTACGACTCACTGAGATTAAATTTCCGCCTCATCAATTACATGATCCAATATCATCATATATGGATATCTCATGGAAATGGTCAAGCATGCTCGCCCTGCAAAATGACAATTTTCAGCCATTATTCTTTCATGAGATGTTCCTATGTTGACAATATTGAATCGTGGCAAATGCGACAATCAGTATTTATCGATGTGTTTTCGAACTTTCAGATTAGAAGGTGAATAAGATACCACAGTGAAATCAAGTTGAAAGCTTGTGGTAAACAAGAGCAAATTCTCGTGGAGTGATAACTTTGCCTTATTCTCCTGGCTAATACCAAACTTTTCTTACAATCTGACACCTCATGAAAGTAGGGCCTAACACTAACTCTGAATGTTAGTTAGATATCAGTTAGATAATTCCGGCAATATGTCTGGATCGGGGTTGTCAATTAGTTTCAAGTAACCAGTCCCCCCCCCCTCCCCATGTCACGTGTGGCTGAAGTTCGGACAATGGCAGTCCATCCTCTCCGTATGCGTAACCCACATACTGATGTCTACTTGATACTACTTGATACAAGCGTTCGTCAGATACCGTGCTTATGAGCTTTCTATGCCGTTTACCCTCTCAACCCCTTGAATACCTAGACCAGTATGGAAACGCTAACAAAAAGAAACAAAAAAACAAACGTTCAACCCGCATACCTAATTCAAACATAATATGTGCTTGCACTCTCGCCTGAATGAGGGGAGGGGGGGGGGGGGGTTGCCCTGTCACGACCTAGGCCTAATATACACAAATTTGCATGGTTTTAACTTTTTGGGACTGAAAGACAAATCGGAGACCAACCTTCCCGCTCAATTTGGTTTGGTTTCCAGTAGGAGTCGGGGAATGTGATTTTATTATCGGCTCCACGTACACATGTTACGATCTGTACCATGTTTTGAAATAAGTCCGTTCGTTGCTTTACCCTACAACTTCGCGTTCATTGCAAGTGAGGTGGGGGGGGGGGGGGGGGAATCGCCACTATTCCGTATGTTCCACTTATTTATTCTTGTGGTCAGTTATACTTGAAGGGGGCCCCTATACAGGTTTGTTCCCAGGGAACCCGTCGAGGTAAATCCGGCTTGCCACTATCTGTCAGGCCTGGCCTCGTAAGGTTAAGCAATTCGTAGTTATCCATACAAAAGAGACCATCCGGTCCATACTGCTGTTTCGCTATGCCATGGTATGGTAGGGTATGGTACATTGGTCTCGGAGCGAAAATCTATAGTACGGCAAACCTCCTTTACTGTAGTATTAGTTATTGTATTCTTTTCATGACCTGTTTTGAATACCACCGGGCTCTGCCGATATGGTTGAGCGACTGACGGGAAATGCGATCACAATAATGTATATTTCTAAGCATTCATTGGTCATTGATCCGCATCAACTGTCGAGCACTGACATCACAAGCTAGGCATGACTGCAAAAGTACGATGGTGATATTTTGTTCATGAATGCCTACGTGCGCATTGGGTAACAGACCACTCAAGACCTCCTCACGGTGTAGTTACTGGATCTGACTGCTTCGAATGTTCCTCGTTCCTCTCTGTATCCAGGTCTGCATCCTTGCTGGGCCTCGAAAGGTTCGATCCGCTGCTCGGCAGTATACCATAAGAAAAAAAATAACCATAAATTTGACAATACAGGGTTCGCAGAAGTGAGTAAAACGCTGAACTCAAAATACACAATGGGTGAAGATATGAATGCTACCATTAAGGATGATCAGCCGATGATAATTTGCAGATTGATGGTTAGGGAGCCAAGCAATCAATCAAATCAAATTTTCTTTGCCTCGCGAGATGTTGAATCAATCATTGATATAACAAAGATTTCTTGGTATATGTTGATAGTAGACTCAACCCGACCTAAAACTTCAGCTTAATCAAACCCACACGGGAAATATTGTATTAGCATGTTGTAATGTCCCCTTGTATTAACAAGTGCCAATGTGCGAACCTGAATTTAATTTTTTTCAGTTTGTGCTGCAAATAAAACTCGTAAGTTTAGTTTTTCACTGCCATGATTGAACACACTCGGGTTTTGGAGCAATGTAGACATACCAAGATCAAATTTAATCAAATAAAATGTCACAAACACTATTTATTTTGTGCGCATGTTACACCTGCAACAAGGTCAGAGTTGAAATGTGCTTACTTTTGAATTTATTCTGGGGCAACATACACAAGGTTTGTAGTTCTTTCTTCCCATCACGAAGAAGAATTCGAATCGTGTGGTATAACTCCATTTATTATTCTGTATGCCTCGAACGTGTAAAAAAGACGCCATCAAGTTGGTGTCCTCGTTACATGAGCATGAAACCTTTTTTTTTCTTTTCGGAAGCATATGGGTTGTATTATTATCTGCAAAATTGTTACGATTGCAGAACGATAATTTTTTTGTGGTTTTACAAAAACATAAAAAGATAAAGAATATGACTAATAAACCAAGTCTACAACTCTGAATAACAGCTTTCACCCAACAAAGAACATTCTTAACAGGTCTGCGGAATGTTTTATCATTAGATTGTTTAATTGGAAGACCCAAAAATGTGTTATCACATCAATTACTCGAAGAAGACTTACAAAAAGTGAAAACTAGGTCTTTGTATGAACGAATCTTGCTTGGAGGAACATTATGGTTCATACTAACTCAGGGGAACGTAAAACATTGCGGGAGCCAACTCTAGCATCTTTTCAATCTAGAGGTTTTATGCATCTACAATCCCTACATCTAATTTAACATTGAATTAAGGCAATTTTTGACGCCGCGTTTTTCTCCGTTTTTTTTTCCAACGGTGGCCTATCTGATTCAAGCTTCGGGTTTGTCCTCTCTATTTCTTTCTGTGAACTTTCGTCTCAGAGATTGGTTTTAAGCACATCTTGTGTGATACCAGGGCCGTATGGCGAGCGGGGGGGGGGGGTGTGTGGGGGTGTGATTTTCGAGTCATGTCGGGAAAACAAAGGAAAGAGGGGAAAAAAAGAAGAGGAAAAGAGGAGAGGAGGAAAAGAAGAGGAACAGAGGAGAGGAGGAAAAGAGAAAGAGGGGAAGGGAAAGGAAAAGGGAAGTCGGAGTGAGGGGACGCCAGTATGAAAGAGGAATAAGAAAGACCAAACGGAAGCCCAGACTTTATTATCGGCTATTTCGACTCCTGGCTCTTCATCTAATTTGCCCATTCCAGCTCGGCAATAGAATGGCACGCCGGCAACATATATTGTGTAGGGCCCGTCTTCCGCCGGTGTTCGGACGAGTGACTCATCTGTCGGCAATTCGCACAAAGGGGAATAAGGCGTCATCGTTTGACATTTCATTTTCCATGAGACTGACAGTCTTTGAAGGTTTTTTGGTATCTGTCTATTATTTCCATATGATACATAAACAGCCATTTTTGGGGGCTGGAACACATAAGAAAGAATTACCCGATGAACAATGAACAGCGGTTTTTTAGGCGGGGGATCATGCGAGCGGCAACATTTTGGTAAGTACAAGGCGAGAGATAAGGGCACCCCACCCCAAGTTTTTTTTAGAGAAAAATTCAGGAAGGAAACTACCCAACTTTGGACACGATAAGTTAAAATCTGGTTGAAGATATCCTAATATTAGTGGAAAGAAGAATTACTAAATGGCCGAAACTTGCGATCAATTGCACCATTGAGTGTCCATTTTCTTTGCGCGCTTCGCGCGCAGCGTGGTATTGTGGTCTGCTTCATATACTCACGAGCTGCAGTAAAAAATCGGTCATTGTTCAGGAATCGGGCCCAAATTTTTCGGCGTTCAAATTGAAAGGTCCCGCGTACGTGGTGAGCGGGGTCGAGTAATTACTGACGCCCAATATTAATAAAATAGTACACGTCAGATTGCATCTGAGGACGGTTCACGTATTCAAATTTTCCAAAGTGGAGGGGGACAACCTCCTCCCCTTAGACCCCTCCCTCCATATCAGTCACCGTGCCCAGATCCGTCGGTCAAAATATAATCTCCACACCCCCCACCCACCGTCCCCCCAATCATCAACCCTTCGCCTACGGGCCCCTGGAATAAAGAAATAAACCACTACGCAATTCCTGATTATAATCACTATGATAGAAAGCAGCTATTTCCTAACCTGATAAGCTGGAAATACGAACATTTCAACCGAAAAGGATATTCTAGTATGAAAAAATACAACGAAAGATATGACGGGAAATATTATTATTTGGTAAAGTTTGATTGGAACTAGCATTTTGCATGCTGTTACATACTGGCACAGCCCTATGGGTGGGTTATCCTTCGAATTCCAATTCAAGGTAAACATTTTATGTTGGTTCCCAACTCACCGATCACGTTCACCGATGACAACATACATAAGTCGGCTTGGAAAGTAGCATTTCATTTAGCACGTCGTAAGACGGTATTAGTCCCATGATATTCAAAAAAATACCTTCAATGGTGCCCTCAATTGATTGGTCCAAGTGTAGAAACTGCACACAGTGAATATCGCTGTATGTTGTGGGTAAAATGCACGGTATACACTCCCGCCTCGATCGATTGGCGTTACTCTGACTAAAGGCAGTATCGGAGGATTTCGCCATTATGATTCACTGACCCGGTTTAGGAGAATGTTTTTTGAAACAACAGAAATCCGACGTGAAACTCATTTTTTCGAGTTTTTCCATACTTTTCGAGTTGTAACATGAGGCGATAAAAAAAAATCGAGGGTGCCTCGGTCTTTTGATGCATTTTGGACTTCTTTAAGAACGGCATCGTTTAGCCAAAACTTTGGTTTGAAGGCCTCTACGACGTCATACTCGTCCTTAATGCAGCAAAAGCGACCTCGGCACCCCGTATTCATCCCCTAATTCGATAAGGCCACTGTACCGGGTATTTACTACTAGCAATGCATAATTGATCGTAATCGTGACTCCAAAAAAAGATAGGTTCTATGTCTCCGTGCTACTGCAATGTTTCAGCGATTACGAAATGGTCACCTTGGGAGCAAAACGACATTCAAAAAGAAACAGAAGAGCCGATTGAACTAATCGGCAAGAGACCGAACTTCTACCTGTACCGACCACACGCTGTTTTGACACAATAACAGAGTCAATGCTTGGGTTTTGTAATCATTGGCATATGGGATTGGGGATAGGATCAAGCTAGCACCGCTTGAACGCGAAAGCCAAAGCTCCCTCTGCGAGGAGACCCACTACCGCACCCGCTCCTGCGCCAGCCTCGTGGAAACACAGCTCGAAGAATTCACGAATATGTGTCGAATCGAAGGACGTGAATGAGATCAGGTTTTCTATGCAGTCCCCGTCATTTTTTTGATTCGAAACTCAGAATCATGAATAAATGCCTGGAACTGTGCTACGAAAGAAGGGGCTTGTTATCTGAGGGGATCCGTAGGAAGTATTGTTGATCAACGTAACGTTTTTATAACCAAACACCCAACGATCCGGGCCTCCACCCATCCACGTATATCCGGTCTGTCTGACTCTCTGTCTGTTGTTCTCAGTCTGTCCTGTTTTTTTTGCGTTTTGTCTGTCTGCAAAGTACAATCCCCTTCTACCGAATAATTGGAAACGCTTATAATATTTAACGTGGTCTGTATGGGTGTCGGGTCATTATTGAAGCATACACTCATAACACTGCTTTCCCATGTTGTTTTTCAGCGGAATAGAATTTCACATGGATTTTTGTTTTTGTCACGGTTCTCTCATTTCCAATGTCTAGACAACATTTGTCTTTTCCTCACCCCCTGTTAGCTGCTCATTAGTTCCCCCACATATATAAATGCAAGTGCGATCGCAAAACATGTGTTGTTTATCAGCAAAATATGAATATACCGTGTGTCGAACCCTCTCAGAACGTGATCGTTCGCTATGGGGATACCGCGTCTACCTGCCATTTCAATGGAACTTGGAGACTGAACAGAAATTTCACTTCGTTTCAAAATAATAAATAACAAATATTCACCTGGGAAGTCCACCAATATGACAATCATAGCTACAAAGAAATTACAGTTAGTACTAATTTACAATTAGTACTTATCTCTGACCTAGAGAGTCCACCAATATGACATCAGGCCGCGGTTTTAACTTAACGTATAAACCTCCCCGAGTGCGGGCGGCTTGAAACGTTATTGTTCACAGTTGAATTAATACATCTTGACCATGCCTTATACACAGCAGAAAAACACGCAGGCTAACCGGAAAACATCAAATCTCATGCACAGTGGCAGAATATAGCGATGTTTTTGTTCGACCATTCGCGCACTCTATCCTTACCTTTGTATCTTTATGATCATAATGTCGTTCTGCCTACTGCATAGTGATTCTTCGCAAAATCAATTCATAGCAACCAAATTACTACATTTTACTAAGGTGAGTATGCCCTGTATGTATGTATGTATGTATGTATGTATGTATGTATGTATGTATGTATGTATGTATGTATGTATGTATCCTGACATATCGTTTTACAAGAATTCTAGACGTTGACCTCTGTTGACCTCAGATGACTTTACGAACTAACCCTACGCAATAGTGTCCATCCTGGGTAACCTTCAGCCCAGGTTGAGCTTATCAACGCAAACCTGATAGTTATTGTGTTTACAAGCCAGGTGCCACATACACACATACATCACAACACGAACCAGTGGAAGTGACCATGGCATGTTGTTGTTTTTTCTCATCATTTCACAGAGAAAACGAGGCAATAAAAGCTCCACTGTAATTCATCATGATGCTAATACAGATTAAGCCTCTGTAATCACACCTAAAAAACCCGATTACCTACCGGGTTGAGCAAGCTTTTTCTACTGATGTCCGCTAATGCCCTTGATCTAAACCATATAAAACAGAGAAACAATAGCTTCCTTCTCCCTTTCAACTTGCAACCCATGTAGCTAATTTGAACCTATCAAGCTTATAATCGTCGATGTCGTGCTGACAAGATTTTTGAAAATGTAAACAAACTACCATAACATTCATAGCCTGAACTTAACGCACAAACAACCTCTCTACCTAGTTATGAATGCTTCTACATATCGCGCTGACAACGTTTCGACCTTTTGCCCTTCGTGGCTGCAGATGACCATAACCATTTGCAGAAAACCTAAGAGTATTCCTTCCCATAATTTCAACCCCACGTCTTCGAATATAATGCTTGCGTTCCCCTCAGATATCGAGTTAGAACGTGTCCCTTCTCGTAACCGTGAAAGACCTCGAGCGTTCGCTGAAAACTTCATGATCGAGCCCATGATATGTTTGACACCCATGGACTTACCTACTTTGAAGCTGACACGTGCTCACGTACGCTGGAAATGTGTCAACTATGTCTATGAGAGTCAGACGCATCCACGGTTATCTTCCAGATGTGTTCATTTTTGTTTTCTCCAAAAAGGACAAATAAAGTGGTCATATCGCTTCAAGAAGCAAACGATATGTAGGTAATTTAGTTATTCTAGCTGATTCGTATACAGGTATATCAAGATTGTTCAATAGCTTCATTCGGTTCTTTGTGGTAGCTCATATAAGGGAGCATCCTTAGCGCCCGTCGGGAAGAACGACAGTTTGGGAACATATGCTCACCATTCGGTGCTCTTGGGAATTTTGATGTATAATACTGGTGATCACGTTATTTATCCTAATTGCTCTCTGTGCAGGGGCAGGATTTTGACAAAATAAAATTGTTTAAAATAACGTTTTTAGACAACTTTTCTTTTGTAGGGGTTGTGGTGGGTTGTTCCACTAATCCTGGGATAACGTGTATTGTGATACATTCTCTGTTGCATATGGCATCTTTCGTGTGAACCTCCGAAAGTTTGGCGCGCTTCGCGCGCGTTGCCGCCTCGTTAACTCATTGTACATTCCACCTCATATTGCAAAGGTCCCACGAGCAAATTTGTGAGTAAACACGTAATCAATCATTTGCTATATAGCCCATGGTATCTTCATTGCACCTCAGCTTACACATTGCCTCTTCTACACCTCAGAACACCCATGATTGAATTTCTCTCTTGAGTTCTTTCTTTATTGGTAAAGGAATATACCTAGTAGCATAAACAATGAATGGGGGCGAGAAGACAGTATATCCCCAGGCGAGATTCCATGAGAATCGTTGTATAGTTGAGAAAACATGCAAAACATTATTCAAAACTAAACGACTGAGGCTGATTTGAGTTATTTCAAATCCGTATTTGACCGACCTATTCATCACATTCTGTGAGTTCTCGCGCTATGCGCGAAAGTAGTGTATGTTGAGAGCCAATGGCCGCCTTCACGACCGTGGCTCATGCAGAAGTATTTACGTCGTATGTTATTATGTAAATTCAGTACGCATGGACCTATACAAGCTCTTGTTTTACATATGCAGTGACTTAATAGCCACAACTTTTAAACAAATTGGCAGTAGGTGGAATATTCGAACCAGCGCTCGATCGTATCTTAGGCCAGGTGAAAATGTGATTTTTTTTTTTCCAAAGTAGAAATAGTGAGAAGAGGCCTAAGTGTAGCCTTTGTGTGTGGATGGCTATATGTCATTGTGTATGTTTCATACCTTCATATATTTGCACCTGCGTCCTATGAAGAATGAGGCTGATGGACAACAATGAAAAAACAGTGAAGTCACCACGTGCAAAGTGCGCAGTAATTCCAAGGACTCAACACTGGTGAAGTCATATATCCCATCACGCAGGTCAGTAATCAGGCATCGAACCTGCGAATATGTATAATAAGTATAAGCGTAATAGCAGCTGGGTCAAAGTTGGGAGACGAAATGCACTAGCGTCCCTCTCAACCAAATTGTTAAGGGTGACGCTCCCCCTCCCCCTCCATGATAGCCGCTCATGCATGCACCCCATCGGAGGCCTCTCCCTTCCCATCATGGAGCCCGAGTGGGTATGGTAAATGTAGCAGCCTCGACGTCGTGCCTCGACGGGCTATCAATATCCAACCTTTATTATGATAGCAACATTTTCTTACACCAAAACTGCAAGATTTCTGCAGCACTTGGGGCGCCTTTAGTTCTACACAATAAACACTTGAGGGGAAAATTGAATCCAATGAAGTTATATTGAAAAAATGCAAGTTCTGACAGAGGGGTGGGTGAGCTTCGGATATCTTTGATCGGTCACTCAGGAGTGGATCCATATTTTTTTAGGGGGGAATGACATTCGAGAGAGCATTCGAAATAGAGTAAATGCAAAATAGTATAGACGCCGTGGGGGTGGAGGCGGAGGTTGGGTGAGGTGAAAAAGTTGACTGCCTCTTTTCGCTGTAGCCAAGTTGAACTCCTCCCTTTTTGAAATCCTGGATCCGCCCCTGGAATGATACTGGTTCGTGCAAGCAGAATGCTGTTCCGGTGAACCAGTGATAATATTGATGATCTTCATAATGCTGGACTGCATTCCAATATTATAATTCAATTAAACAGCGGTGTTTCGTAGACATTGCGCCGGATCCGTAACGCCATACTGACAAATACTTTCTATTCGACTTCACCTTAGTTGAGAATTTATGGTAGCCATTCTCTTGTATTCTGCCCCCGATTTGGATGAATGAATACTAATGACATTTCAGTTTTTGAGTCTTACGTGTGGGGTCTGACATGACACGGGAATATGAATGCAATCAAAACAATACAATATGGAATGCAATCCAACAAAAATCATAAAAGGTACCCACCGTGCTGATCATACATCCCAGCAAGTAAACTGAATGAATGATATATATTTCTCTTTGAGAATTCAATCAATGGCACACAACAAAGAATACCGCGATAGCGTTGACACCACTTCAAGGTAAAATACGTTTCCAGAAAAGCTGAAGACACAACAACAGAACAACAACAAAGAACAACTACACATAGCGTGCGAATGACACTAGTACATTTCAGCGAAGTAGTCGTGAATTGCATTTTATTAGACAGAGGGACAAAGACAAAAAAACTGGTTCAGAAATTAATCGACGTGTCTACGGAGTGGAGTAGGTAAATCTTATGGCAAAAAGGGTTGGTAAGATGTCAAACATAACAAAAATACAATGTTCACACATTTTTCCAGTGCCCAGTGAAGAACGCGTTGCCATAGCGACAGGTGCCAATTGCACAGTTTAGCTTCCTATCATAACCCTGAGATCAGTGTTTACAAGATGAAGAACCTCGAGTGAGTAAAAATATGCCCTAAAGGCCTGTAGATTCAACTTAATTAATGAAAACAGGTAGCCGTACACACCCACATGCTCATATTGCGTGTGGTGACCGCATTGTTTATAGGCGTGGTGATAGTTCGTTGGGGGCGTATTCAAACTCACCTACCCAAAGCAACAAGCACGGACCATATTCTTGAATTGTTCATTGTTCAAAACGAAAACAAAACATTTTTCCAAATAAGTGCAATGTTTATACCAATGCCAATGATGTCATAAACCTTTCGTTATAGATGCTAACGCAGAAGACAATAGGAGAATAGAGAGCCATATGCTTAGTGATTCCTACTGCCTAAATGAAGCTGACCCCGAACCAACAGTCGCAATGAATACCACACACACAATCAGTTTCACTGAAGAACATAAGTTAGTAAAAAATCAAGATGGACTAAGCATTGTTAGTCTAGCAGAGTTAGTCAAGCTAGATGACTGCATTTGGAGTGAAAATATCTGTTCTGTGTGAGCATGACTAACACAGCTGAAAGATAGACTAAGTTTGAGGAAGATCATGGATAGACTAACCAAAAATATACGATATACTAACTTTGATTGCGAAGCGATTCTGTCTGCAGGAATGAATGACTAAATATGACAACTGTGATACTAGGGTGATACTACAATTTGGCGGGGAAACAACAGTCCTTGCAGGTGATAGGAGCGTGACTGGGCGATGATAGGGGTGCCGCATTGAAAACTTGATAAATAAAACCAGATCAGTTTTTAGAGTCTTCCAATAGTTCGCTTGCATCCAACTACATCAATCGCCTTCAGTGAAAACAAGTGATGGTTTCTATCAAAGTAGAGACCGAGGGTGCCCGATATGTTATTTTTTAATCTAGACTCTTGTCTGTCATGGTTTCACCGTTTGTCAACACATTTGGTACATTGAGCAGGAGCCTTCCAAGCAGAGTCGTCATATTCAAACAAGTTGTTCGTCATGTTGGAAGTACTAGCCGAGTACTAGGCCTAAGTAATGAAGTTGTGCGATCAGTGTTCAAGTTTGCATCGTGTCGATAATTGCGATTGGCCTAATGGACATTCCAATGAATTGAGAAGTTGACTTAGCTGCTGGTGTAAATATATGATAAGGACAATTCCTGCTCAAGAACTAAATGAATGCAACTTCTTAGGACACTCGGCTGTTTAGGTTTCCGTCATACGGACAGGCTTAAGGAATTGCAGAGCTCATCCTGTCGAGCAGTTGAAGCAATACTGGCCTAAGCCACCAAGGTTTTGGTGCAGGTTTTGGGTGGTTTTCATCTGTCGCTGCTCTACTAGTACGCCTGTTATATGTCCTGCATATCGCTGAAGTGCAGGGCGAAGGAAGCCTACCATTCCAGCAATATGCGGATCGTACTGCGTAACTACTTAGTCCTAAGTTAGTCAAGCAGATTAGTCAAGCTTTCTGGGATAACATGTTGGTCAAAAGTTAGTCGAAAAAGGCACCGGATAGACTAACCCAAAAACTTAGTAAAAACTTAGTCTATCGGTAGTATAAGTTAGTCCAGCGAGCTTGACTAACATGATTGACTAACCATATATTAGTCCAGAGCTGGACTAACGTGCTTGACAAACATAGGCTAGTCCATCTAGAATTGACTAACGTAGAGTTAGTCATAAGTTGATCAAACGAGGCACCAGGTAGGACAACCTGTTAGTCTAGCGACCAATTTTCTTTTGCAGGTGAAGAACCACGCGTTCTGTCTAACAAGGATTTTAGACTTTGCCGTGACCCTTAGATGATCTCGACCCTTACCCAAAACACTAAGTAAAATGATGAGGCTCTCATACATCAGGCAGGGTCAGGGCAAGTTGTCGTATTTAAAGCAAGGTTCGATGCTTCATTTACATTGGTTCGCGTCCAATAAGAGGACAATAATCATTTCGTGCCAAATGAGTGATTAGAAAAAAGGTTTTTTGGGGTTTTTTTTTAAATTCCCAAATTCCCATGACAAGTCTCCCAGAATACCAGACCCTAGAAAATTCATAAGGCCAAGAAAGTTATGTGTTCTATTCGTGGTGAAAAGAATCAGATCACCGAAGGGGGCTGATACGTAGGCCGTTATGCTGAGCTGTCTCACAGTACTACCAAATTCTCAATAGAGGTCAGTCACGAGCCAAACCTTAGGTGTGCCATTCACATTCACTTCACATCAGGAGAAACGTTGGGCTACGTCCACAGTCATTTCAGTGAATAAAGTGGTGCTCAAGTCCTACGTCAGATTATTTTGGTGTCAGGTTCATGCAGTTAAAAAAAATGTGTCTTTCTAAAGTGGTATGAGGCATACAGGTAAAGTGTCCTATCCCTGACGTCCAATTAGAGTTACATAATGCTAGTTGTATGATGAGAGTTCGCAGAACACATACTAACAGTAAAATATATACATTCTTGAAAGGCCTGCCTCGCTTTTCTGGTCCTGTCAAATTCACGCTCACGCAATTTCTTCTCAGCTATTTCTAATTGTACTTCATCCGTGAACCGTTGTTAGCACTCCCGATTAATTTCCGTATACCCGGTATGGGGCGTAGTGAGTAATCTTTAAACGTGAGATTGGGCAGTGAGGCACAAGGCCAATTTAGAACAAAAGTTGCAGCAATTGCCGCTTGTTTCGCATCAGTTTTCAGCCAGAATGCGTCACAACTGCGAGAATTTTTAGCATGATGTTCACTGATTGTGTTAACTTTTTCTCACAAACCGTTGGTAGTGTATGAAACAACAAACGATGAACAGGATATCCCCCATAGGTGTGGTGTGCCGAGCTATTTTGTGATCACTCGGCCAACGAATAGGGCGCTGTGATCAGTGAGTACCTATTATTAGCTGCCGGTGTGCCGCTCTACAAAAATCATCATGTTCTCCGTCCGTCGTTAGGTAGTTAGTCGTTCGTTAGTTCGTTCAGTCCGCTGGTTCGTCACTTAACTCCTACTTCTACGTGCATGCGATCAGGATGAAGAATTTTACCCCAATTTGATTACTCACAGCTATTCCCAGTGATCTTCTGTGCGAGAGGTTTGTTACATTACTCAATAGATCTGCAGCAGCAAGGTAGCAGGTAGAAGGGGGATGGCGTTCTGTCAACACCGTGTCATGATGTAGGTTTTGGCTGGAATTTAGCCTGTGTGGAAATACACCATTGTCTGTATATGCTAGAGTAAATCTGTTCATATTTAGGTGAAACGGCGAGGTGATCATCGTGTGAACATTGTTGATTTTTTTTCGTATTTTTCATACAAGTTGGGAGATTTCTAAGCACATCCATTCCTGCACTACGTCAGAAGTAAAATACGTGTACATTGACCAAATGATTATATGGGGTCACAAAGATGTTGAATAATGCTCATCGAGGAGAAGGGGATAGTGGTTAACGATGACATACGACAACGTGAACACATGACCCCTTCTGAACCGTCAAAGGGCACCCCCCCCCCCCACCAGCGTCATTACATTCTCCGAAATGCGTTTGTATTCTGTACCACGTTCATTAATCGAACACGATGCGTGAAAATTAGCGTTGATAGCATTTCCAATGTATATGTTATTCGACATGTTTGTTTTCTGAGAAGGGGAAATAATGAGGTGTATTTTTAGCACTGTTTTCTATGAGTGTACAAACCCATCGTGGCGACGGTTCAAGGTCGCAAGGGTATGCACACGGTAAATAAGTAACAGAAGTGCAATGTGCGTGTTGAGAGTGTATGGGGTCTCAGTCGGGCTATCACATACAATAATTCACGAACGCAACAAAACTAAACCTGATTGTCAGGGGGGCGTCGAATAGTGACGTAACCATGACCGAACAGTCGTGACCTTGACGCTGGTGCGTATGCTTTGAACATCATAGTTCGAATATTCAACTGTTCAGGGAAACAAAATTTCTTATTTCCTCCAACATATCTGTTTTGTAAAGTTGCGAATTTTTTAGGTCTTACATTTTTAATGCCAAGTAATGGGTTTTTATTACGACGGCCGGGAACTGCATACCTGCAGTTTAACACAAAAATTTTAAATTTATTCGTAGGTGAACTATCAGAAAACTATGCATCCTTTTTACCATACTCAGCCTCGATTTTCGTTTATTTTGGGTAATTGGACATGGTCCATATAGTCATATCATAGTATATCACATCACACATGGGGTGTTTTGAGTGATCCTGCAATGAGGGTCCGTTAGTGTGTGTGTGTGTGTGTGTGTGTGTGTGTGGTGTGTGTTGTGTGTGTGGGTGTGTGTGTGTGTTTTTTTTTTTTCTGTGTGTGTGTGTGTGGTGTGTGTGTGTGCGTTTGTGCTTCCCTGCATTTAGGCAATAATGCCAACAAATTCCGGAAAATTTTGAGAAAGATTTTTTTTGACAAATTTTGAAGTCTCCTCCAAGATATCCTTTTTTTTTTGGTTAGAATGACTGAATAGTTCATAATGAATTGTGACAATAGGAAATTCCAGACGAAGCATGTCAACTTGAGTTCTAGTGAAGTTGGATAACGTAGGGATGGGAGAGCAATACCCCGCCCCACCCGCACCCTTGGACAACCAGGCTATGACTGAGTAAAGGAGAGGAGTAGATGCAAGAATTCAAGTGATGGTCTCATGATTAGGTACCACATTATTCAAATCAGAATGAGACAAAACTTGGAGCTGGAAACTTCTAAACGGGTGGACATCGGTTACCGCTGGCTACCATGGATCATTAGGCCGATCCTATGTCTACGTTGAAGCTGCCATGGACAATTAACCTTTTCGAGAACAGTCATAGCTGCATTTATTAGCGCTAGGCTATAGCCGAATATGCCTAGCCTAGTAAGAAATAAACGTTCACGCTACCATCAGTTATTATTTATTTATTTCTTTATTTATGATGTATTTTATTTATTATTAAAACTTTGTTTTAGAGAGTAACTCAATTAGCAGGAGCTAATCTTCCATGAGGCCCTCTAAAAAATTATACAGTTGAAATAAAAATGGATGACAATATGGAAATGTTACTAACAGCCTTCAAATAAATAATACGGAATAAGGGATGATCTAGCCAGTAATGAAAATATTCATTAAAGATAAAATATTAAAATACCGGATCCGGTTATGACCAAACGCTGCAGTTCAAATTTATATGGCTAAAATCGATATTCAAGTAAAACTGCGTGACTTCAATAGAAAAATACATATGATAATATCAGGAGAGTAAACTTTTAAAATGTTTAATACTCCGGCCATCTGATACTTACTATCCAGTTTGTCCATTCTTTTGGTGCGAGGTACGAGAAGCTTGTTTGGTAAAATAGAAAAATTGTGTGACACCAGTGACGTGAATGTTATTCGCTGAAGAGGATATCTAGATTATGATCGTGAATTTAACAATAGGGTGAACATCTTTTGCCTGTCACTCAGGTCCCAAATTGTAATCGACTAATACGCATTGTTAGTGTTCGATACATAACAGTGTGGATGCAAATGTCTTCCAGCCTAAATTTGCGAATAATTCAGTTGAGCTATTACTCAAATGAGGCATTTAGAATAATTCTAAGCGGGCTCTTTTGCAATTTTTCATCCTATACAGATATTTTGGCAGTAGTATTTCCAAATACTAAACGACAATAATGAAATATTGGGAGGATATATACAGTATAATAGGAGTATACCAGGTCGATGTATCAATTTAATGTTTAATCCGCCGAAAGCGGGACAATATCGTACTCATTAATGCTACAAATGTAATCGATTTGTGCTTGCCAGGTTAAATGGAAGTCTATTCTGACCCCAAAAGTTTTTCTGTGTTTGAATTGTTAAATAATATTGTTCATTTTACGGACAAACTCTTCTGTTCTTGAAAACTATCATACCGCTGCTTGAAGCAACAGTGATTAGTTTGACCAGTGTTGACCGCCATTTTATTAGGTTTACACCAATCTGAAACATTTGGCATCAAGGCAATTTAGTTTGAAGGGATTCCAATACCTCACTGAGACATGAAAGGAAGTCGAGACCGCCCAACGTTATTCGAGAGTACTTCGAGACCGAGACGGTCGCGACTAATCACGCTACTCCATCTGAAACAGTTTTTCGACTCACGTTTCCAACTAATTACTAAAAACATTCAACGAAATCTTCGAAGTGAAGAAATAGGTTACCCAAAATAACAATTTGCAATGCGCTGACCTTCCTTTTTTTTTTTTTTAAATCAATTAGTGCGTCATTCTAGCCGTCCGGGCAACTGCAGAGACTACAGATGAGTGGTATACTTATCGTTAATTGCTGACGTATGTAAAATGCCTCAAAAGTTTGGCCACTCAAAGTCGAATTCTATAAAGGAATATAGTTTCCTTTATATTCACCAAATTACTACCGTCCGTGTCTTTGCACTGAAACCAATCACAGACGCGGTTGACCAAGGGCGTAGAATCGGGGTGCGCCCCCCCCCCAGTGATAGATGTGGGGCGGAATACCATTCAACCCCCCCCCCCCACTTCCGATTGTGAAAACCCTTTTTATTCTTAATGGGCACAATTTCGCAAAAACAATAACTTTTCGTCAATTAACGCACATATGACAAGATCTCCGTGATTGGCTGTCGGTAAGTAGATCATCGGTTGTGTCTATTGTTATGATTAGAAATTAGCGGAGGAAATAGATTCATGAACAACCAATGCGAAATAGCTTGTGTAGAAATCTGCATATTGACCCTCAAGCATTTTTTTTTTAAATGGCTAGTGCAATTTATACTTATGCCATTGAGATTAAATATTACAAATTCGCGTCCGGGTTAGTCAGCGCGGACTGAAGGCATGGACATACAAGGAGGAAGCTCTCGCCTCCCTCTTAGTACTCCAATCGGACAGAAGAAGTTTACATGTCCAATGAGACAACCGGAATGGATATAAAAAAAAATTGAGAGAGAGAATATCTCGACGGGAATTGATCCAAATTTCAAGCCGACAATGAGAAATTCAGGAAAATGAGACGAGGTATTTTTTAATCAAAGTAACAAAATTGGTGCAAACGTTCAGCGCGCTTGCACGCAATATCCCTAGGTGTATTTTACGTACCGAGTTCCCCTATCTGAGGAATCAGTGGAAAACCTTTATGATTTTCGGGCAATCTTGTTTCAAAGATGTACTCGGAAAAGAAACGGGACGTGGCAAAAAATCTATGACATGGAGCATCGAGTAGGGACTGACTGGAGGATCTTGACGGCCCCTGAAACGTGAGATTCGACCAGACATACAACGATGGGTATCACTGCCCATGTGAGTTTACCCAAGAAAAACATCGCAAGATTCAGAGCAACAAATTGCATCTAAAGGACATGTGAAACATGCAAAAATAGTTTTACGACGGGGGGGGCGAATGCCGTACAATTTCTGGAGATGTGAAATTCGGCGGCAAAAATGACAAATATTCGTGAAACATTTGGGCACAGCGAAAAGGCGAAGTCAAAAAAAAAACAGGCTGATCTTCGAATCCTCTGTGATGACCCCCAAATTTATAATAAAATGCCCGAAAAACATGCAAAAAGATTTCGCGCGCCGGTACAGTCTTCGGGCAAATTTTGTCGGTTCCTAAATAGGAATGCGTCCCGTATGCCGATGTTTGCGGTCCGACTGTTAGTAAGAATCACACCAACTCCCAAGAAGAGCCTACTTACTGCGCATGGAGCCTCAGTACAATTTGCAGAAAAAAAGCAAGAGATCATCCGAGTAGGCAAGTCGCTCTAAGAGACGTGAAAATACAAATTATTTCTGAAAGAAGTGAGTGTTTAGAAGTGTCATAATGCATCTGAGCCACCGGAAAGGCAAGCATTTTATGGGGAGGAGGGGGAGGTCGGCGGTCCTCTGAAAAGTGAGATTTAGATTTACCGAAGCTTACTGCCCTCGCATCGATTTGGCAGGAAAGAACACAAGATTCAGAGCAGCACGTCGCATCTATAAGGACATTTGGAAATGCGAAAAATGCCGAAATTATATTGAGAATGAAGTGAGTGTTTTGGAGTGCCTATATTGCACCAATTGCATATAGGCCACCGCGAAAATTTTGAAAGGGGAACTCCCCCACCCAAAATTACGTCCCTACGCCACTAGGTTCTACTCCCCCCCCCCCACCCCCCTCTAAACAAATCTAATTCTGATCCTCATCAAATCCGCCTGCCATATCGCGGAAGCGTTCATATAGTCGGAAGTAACATTAACACGATTTGCTCTATTGAAGGCCATTCGCTGTTGACGTCGCGGACGCCCATGATTGTGTGGAGATGTGCTTGACCCCAACGAGTTTTTTGTCTAGTTGTGGATAACACAGACTTACATTGCGCCCTAAGTACACCGTAGATCTAGCTCGCATTATGTAACTTTTAACAAACCAGGAGTTCTTATTCAAGAAGGAAATATTTTCCTGAGATCGGGTCAACGCTCCTGCCCAATATAGTCAGACCGTACAGTCAGGTGGCCATAGGAAACACGTTGGATAATCATCACAGGCATCATCACAGGCATCCGAGGTGAGTGCATAGGCCTAATCAAGTTGAGATCAAACTCGAGGAACTGAGTAGTGCAAGCGAACATAATTCGGGCGGGAAATGGGAAATACGAGCAGGGTGAAGCGAAACTAAATGTTCACCCTACATGGCCTCACATGAACTTCAATGAATTAGGCAACTTTTTTTTTAGATGGGTAATGTTAATGGAATAGTAGACAAGCCCACCATTCCAATACAATGAGCCTCTACTGAATACCATGGCCGAGCCACTGCATCCGAGTCGTAAAACTAGGTATAAAAAAAGACCCTATAAACTTACCAGACCCCCCCCCCCCCCCTCGCGCCGCCCACTGAAAAGAAGCCTGTAGCTACGCAGCTGTGGGATTCAACTTCGTGTACGGAAGTACGTGTCCTGCCACTGAGTGACCCCTTTCCAATAAATTCCCTAATTGAATCTGTTCCAAGGTTACCCAAAATTGTAAAACTGAGGGGTTCTTGGTATGTTTGGTTGTAGTCACGTGCTGACCTTTTCTTTAACAAGCATATAAAGAAGTCGTAGATGAATGGCAATTCTTTAACATTTCAGTTCACTGATATTGACATGCAAATGTGCGATTAGGAACGGCAGATGCCGTTTCCGTCGATCTTGGAGGTATAAACAAGCCAAAAATCTACTCGATACGAACGCGCCAACCAATGGTGGCGCCTCCGCCTAGAAAGTGGCGATCGGGAGTATACACAAGCCAAAATCTCCTCGGTACGATACGCGCCACCATTGGTTGGCGTCTTCTTAAATAGTGATCGCAGCCGCTCGTCCACCACCCCACCCTCCACCTTTCGAAAGGGATGGACGCCCATGGTTGTGCGTTTATCGACGGACATTCCCAGATTTTCCCTATTTCTTTTGTGTTACCAGCGTTTTTCCTAGATCTAATTTTAAAATAGTTCCGCCTGGCAGAACGTATAAGGATGTTACCTTATTGCGCCAGAATCGATATGATTGGGTCTTTATTTCAACGGAACCACAAGATCTTCATAGCATCAGACTAGTTGTATCAACCATGGTGCGGCGATTACCCTTTTTCGTTTTGCGTTTGTTAGTTGCATGTCGATTGAATAATTCATGAAATTATTTCCCACATAGAAAGAGCTGCATCAGGAGTAAATTTCCAAACAACCTATCACAGCTGCATATATCTCCAAAGAATGACTTTCATCAATCTTATCAGTCGGTCTATATGTGATAGAATTATGGGCTTTCGAAATAGTTTTCTTCGGACAAAAATAATATTGGAAAATGGTCATTATTCGTATAAAGTCGGAACGTCTACTACACAAAATGATTTTCGTCGGATGTATATACATGATCAATTAGGGAGCGGGTTTCTGTCACTCTGCTGGCATCAATGCCGCACCCTCCCGGCGTGCTAGTGTTAGCCAATAATAATAATAATAAATAAAATAGGTTGATAAGGTATTTATTTCCAGGGTGGTAACCTAACTTCTGTAAATCTCAAAATAACAGTTCGAAATGAGTAGGCTAAATCCACCATATATGTCAGGTATTAGGAACCAGGGCTTCACCAAGAAATGGATAGCAAAATTTCAGGTATACATCACTTTCATAAAGTGCTCAGAAAGATTAGGTTTTGGCTCTTTTTCGATACAAAAATTTGGCATCACAGAACTGAGGGTCTACGTAGTCCGGTGCTGAGCTGTCATGTGAGTCCCAAAAGCAGAGCCTCGGCGATGTGCGTTAATTCCAGTCATTTACCAAATACCAATGACTCGCAGTACAACCAATTCCAGTAGATGTCAGCAAAGCCAAAACTTCGGTGTGTCATTCACAGTCAATTCAAATCGAAAATAAGTTGGGCTAAGGCCTACAGTGATTTCAGTAAATGAATGGGGGGGGGGTGGGAGGGTTGGGGGGGGTGGGTCTATTTGGGCTAGCCCGACGTCATACGTCCGATATTTTTGGAGTTGCAATTTCATGCGGGTACAAAAGAGTGTTCCTTTATGAAGTGCGTATAAATGTATAAGGCATACAGGTAAGGTGTATATCCTTGACGTTAGATAGTGTGTTATACAGGTAGCAGTGCGTAATTGCCCATGTAGGGCATTATGCAAGTAAAATATATTTAATTCTATAAAGCCTACCCTCGATTCTGGTCCTGTATGGTGTAAATTCCCGCTCACGGCAATTCCTTCTAGCTATTTCTGATGGTAAAAGCATCAGAAAATTATTGCAGCGATTGCCGCTGTTTCTCATTAGTTTTCATCCGAAATAGTACAACTTTAAATATGATACGTCATTATTGTGTAACATCTTCCGATAACATGCTTTTGTTGTATTAAAACAAAACAGTGAAGCAGGCTATCCTCATAGCTGTGTTTGTGGCGCAACTTTTCTGGATCACTGACAACGAATGGGGCGCTGTGATCAGCTGATTACCTATTATTCGTGCGGGTGAGGCAGTCACAAGTCATAGTGTCTGTCCGTCCGTCGTTCGTGTGTTCCTTCGTTAGTTCGTTCGTCCGCTCTGTTCTTCACGTTCCCTCAACTTCTGGACCGATACATGCGATCAGGTTGGAAACTGGTGGCTGGATGGAGCATGCCACTGGCTAGGGCTGATTTTTTTTTTTTGCATAGGTGATAGATTTTATTAAATCCAATTACTCCACCCCCATTTGTACTCACGCTATCCCATGGATCCCGCTGAGAGAGGTCGTTCACATTACTCACTAGCTCTGCCCGAGGCAGGCAGAAGAGTAGAGGAGACTGAGTTCTGTCATCACCTTCTCAGATGTAGGTGTAGCTGGACTTTATCCCTGTGTAGGAACTACATCCATTTTCTGTCTATTCTAGAGTAAACTATCATTATTTATGTAAGAGGGAAGTGCTCACCGTGTGAACATTGTTGATTTATGTTTTCCTATTTTTATACAAGTGGGAGATTTCCACGCCACCTCCATTCTGCACTAAGTCAGGAGTAAAATACGGTCATTGACCAATTGCCTATAGGGGGTCACAAAATGTGAAGCGAAATTCCTCGAGGAGAAGGGATGGTGGTCACGATGGCAACGACAACGTGACCACATGACCCCTTCCGAAAACATCAAGGGGCACCCCCCCCCCAGCGTCATTCATTTCTGAAAGGTTTGTAATCTGTAAACATTCATTAATTGAAACGATGCGTGAAAACAATAGCGTTGATAACATTCCCGATGTATAGGTATCGACAGGTTTCGAGTAGTGGATATAATGCTAGGTGTTCATTTATTTAGCACGTTTTCTGGTTTACAAAACCCCATCGTGGCGACTGTTTAAGGTCGCAGGGGATGCACAACGTACAGAACTACAGGAGTGCAATTGCGTATTGAAAGTTATGGGGTCTCAATTCGTGGCTATCAAACACAATAATTTCACGAACGAACAAACTAAAGCATGTGTCAGGGGTGGCGTCAGAATGATGGCGGCACGATGACCAGAACCGTGTCGTGAAATTGACGCTGGTGCGTATAATGTTTTGAACATCCATAGTTTGAACATCACATGTGTAAAGGAAAACAATATTAGCTAAAGATACAAGATACAAGATATCTGGCAACTGGAATGACTGAATACTTTCCCATAATGATTGTGACAATAAAAAATCCCAAACACAGATTTCAACTCGGGTTCTAGTGAAGTTTGGGATAACGTAGGGATTTGGGAGAGAACACCTAGTTAACTACCCCCGCCCCCACCCGCACCCCTTCGACTAAACCAGGCTATGACTGAGTAAAGGAGGGAGTAAAGGCAGAAGTAAGTGATATTCATTGATTTGTACCACATGATTCAAATACAGAATAAGACAAACTTGGAGCTGGAAACTCCTAACCGGGTGTGAACATCGGCTACCACGCTACCGTTGGCTACCATGGTAATCTGGCCTATTTATGTCTAACGTTGCAGCTGGCAATGGACAATTCACCTCTTCGAGCAACAGTCATAGTGCATTTATGTAGGCCTAGGCTATAGCGAATATAGGCTATTATAGGCCTCGCGACATTGGAAGAATGGTTTAAAATAGCCCCGCGTACCTTTGGTGGTTTATGGCTGATCACACATCCTGAGATTTGTCTACAAATGAGAGCATCAGGTGACGTAAAGGTGTCACTGTTATCGGGGGAAACATATGGAAGTCGAATTTGAGGGTTTCTTTTCAACTAGCAGAGCAACAATAACACATGGATATCCCTAAGAGTATTTTTACTTACTGACAGTTGTACGAAGATTTAGACTCTGTGTTGGACTGAGGCACTAAACTTATCATCTGGTTCTTTCAATAATCTTAAAACTCAAAATCTGCCTCTATCTGGTCGGCGTGATTCCAGCTCCTACTTTGTCCCATACTGTACCGTTCTGCCGCATTACTGCTCCTCTTATATGCGGTAAGGAAATCTACTAATATTTATCGTGGAACTCACATATCTATCGCAACTAGAAAGTTGGGATTTCTATTCCGTGCCAGAAAGTATTTTACCCCAAGTCAACTTCTTCTTCCACTCCACAGAACATAAACTCGCGTCTGATAGAATGCAGTTGCGATAAATTGATAATGCCCTTGCTCGTGTCCAGAGGAAGGACATGTATCTCATCAACGATGACTAACTCACTGCCACTCTTCAACCTCTACCCCTCGTGATTCCGGTTCCTCTTTTGTTTCCTCCACCGATATTCCCCATGGCCAATGCTCCTCCGAACTTCGGGGGCTGCCTCTCCTTTGCACGTCCTCACTCGTCCTACCCAGCTCGTCTTCTTGTAACTTTTTTGCGTGCGTTCGGCATCGTCGTCGTTATTGCACTGTGACATACGCTCGTTTCTCCTTTTCAACGCATTTCTTTCAATTCTTCTCTCCGGCTGTTCAAGAGTGTAATCGACAAGATGGAACTTTCCACTCTTCTTCAGGTCTGGTGTGGATGGGGGCTCCTTACACCGTGGGGTAACGGTAATTAATTAGGAGATCGCCGTCCATCGTGTGATTTCGTTGGGAGAAAAAATAGGTTGGTCGACCCCACAGTTTCTTCATCGCGACTACCAAGTTATTATGACTGAGCTTGTCATATAATTAATAATTAACCTCTGTATACTTCGTCAACAGTCAGATACGGATGGCTTCGTTTGAACGGACAATGAGGACAGCCGTCTTTTGGACGCTTTGTGTGATAACGCTATTCCACTGCGGTAAGAATTTCTTTGTAATATTAATATCAACGATATGGGTTGATGTCATCTCCAATGGCGCTATTAGTGAGAAATATAATATGATAACGGATCGAAGCCGTATGGATTACGATGGGTCCTCAGTCAGTCGTCACCCCCACGAGGTGACTAACCAATGCTTGATAAGTTATGATAACTCAAATACAGCCGCATCACTCACACCGGAGGAAAGGAAATTCCTAGTATTAACACGGATAGGAAGGTTAAAAAGCAGGTGGTGAGGGTATTTCAATCAGCGGCAGGAGATATTCTGTAGACACTTTTATTCCTCCGTAGAATCTCTAGTTTTCTACTCTGGATATCTACTATTAAAAAAATGGTTATTCTCCCGCCCGTTGCTCTGATACATTACGGAGTGCAATGACCAAGCTGTTAATACATTTGACATATACAGCGATCCAACAACAACAACAACAAGTTTACCTTAAGGTTAGTTATCTCATCGTTCGCGGTTGTCTCAAATTCGACAGCGGAGTCTTCGGATGTAATATTCCGATTCCCGTCCGGCTACAATACTGCGCGGAAATCGACTTCGGCACCACCGAACTCCCAGATGATTGCAGCGGCATCACAGCGAGTCGGAACTCTTCCCTGTCACACCAGCGGGCAGTACCAGTGCCAAGATAGTCCTGCGCAAAATGCGGAGGAACTACGTTGTACGCATACAATCTGTTCAACGGAGGGTCAGAACCGACCAGATATACAGGTCACCGATCGACTACGCTGCAGGCACAATTGCGACAGTCGATTCTGCCGACTCTATACCGTTGCTGGATACTGGTCGAGGTTAGTACCTGAGCAATAAATGATTCGACTACTTGTCATTGTACTTTCTTGTAACTGATAACAAATCCTGCGAACCCGGCAGCGGTTCGTCAATTCTAGTGGAAGGCGTGCATTTAGCTCAAATGACTCAACGCTCATATATTGAACCGAACTTCCATACAAGTGATTTTATGGCCCCAACTTCACAATGAGTCATTGAGTAACCAGCTGTAAATGACGAAATTTAGCGTCTGTTGGTTGTTCTCCACAGTTTATCGGTATCTTGCCCATAATAAAAAATATGATGAATAATTCAATAACAGATTAGGTGGAATCATAATAACCGTAAGGATATCCCTTAATTGTGGGGCATCAACCCTTCTCGAAGGTTTGGAGAACGAGGAGGTACCTCCCCGCACTACGAACAGGGAGAGATCAATAGATTCTCTCGGTAGAAGTCAACAGGTTCTTCTGGGTTTCCAGCCGGAATGTGAATATAAAAAAAAAAAAGTTAAAGTCGTTTCTTGCAAACATGCAACATGCTAGTGCATGCTCTAGAAACGCCCTCGCCAAAATGACCATGAATGGAATCAAAATGAGCACCATTCAGGAGCAAGATCGTGCGGAGTATGTCCAGTTGATAATATATGAATATGAAAATAGAGATACAGAATAGTCCAAGTTGATAATGTAGTTGGATCCCACAGGATCCTGTTTAATGCGATGATAGAGTCATCTCTGATTGGTAGCATGATGGTGTGGTGTTGTTGTGTTAGCCATTTGAATCTGGTTAAGAAATTTTTGAGTAGGTGTCATTTGTTCCGTTTTTTTGGGCCATTGTCCAGGGCCTTCTTTAGAGTGCGGTGCCATTCTGCGTCCTGGGAGTTAGTACTTCTTTTTTTTTACTTGGGCGAGGAATTTGCGTCCTGTCTTCGATGAGCATGTGCCTCCGTGTTTTGTGTATTGTGTAATTGCTCGTTTCTTAACACGATAAGCGATCCAAACCAGGATGGCGGCGAGGGAGATATGATGGCGTATGTTCCGTAGATTTTTATTGTTCTCGGATCAGGTCAAAGGTCATCTGAGGTCAGCAGAGGTCGACCATCCAAAACCTCTCAAACACGGATGAATCAGGAACACTTGATCCGATTAGATTAGCATGGTGTCCGTGACTTCCATATGGAAGATAAGGAGAGGTAGGGGGTCAATTTTGTTCGCAAATTTAAAACAATTGCATTTCTCTTAAACTTTGCTTTCAATCACATCTAGAGAAGGCTTTGATGGATGAATTTCGTAATTGAATGTTCATATTTGAGTGGAACGATCGGTGAATGGTCTGAACTCATTGTAGCCACGTCCAGGTCCATGCAGGTCCATGAAGTTGGAATCCTTGAAATTCTTGATAATTCGGCAAATTTTGCTTGGAAAAGCTTAAATAGCTCGGATAGTTAAGGCTCATTCCGAAAAATGCAGAGAATGCCCCTATTTAAGGGCCAGTAGTCAGAAGCTGTTTCATGAACATTTATTTTATAATTTGTTGTTGTACCTTTTCTGGTTGCATTACAAATAAGTAGTAAAAAATTATTCTTGACCAAATTTTAGCTTGTGACACTTACATGTTCCGTATAATAATTACATGAACAGTATCGTTTTCATCAGGTTCGTGTTTCTCTGCTGCACAGGTCTAATGTCAGTCAATTCTTTCGAAATAAAACGGGAGGGATCCTATTTTTCGCTGACGGTGCCGACATATACGTACAGAACCTAGACGTAACCGGCGATGGCAACACCATCACGAGAAGTTGTATACAGCAAGCGCAGAAATCCAGCACTTAGAGGTTGGGAGTAATGTGTGGGTGAGTTGTTGACAACGATTGTAATGGAAAGTAATCGAAGGAATTATCACACATTCTGTTATTCACTTCAAGAGACGAACAAATAATATCAAATTCGCCTATGAACCGTTCAAAATCTGGAAGCTGAAATGTGAAGGAATGAACAACATATTAATAGTTATTGAAATAACATCGTTATGCAAAACAAAGGAACAGTAAAACCTCAACGTGTCATAATTTGAAAAAATATTGCGAGGCAGGGGAGAGGGGAAGTACATCTGCTGTAGAGAAACACTGTAGTTTTGAAGATTTCACTCTAATTTTGCTCGATATGACAGGAGTTGGTCCCATAACGTCTGGTGAGCCTTTCAATTGGCGCGTCGGTGGCATGCTCAGCGTACTGCTAGTGGAATATTCGAGTGAACCTAAATCGAATTTCGTATCGGCTCAACCGGGAATTATTGCACAAATATCCTAGTTATTTGGTTACGTTGCTTGTGCCCATCCTTGTGATCACGTTTGCCGTTGACTTGTTTGGACCTTCAACATTGATGAATGAAAACTGGTTACTGGTTTATCCGAAGACGACTGATCGTACAGTTAATTGATCAAAAGTCCCAATTTTCAATGGTTCAAACAGGAACCCAATTTCTGAACAATTGCCGGTAATGACCGTCAACCCCCCCCCCCCCCCACCACAACCCCACCCACCAACCAACCCCCCCCCCCCCCCCCCACCACCTTCACCTCCCGCTCCGTACGTATGCGTAGTTGTTCTAATACGAACGGTACCGAGACCGAGAAAGAGGGAGTTGAAACACGCGGTTTATCAAAGATCAACTTAGGCGATAGAGCTTTTCTGTCATCCCACAGACATTTCATCTATTTCTCTCTTGATGGCGACGGGCTGTATCGGCTCAACTTCGATGGATCTGGTCTGGCAAACATTATCATGTACGGAGTGGCAAACGATAACGACTATGCACTACAATCCAAGTAGGTGTGATTCAAGTATACATTATATTTTATAATCGTTATACATTAGTTTCACTGGGACAGCTACGTCGGTGATGGTGACTCATTTCCATTTTTTCTCGACTCGACGGCTTTCAATTCTTTGGCAGATATGTGTGTGTGTGGTTGTGTGTGTGCGAGTGTGTGTGTATGTGTGTGTGTGTGTGTGTGTGTGTGTGTGTGTGTGTGTGTGTGTGTGTGTGTGTGTGTGTGCGCGTGTGTGTGTATGTGTGTGTTCAGAAATCATTGCTGACTGTACCATCTTTGCCTCCAAGGACCTGTATCGTAGACGACTGTAGACTCTCTTGCTTAGATGTAGTGTCGTGTTGATCTTGACCATGCCTAGCTCCTTTTTGGTGTTCAGGCGTGATATGAAAATTCCGATACATAACTTCTCCACTTTCAAGCATCACTTTGTGGGCTTCGTTCTCTCCCTCAATTCCTACTCGAAATGAGAATCTCTTGCGTAGTGGCTATTTTTAGCCTACTCATTAACGTAAATAATAATAATATATTCAACCCTGAAACTTTGAATAAGTAGATGTGTTCTTATGACCACAGAAAAAACACCATGTATGTCTTGTTCATATGAACGTCCCACTGTGTGTAGAAATCCAGAATCGCTGTGTTCCTCATGGTCTAAAAAGGAGATGGTCGTGTGTTCCCGAATGAGAGCGTTATCCGGACAGTACTGCGCGTACTCCATGGAATTCCATGGCTAGTCTATTGCGCTTGATCATCGACTTACTGTATGTCTATCCTCTATAAACTATAACATTTAATATCTCGAGAACTGAATAGAAATAAAAATAATATCGAAATGGGGTTATCCCAATTCAAATTGCGATCAGCATTAACTCTCAAATTTGAAAATGATGGCGTTATCGAGAATAAAGAACTGCATTAAGTTGAAGGTAGCCTCCGTAATGATATATTTGAGGTTTCCATGGCCCGGGAAGTATCGGTTACCCCCCCCCCCATGCCCACCCCTCCCCCATCCCTCAGCAAAATTCCATCCAGCACCTCTTCATCTCGTCTCTGTTTGGGTAACTCGCCCCCAGTCGACTCATCCTCCTCTGGGAATTATGCTGCTGCAACTGACGAAATTCCTTATAAATTCTCTCCCTTTCACGTTCCTTTGCCATCATCCTCTGCAGATACGGATGCCATGGTACTAGCCACTACTGTGATGTCTACGACTAAGATCCCCCCTAGTAAACGGGGGGCTGCTGTCTAACGCTCCGCCACCTACTCCGCGGTTTTACGGGCCAGGCGACAGTCCCACACCGCGTCCATCGGTAGCACGCCCCCTACTGTCACCGCCTATGTCTTGGCGTCCTTCGATTTGCCTACCGCGATGATGCCAGTGACGAGTCTTCATAAGAAACGTCAATACAGGCATGTTTCAACAATCTCTGGATAATGACGACGAGGCAGCATTGGACGTGTTCGTGTGTGCCACCGACGATGATTGTTCAGTCTCGTGTAAGTTCTTTCTCCTCAGAAAGCCTATCCTTTAGTAACGAATGACTGGAAAAATGGAGAACCATATCACGAGTCCATAAAAAGATCGTTACTGCCATCACTTGTTTATATGAATGTTCCTCCCTGAAGTTGGTTTTTCTTCAGCCAAGACTGCAAATTATGAGTGGACGGTTGAATTCTTTGTTTGTTACACGAGATACGGGAAGACCTTGATTCGCCTGGACAATCCTGATTATACTGTACAACAAACAAGTGTTGAACTGTCGTGTCCAATGAACAGCCATGTATGTTTAATAATCATAGGACAACTGCAGGCTCGAATACAACTGAGGTCATATCGTGGAAACTTGAAACATAGTGTAGGTCCAAACCCCATTTCAATATGATGTTCCTATGTGGAGTTATCGACCTTCAAAGTTGGTCCATTATGCAGAGAAATTGGGTAGGATCCCGATTGCGCAATAACGCACGGCGTCACGTTGAATAAGTCAACATTTAACAGACGTTCTGTTGTCTCTCTCACTAAAGTGACCTTTAACACCCACCAACCCACTTCAGCAATCCCCTCCCATAGACTAAATGCTTTTCCTCGTGAAAATAATGTATGAATTTCAATGGAAAACAAAGATTGTTTGCAGGGTTGTGCAAGTATGACATAATTTATCATTGCATGATGAGATGTTTCTCATCTGTGCGCAATACAAAGTACAACTTCAGAGGACTGTAACTCCGTAACGGGAAGTCGTACGAACTTAGGGTTTCAACTGACGCATTCAGTCCAGCTATTATATCAGCCTCTTTATAATTTATCCTGCAGTTGTCCTTTAATATCTTCAACCTAAACAGGTACGGAAGGTGACGGTTGCCTATGTCTAGACACGGACAATTTTCATGTTGGCTGTTGTACCGGGTTGTGCGTCGACCGAGATCCTTTCGATGATTTCGACCGAACGGAGTTCTCCTGTCACTGCCGGTGCGAGGAACGTTTTCCGCAGGAAGACTGCACGGCGACCAACCCTCTTGCTGATGTGCCACAGAACTGTCCGGTGGGTACTGAAGACAACGAGCGGGATTAGTTTGTCTAGGGTACATCTCAAGGACGTCGCAGGAAATGGGGGTGTAGGGAGTGTCTTACGCACTTTTTGTAAAAACCATAGGGTCATCGCATAGTTGGGAATCACTGAGACATACACCCATTTTTGAAAGGTAGATCTGGGCACTTCACCTAAACAAGGAGAACGCACACTCTACAATTAGGAACAACAGGGTATTCTTCTCGAGAAGAAAAATAAACTGTTGGATTTGTCGAGGAGGGGAAACGGTAGACACCGTAGCTAATTGACCTAGACATCGCCAGTTTTCATATTCAAGACTCAGGGTTCTAATCAAGTTCCACATTAGGAGACAAATATATTTTTCCAACTCGTAATTGAAAAAGAGACTCCGATTTTCGGTCACTTTGGACAATATCTGAGGAAAAACAAATTGAGGTCCGCGCCGGCATAACGGTTTCAGCCCTGTGTTCTAGGTCTAGATTGTAAGTTCAGTTACGACACCATTGGGCTTAGTTACTGAAACAGGAAAATTTATCTTCAGGCTGCTATTTTGCTGAAAAAGTATTGAGAGTTTATCATTTGTTAACAAATTCCTAAGAAATAAGCATAGCCCAAAAAGAGTTTAATCGGAATTAGGATGGTAATAAAAGGTCCATACTTGATATATGAACCCCTGTTGTTTTGGGTAACGTCAAAGGTCAGCTGAGGTAATGACTGAATATATCATCATACTGGGCTGAAATTGGTATGCAACATTCCTACGCTACGGGTGTGCAAGGTTGTTTTCAGTGTATATGTGGGGCCTGTTTTTGGGTGGAAAAAAATGGGGAATTTGTAAATAAGTTGATATGTTGGTCAATTTGACGTGAATCAAAACAACAAGGTGTTTTTGTTTTTTCCGGTATATGGGGGTCGTTTTTGATAAAATGAAAAAAATAGGGAATTTGTAAATAAGTTGATTTGTTGGTCAATTTTGGCTTGTGATCACCATAACTTGGCTCCATGTGATTGGACCGAGCTCCTACTTGGAAGCGGTATGTATTGCCCCATGAAGATTACATGGTCCCTATTGCTTTGGGCGGGCTCAGGACAAAGGTAATTTGCAGTCGACATACAGCAAGGAAGTCAAGGATCACTGAGCCGTTTGACTTTTAAATTTATTCCAGCAAGCCGTAAGTATGGAACGCCGAATGCGTCAAAAATTATGCAGGCTCCACTCGTTCTGACACGTGAATCTTGAGCAGAAAACGACCTAGAAAGTGATTAGTCCACCTATGTCCCAAGCCACATAATGAGAAAATTGCTCGTTTTTATCACCAATAAATTCGGTGGACGAAGAATGATCGCCATTTGCGGCCAAATTCAAGGCAAGTCATGGTTTTACCCGTCATTTTCAGTGCGTAATAATTAGTTCCCTTAGTCTTATTGCACCGTCTCCATGCCGTAATAAACGACTTCTTTCCTCATTATTCGTCCATTTCGGAGGGCAATAATAATGACTTAGTGTGCTCGTTTCCCGCCTATACCCTTTCCATCATAATGACTTGGCTGGTCTTATTTCTTCCTCTCTCATTCATAATATACTTAGTCTCGTTATTCTTGCCTATCCCTATTCACAAAATGACTTAATTAACTCATTATTCCGCCCCTTCTCATCCATAATCTGACTCGATTACTCATTATGTGGCCAAGAACAGACAAATGGTCCACGTCATCCAGGTTTGCACGTAGACGGTTCTGATCTATGCTTGCAATATATCCCATAGGAACATATATGGGTACAGATGTCCTTCTCACATTCAGTCGATTCTGGGTACCAACCCGTCGATGCGCGGTTTTTGGACCCCCCTGATGGTCCTGGATTCTTACATTCATAATGATATTGGGAGTAGATACCTCCGTTCCAGTTGGGCGTAATGCTGACGCTGTCTTATACTCATGACTTGGATTTTGATCGATTCGTGTTGGGTGATGTTCGGCACGAGATTTGCAAGCTCGGGCCGACCAATTGCAATGCAACTCTTCATAAACGTTGATGAATAGTTCAGTGAGATGTTAAAACCATTGTGATTCATAGACCCGAAATCTGATTGTTAAAATTTCACCCTGGGCGGATACAAATTTTAAATCAGAAGAATCTTTGTGTTGAAATTATGACCTTGGGGAAGCATATGAAACTTTCTGGCGAAAGCAGCAACTCAATTCTTTTCCTGATTTGCATATAATGAAAAGCGCCAGGGACTTTATTGTACACAATAAATTGAGATATCTCAATCTCAGCTTTTAGACAGTTTGAAAAAACTTATGGGAGCCTCATGACATGAGGAATACCATGCAAGATCTTTATTAGGATTTTTGAAGAAATCTTTCTGCGGTAACATTAACTATATCCGCCCGTTAATAACCTCTTGATCTTATGTCACTGTTTTTTTTTTGTTCATACTAGTATTCCCTGCCTCATACTTGGATTCTGGATGTAACATTGTCACCCTCAGGAGCCAATATACCTGTAATATCGCATAAGAATATTGAAAGTTGGCAACTATTTCCCTCTTCATTGCAAATCAACAAAATGATGAGAGAGCCGCCTTTGAGGGGACTCGTGTTTCAGAAAATAGAGCAGATCTACATATTCCCACTTCAGGAGATTGGAACAACTCTGCTAGATAGCACCAACCGATCAAGGATGTGTGATCAACTTCCGCGGGACCGAGGTCCGAATACCCGGGAGAGGGTGCTAACTTTTACCAGGGTCTCCAAACCCACACCGTGTTTTCCTACAAGCTTCCCCAACCCTTAACAAGTATTTGACCCTTGTTGACAGTATCACCGGGTATTGAAGGATGATACCCTGCTATTGCTCTCCTTGTTTACCTCACGTTTCTTGAAATATTATCAATCTGGCATGACTATTGCGAGAATAATGCCATTGGTTCAGTCGTAATGACAGAAAACTGTGTAAAGTCACGAACAAGAAATAGATGTCAAGTAGACCACTCATCGCATGATACCAGCGCTATCTTGCACTTTCGCAACGCAAAGAAAGAAACGTAATAACACGACCCCAAATTAATCGTTCGATTCCCGTTGCAGATGACCTAATCGGCGTGGTTACCTGTTCGCTGGCGACTAGAGATCAGACTTTTCCATGTACGCGCTCACACATAGCGGTCAAACCCGCATTTGTGCGGTGCGGTCGATGAAATGAAAGTCGTCGGTCCGTCTGCCGCCCGCGACAAGGCACCTCTTCATACCATCGCCACACGTGGCTAACAGTTCAGACCATGGATAACGCTGGCCCCGCTATGGGTGGTATGAGGTCCTCCCTACAACAAACTTGGTAAACCGGGTTACCCTGCTAATTATCGTACATGATGGTACGAAAGGTGAGATCATACAATTTGAATCGCTTCCAAATCCGTCTTTCTTTGGGCAAGATTCTACACCGATCAACCTCAACAATCAACACTGACAAGACCATTTAGATCATAGCAGATCATACCAGTGATATTCCAGTTGTGAGAAGACCTAACTCAGAGTTAATAATCACATGCCTAGCGAGGTTCTAAAAATCCGGGCATGCGTTTCCCGCTTCGAACAGGATCGTATCTTGTTGCCTTTAAAAGCTAAGACGACAAGAATCAAAGGGAGAATGTCCTATGATGTGGAATATGTGGACGTCATAGTATTCAGTACTGGGATGCTGCTTGTAGCGGCTACATTCTGCCTTCGTGCATGTCAGGACAAGGACCATATCCACACGACAATGTATCCCCACACAAGGTTATTTTTGTTCTGTTTGATACACTGAGCAAGTTGTGTTCTATGTCTCCAGCCCGGTACGCGAAGTACGTCACAGTGTCTGCTGGAGTGTCGGTACTGCTGCTGTACTCCGTGTGTGGGTATCCCCGCGATGCAATGTTAGACGCCCCTCCCGTTGGCGAATTGGGAAGAAGAACCTGAACGAGTATAAAGGCAAAACGTCCATATGCTTCGAAAGCGTTTCGCTCAGCGATGGAGGGCTGTACAAAAGTATATTTCAACGGCCGCCTGAAGTCCAACAGCGTAACCTTCATACGTTTGATACATATGTGCCCTGGTAGTTTTCATCGTAGAGTATTCAAGTAACAATGCTGAATGAGTGCGTTGCTCTCATAACAGTACCTACTGTGTAGTAAATCTGCGAGTTACGTTTCGGCAACACCCAGAGGTCCAACCGTAGCAGTAGGCTTCATGAAACATCGTTCATGAAGAGCTGGGAGTCACGCTCGAGTGCCCGCCCGCTGATGTGAGCGCGCCCTGGGCCTTACATGCATGGTCGCCTGAAGGGTGGAGGGCGCGATCAGCGGTAGAGTATTTACGCGTATATACGCGTTAAAAAAGTGGTCATGGTCATGGCCTTTTTGCAGTGACCTCGCTTAGGACATATTGACAATAGTTTAGTATCAGAGCAAATATACATCGGAATTCCTGTCCTGTACTGTCCTAACCGTCTAACCGATTTCTTCTCATCGCCATCCGTTTTGCCTATATTTATTGCTGCTGGTAACCTAGCAACAGTTGTTAAAATCGTGGTGGTTCATAAGTTTCCACTTAGTTAGCATTCATTATGGTGATGTAGCTATTGGTGCTGGGTGGTCCAACCATGACGTGCTCATTGTTTCTTAAGTGTGTGTGTGCTCGTTTGCTGCATGTCTGTCAAATTCATCTACATAACTCCTAGTATTCAACGAGGGGGGGGGGGGGGGGGGGGAGGGGGCAAATAACATTGAAATACCGTAGCCGAACAATAGTAATTTATAATAAATAATAAGTCTTTTAGGGTCCGTTGAAGCAAGTGTTGGAATGCATTGCATAATTCACTGAATAATAAATCTTCCATTTCCAGTTTTATTAGGGCATGTAAACTACACGTTATTTCTGCCTGAGCATACTTTTGTCGTCATGTTCTCCTCGAGGTGCTTGCTGCATGCGTGCTGTTGTTTGTCAATTGGCTAGTGTTTGAGTCAGAGGGTGGTGTTTTTTCTATGAATTTCTATTTTGCTTGCATTTTATTATTCACAGTTTTCAGGGTTCCACTTTACAGTTCCTTTTTTCTGCGTTTATGCAAACCTCCTCCCCGTTGAATTAACTGTAATGTAACAGGTATTTTGCTTCTCGTTTGTGAAAGATGAAATAAAAATGACCTTTGAAAACTTTTTTTCATGCGAACCAGGCAAACCTTACACAAATGGGGAATTGAGGAAAGAAAACTTCATCTTCTCTAAATTATAGAATTTTTGCAAATGTCCTCTCCTTTCAATATAGGGTAGCGAGGTTCGTAGGAACGAAGTCATGAACGTCGCTATTGAAAGAAAAAAAAATCGGTCAATCGTGAATGAATCTAATTCATTTATTAGGATGACTCAGTACAATTCTCCTCAAAATGAACGTAACGTTAATTTTCTGCCTCATCCTTAGGCTGGGTAATAAAGCTGGAAATATTTCCAAATCAGTACACTTTGGTTATTTGCATTTTGGGGAAATTATGCTATTTGAAATTCAATTACGAATTACTTGGAGCGGAAAAGCAACGTGTCGCCCTCATTCAGCCTGATGGTTGACCGGGTCTAGAAGTATTATAGTGAATAAGTGTTAGTAAGGTTTACCTGTGGGTGGTAATACTTGGTGAGAAATATTTTATACCCAGGAAAATCCAAATGTTCAGCTAACCACGCGTTTAAACTAACCACACTCTCTCCCATCTAGACATTTGAACTGACATCAGAAGAACTGCATGCATTATTTCGAATTAAGGAGCAAGGTGGAAGTATCAAGTCATAGGGTTTCCCAGCAATCATGCTGAAGTTATTATCGTAACTATATGTGGATTCTTTCTTGGGGGGAGGGGGACGTTATGAGCACCAGTATATATTGTTGTTCCCACTTGTTGAAGAATTAATCATTACGATATTTCGCAGAACATAATGACATGAAGTTAATGTGTAAACAATAATGGTTCCGAGACTAGCCTGCGAAGGAAGCTAATAACCCACTAATGTTTGGACTAGCTAATAATAGACCACAAACATTTAATCCCAAGACTGCGATAACTAACACATGGTTACAGGGGATCTATGAGGCTTCCATACGTAAGTTATGAGTTCAAACGTTAAGATCCTATTCAGAGCGATGCACTAATCATTTTTTTGTTCATTTTGGTTTTAATTTGAGTTTAAAAAACGTGGGGCTTGTTTGTTTCTCAGCACATTTCCTTGTTCAGTATCGTACATCAAAGATGTTCTATCGACTGAATACTTTCTAGTGATATAACTCACATATAGCTATTGCAACAGTAGGCAGGGTGGGTGTGAGCACCGCGACAGGCACCCCCAAATAGACTCCACTAGTTTTCGCCAATCATTGAACAGAACACTCTGTTTTACGCTATGATACACAAACTCCACAGGGGTCTAGCGAGTCTGGAGGTCTCCCGTCGTGGCCTATTATTTGGTATATAGGGTGCTTAGTAACAATTTTCAGATGTAACGTGATCGGACAAACGAAGTTTATATTTTTCCGCCCCTATATAGTGATTTGTCTAACCCTTTGATTAAACCTTCATTTTTCCACAAATACTTTTTTAACGAGAACAATTACACTTATTCATTGGTCCTTGATCGATCTTTCATATGTCATGTCAATTCCGTCTCCAAATTGACCAATGAAGCGTCTGGTCACATGCAGGAAACTCATACCATTTCTTTTCTTCCACTACCGTATTTTTCTGGAATCAAATTGCCTTGGTATCATTTGGAAACTCTTAGGGTTAGTCCAAATCGTTTTTGTTAATAATTCTAATTATATGCTGGCCTGATAATTAATAATTATACACATAATATTTTGCTCACACAGCGATCCTGCAATTGTTTCACGAGGCCTATCGGATCCCGATGGTAAATTTCTGCATTTGTTCCACCCAGTTGTTGGGGATTGCTTCGTCGTACGTAAACAACATTGTGCCGTTTATAGGTATGTAGCTTAAGGTATAGGCGGACACTTATATTACACTCTATATTTTATTTCGCTGCTAGTTTTAACATCGAGCACCGGACATATCTTGCTGGTAGTTTATATAGCCCGAGTCCCATATCTGCGATTAACCTTCCAATAAAGTTGAACCTCGCGTTTATTATTATATTATATGCAAGAATGGGGGTGACTTTATTTTTTCAGAGAGACACGATACAGCACGTAGTGACGTGTGTTCAAACTTCAATCCCTACGCAGCTATACTTGCCTGACGCATCCCCTCTTGCAGCATGTTCTCTTGGCGAGCCCTTCGTATCAAAATCACAATACTTTGCCATTAGCATATCTAATCTCAAATGTGCATAGAGTCACCAATTTGTGTAGGGTTTACATTTATTATTGCATCTAGTTTTACTAGAAAGACACGGTACACTGTAGTGACGTGTTGTCACTTCACATACCTACGCTCTATACCTGCCTGACACACCCTCTTGCGCATGTTTCCACTTTGGCGATCACTCACGATACCCAATATTTTTTATTAACTATCTAGCGCAAAATGTCATAAAAAATACCGGAACGCTGTTTAAATCGTTTATACATCTACCGACTCATCACACGAGTTAGCCGTATGTTGTTACACATGCAGTGTTGGGTATAATTTTACACAGCGTTTAAAGGGGGAGATTCGCCAAACACAGCGTCGACTGCTTTCAATAATACAGTGGTGGGATCACCTTGGTGTGGTAGAATGTGGTTCTATTGACTTCTTATCTGCCGCGACTTTTGTGAACAAATTTTCGAGCAGACCGTTATCAGTAGACCTCCTGACCTATCCACCACAACCGGGAAGGCTCCAGCCTGTTCACGCACAGTGCATAAGATTATTAGCAATCGGTGTGGAAGGTCACAAGGTGTCACTGACAATTCAATGCTGTACGAACAGTGTGCCCGGTCTCCACTCAAAAGCCGCATGATCAAAATCACACAACCACCGTCCCTACTTTACATATGCTCCCCGTACTTAACGATAACATAGTGGAAACATGGAATAAATGATTGATTTTCTCATCTTTCTTTCCCCTCTCTTCGCCCTTTTCTTCCCCCTTTTTCGTCTTTGTCGTATACCGGTTTGCTCCCCCCTTTTTTTTTCCTTAATATACCCATTGTTTAGCTTGTGGGTTGCCGGGCGGTATATTATATTAATATATCTTACTAGAGATATATAATATATATCTATAGATAAATTATATATATTCGATAATCTTTATATATATAATATATATATATATATATATATATATATATATAGATATATATATATATATATATATATTATATATATATATATATATATATATATAATATATAATATAGTATATATTATTTTAGAGATTATAGATAATAATATCTAGATGGCATCCATCGACGAGGTCCCAATCTATTAACTGCAATCTCGGCATTTGTGTATTGTTTTTTTTCTTAATACTTCAGAATTTCCTCAAGGCTACTTCGGTACTCTTGAGTATGTCACTACAGCTGTACTGATGACCTGGGGCTTCCAGACTGTGTAGCGCCTCTTCTGTTCCAGGCCTCTGGTGGTGAGTGCTACCCTGGATATCAGCTGCCAGACTGTAAACGTGAGTTATTCTCCATTTCTCATTCCTACCATTCCACGCCTGTACTATATGCCTATGTAATGTGAACCTTTTTTGTAAACTCTTTGTCGGAGTACGTTATGGTCAATCAACTTGGCCTATAGTTCCATTCCTGATAATGAATGACTCGCTCGTTTGCGGCCATTCATGGGAAGGAATGAGAATAACTGAAAAGTTTGTCAGCATGTTATTATAAGGAGGTTGCTAACCGTCACTTCGGCAGGCAGTAGGCCCAATATACAATATCACCATGAACGCAACGTCGCATGTAGGTTGAAAATAGTAAGCTCCGTTCTGTTCTCTGGTGCCAGTTCATCATCATGACGGTCAACAGAAATCCATTATGTTAGTACACCTGTTAAGAACGCAAACATTTATCAGTTAATTTGGGTACGTATAATCGCAGATATGGTAAGACGAACCCTGCTTCTTGAGGATCCATACAAGAGAGGCTCTTTAGGTTAGGAAGGTTCGAGATCGGCCTAGAAAGGTTTAGAGAAGTGCTGACACAATCTCTGAGAATGCGAAACCATTCTTCCAATTGATTGTGCCGGTTACAACAGCGTGTGAGGACTTGAGCCCCCTATTACACAATGTCAGTTCAAGTGGGATGGTTTCGTTAATGTTTTCAAATATAGCCAGGAATAGACACATCATCGGAGTCATTATATATTTATTTATTCTGTCAGCAAAATGGCTTCAAAACGGCTGCTACTCCATTTAACTTATAACAATATACCTGTTCCTCTGGGCATATTCACCACATCACTAAGACGGTTGTCCTCCTGCAAATCCTGCTGCCGTCTGTGTGTGGTGTGTGGTTGCTAAGCATGACGTATTGTTTGTTGTGGGGTGTGTGCCGTTTAAGTCTTGCGAACATGATATCTAGATAATGCCAGCATCAGTTAACATTAAACATACAAGTATTAGCTACAGAGTGGAAGGCGCCAATAGCTTTTATTACAATGAATAAAGTTGTTTCCTCGAGTTTGATTATATGTTTCTGGAATTATCTTCTTTACGGGATTATCCGATTCCCTGCTTTCATACACACCTCCTGAGGTGATACACACTGAGTTTTATGTTTGTGACCCAGTGAACTGGACCGAACTGGTCTGAACGATTCCTTTTGGGAAAACCGTTGAGTCGTTATTCCCCCCCCCCCCCCACCCACCCCGGATTCCCCCCCCCCTCCACCCCCGCCTCCGATGTCGTCCCATCGGGTATTGAGTTCTGTTCACTGAGTGACATCAAACTGATCTCGACTCGACTAGTCTATTTCGTCCACTTGGAGATAATAGTGAGAATAATGCATGCCAGGGTTTCCATTTAAATTTTCGAGCTACATTTTCGAACCTCTTCCATCCCAACCACAATGGGGGAAATAATCCTTTCTCTTCATGTTTAGTTCCCGATAAACGGATATTACTGGCGAGATAATGAAGGTACACCAAGTAGGTCGAGGGTAACGTCAGCATCAACATCAGCTAAGCTTAAGCTGGTTGCATCTTGCGGTGGATCACAAGTAGTGACATCTTAGCAGTTAGAGACAGCGGGGAGTACGTGACCGCAGAAGTTATATGGAAGCGATGTCATTTAGAGAAGTGAATGTACGCACACCCTTCCGGAATAGGTACACTTACTCAGCAAGCCTGCGTGACGGAGTCGATTCATTTGGCCTTCGGCCAGTTTATTCAGAAAGCCAGAAGGCTTAGTGATACCTTGACTAATCCTCATCCTGGTGAATTCCAAGCACTGTTGACCTCAGCTGACCTTTGGCCTGACTCCAAAGCACTAAGCAATATGTACTCATAATAGGAAACCCACATACCAGGAATGGGCTACACCCATCTAGGTGGGGTGAGTTTGTCGTGTTAACAAGCCAACATTATCCAGAATAAAAAATTCCACATTCACAACTCCATTCTCGCCCAAAATTTCTACCAGTCTATAAAATTTTAAAGAATAGAATTCATTGTTTTCCCCATAGAATGCTACATTCATATTTCAAATTGATCGGACTAACTATTCTGGATTTATCTTGCTAACAAGATTGCCACACTTCGACCCACTTACCACGGAGGCCTATGAGCTCCATCCATCTAGGTAGTTCAAGTTAACCGTGTTTTAAGGGGAAATTAGCAAAATATCATTTTTTTCACAATTCCCCTTCCCATCATCCCATCATTCTAAAATCCAAATCGACGACCAGTCTATGCCGAAAGCAATAGATTTCATGTACTCTCCATTAGCATGCTGCATTTCGAATTTCTTCTTGAGCATACCAGTATTAACATGGACTTACCATGTTAAGAAGATTTCCGGACCTTGACTTCCTTTGACCTCAAATTACTTTTGACCCGACCTTGAAACGATAATGGGATCATGTACTCAATGGGCATCCACATACCAAGTCTGAGCTTCCTCCGTCTAGGTGGGATCGAGTTATTTGTGTTAACGCCATGCGTCAAACAACACACACACACACACGAACACACACTGTCATGACTGCAGCGATTCCCCATACTTCGTCAAGGATCATGAAGGCCTAAATACAGCTACCTCAATTGTCTTCGAGTAGCGGCGCTCCCATGTTTTTTGTAGCCCTTTGCAGTTGTGAAACACTAGTTCGTTACCCGGTGCTAAAAGGCCAAAAATAAATGACTTTGCGATTGCCAATGTTTATCGAAATGTCATTTTTCATTTTCAGCCTGTAAAAAAGGGTTCTACGGGCGCAACTGTATGCAGGAGTGTGCATTGATTCTTAACCCCTTCGCATGCGTCTGCTGAGCTTGAGCCCGCTGGCGAAACCAGAGGAGTGAAGATTCCAGAGATGCAGTCCGTAATAGTATAGAAGTAATTGTGGTTACTTGGATTTCAGTAGTAATCGGTAAAAAAATTGATCTTTCATATTTCATTCCGTGTTTTCTCATGCTGTTGGCGTTATCTATGAGGACCTGAGGTCTGGGGTTGTTTACGGCCGTATTATTCTAGAGAGACATTCGTCACGCCCGTGGCCATGTCGTTTTTGAATACCAAGTGCTTTTTTTTTTTTCATCCAAAGCAGCTAACCTCGCAATTTTGGATGAAATTGCATTTATGCAATCATTTATTGGTAGGAGGTATGACAACTTGTAAATTGTGGTCTGTATCTCACAACCAGGGAGTTCAAAATATACTCCGAAGTGCCTTCTCATGGATTTGGTGTGATAGTTCCAGACCTGAAAAAATCCACGCTTGCGCGCCAATCAGTGGGAGCGTTCTACGTATCAGGCAGCGGCATGAGATGCACTATTAGTGTACAGCCTAACCAAGATACTACGTCTGACGAAAGCAACGCATCAAAGGCACGCTCCACTGATGCACGCTACAGGCAGGTGATGGCCTCAGTTTATTAGGTTAAAAAATATTTGTGCTTCCCGGGGTTCCACGTGAATACAATTGGTACGCTGGAACGCACATATACTGGGCCATGTCATTCCATTCATTCATCGCAATAGTACCAAGAGGGGCTGCTAGGATAAGTGACAGCCGAACAGTTCCACATGGCCTGACTAAACTGTAGCAGGTTTCATTGTGGTTCGTATGACCTTTCAATAATTCATGCTTAACATTGTGTTCCGTTTGCTGGTTTCACTATTTAGATTCCTAGAGAAAAACATACCTGCATATCGTGGATGTCACTGTCGGCAACACATAGTTTATCATAGGCTAACAAAGGAACTTAATCATGCTTTGGCCATAAACGAACAAGCCGAACAATATCTGTTCATTTGCGTAAGAGTGCCCATTTCGTTGTCTAGACCAACGGATAATATATATTCCCCTCATCACCCTACGCTGAAGACACGGATATGTTCTACCTGTATTGATATGGACGAATCCATGAAAGTTGAACTTGAGAGTCCTAGATAGCACAACATACAGAGTCAACTGAGATTGGAGAGGCAATATAGTCCAAGTTAATTGTAATCAGAGCACAATGTAACGGAGCCATGCCATTGACCTACATGTGTTTTCCTTTAAAAAAAAATAGGGGGACAGGTGTAACTGATCATTGCTATTGAGTAAGATTTTTATTCCATTAGGGTGTGGCCTCTGGTCGTATCCTCTAGGGCCTATACCAGCTCCCACTACGGAACGTATTAATTACAAAATCGCCCTACTCACCTGGAAGGCTTTGAATGGCAGGGCCCCTCTGAGAGTACATCACTACCCTGCTACTCAAATGTCCCCTGCGCCGTACGCTTAGGTCTTTGCTAAAATTCTTCTGGTTGTTCCTATAGGTTAAGGTATTATATTATTATGATTCTTTATTATTATATTATATTATTATTATTATTTTATTATTATTATTCTTATTATATTATTATATATTATTATTATATTGGTACTTGGGCACATAAGTAACATAGTTCATTATTTCAAAGTTACTTTTCTGAATGAACAATTTAATAGTGGTGAAATTCATGTATGTAAGATTTATACCAATGCGTCAATCATTGACGTAATGAACGTTTACATTGAGGTGTGGTGTTTGTACAGGTTTTTTTTTCTTGGCTTTATATTTGCTACTGACAATACTGCTGATCTATTCGAAACTAGAAAAATCTCGAATCAATGAAAGAATATAGCTTGATTGAAATATTCAAGGAATATATATATATAGAAATAGGAATAGAACAAACTTCGTTGATTTCCTGCCAATTGCGTGAAGTTATGACGATTCTTGAAATACATGAATAATGTGAAAACTCTAGGTCTTAGTGGATTACCTAAGTGAACACCATCGTGTCTCAAATGTGAACTTAAATAATACAAGGGATGTTGATGTCTGTATAAAAATTGGGGTTTATTATTTCCCAGAGGAAAAGTCTCGTTGATGCCTATTAACTCACAATTATTGTTCAAGTAACCAAGAAGAAGATTAAACCTATATAAGCATGGTCAATGCCCATTAAGTAAGGACTGGAACGGCGTACTATTTCTAAATATCTTTCACTCGATGTTCAAACCTGAATGTTAAGAATATCACACAAATGGTTATGAAGATACACACGTTCAACCCGTGTTTGTTACATGTCCCGGATAATGAAGACATTACCAAAAATTTAGTTTAATTGGGCGGAACTTTTGTATTTAGTCATTTTACGTGAATTTCCATTTCGGCCCATGTAATATCTTAATTGCACTCTCGATACCAGCGAAATGTTAGTTCGATGGGTGGTGAAATCGCTCACACAGGAATTGTACCAGCTCATCGTGGGTAACATACGACAATTTTCTCACAAACTTCCAATTTTTCACAGTTTCTCAGACTGGGGTCCCATACCCCCATGAGAAGTTCATACAAATGTTAGCTTGTCTTGTCATGTGGTGATACCATGCAAACACCACCATTGGGTATCTGCATATTTGCACACGCATCACACAAGCTCAAACGCTCATGTTTCCAACGTTGACCTCTGTTAACCTCAGAGAACCTCTGAACTGGACCTCTGCCCCCCCCCCATAAAAGGGTCCGTTTACACACGGAAGGGCAACACATCCCTCGTCTGACTGACGATTTAGAGTGTGGCGAGTTATCGGTGTTTACAGCTGCAATTAGCTCAGATTCGGCCTTCCCACGAATTTTCTATTTGATGAGAAAAAACGACGCCCAGGTATAACACCCAAGATCAATGCGTACGCAGGTACCTATAATCCGACGATCATTTTCCAACTTGACCAGACTGAGCTTCTGGATTTTTGGCGTTCCAAAGGATTTTCAAAATTTACTGTCTGTTGACAATCAGATGACTGTACCAATTCATGAGCATAGGGGTTATGTACTCACCATGGGGTCCTAAGAACACCGGGATGGATTGAAGTATGATGCTTCCTCCATCCAGGTGTTTACAAGCTAAAGTTTGACCCAAATCTCCGAATGTCGCATATGTTCTATTCTTCATCAAACATGTCTTCCATCTATACCAATATAGTTCCTGTCAGTCTAAAAAAAAAAGAGGTACCAACCAATTTTTAATCTGATATTACAAGCAGCCTGACTTATTTATTTGCTAGTTTATCAGCTTTGACAGTTGACCTCTGGTAGGTGACGACCTGATTTCATGAACACGTTCATGGGGAACTGACCCTGGATTTACCTGGCCTGCGCACCCTCTCGCATTGTCGTCCCAAATGATGGCGATTCGGGTAGAAGGGTTAAGACGCCGCAGGTAATAATCCCACATTTCCTACGTCCCCTTTCTGATGTAAATTCCTTGTCCGCTGTAACTGTCTCTTCTGACAGTTTTGTTCCATGTACCCAGATTCTGTTAAGTTTATAGGAAACTTTCTCCCTCCTTCTACTCTCCTCTTCCTTGGCCGAATCTTCTTGGAATGTTCCTTCCTCTGGTCCATCTCCGCCAAATGGGTTGGAACAAAGCGACCGATTTTGGCAATTTGGTTCAGTTTGGTTGAAGAACCTATGCGTAAAGCACACCACATTTAATCCGGGCGTGGGGTTTTTGCAAGAAGTGCAAAGATCGATTGTCGCACGGCTACCCTAATTCCCGTACCAGTAATACACGTGGCCACACCTGTTGCTCTCACAAGATATCAAATACCGTGGCCACACCTGTTGCTCTCACAAGATATCAAATACCGTAATCGATACCAAACGATATCGATCGTTAATAGGTTTGTGAGGTTGCGTGAGCAAAATGAAGCTCAGATTGCTGATAGCATCAATAAATATGTGAGACGAAACCTCAAGTTCAACCTCCACCTGCTGACATTTGCAGAAAGGCCAAAATATCGAAGGAGGACCGGGTGGTGTTCTCCTTCCGGTCGAGCGTTCGGCTTCCCACCCGGGGTTCGAAACCCGGTCGAGTCATAACAGATATAGGTGCTGAGAATCAGAGTGGGCTAATCAACATTCGTATTTTTTTTCTTGAGGAAATTGAGATTAAAGTTTGCGGGTGTTGTGGCTGAACTTCGACACGTGAGGTTGACAGTGTGTCACACATGGTGTATCAGCTGTGGGTGAGCCCTCTTTGGTACAACCTGCAAAGGGGGGCATCTCAGAGCCAGAGAAATGTCATTGAATAGAGGGGGCTATACAAGTTTTATTAGCTTTGATATTTCATCATACAGATAGTCCTTCACACTATGAACACAAAGATGTAGAGAAATCATTTTGAGCAGAATGTGGGTTAGCCCACTCTGGTTCTCAGCGCCTCATAGAATGGCCCATTTTGCTATTCCGCTTGGCGCTCTTACACACAGGGCGTCAATCCATCTGCAGAAGTGGGGGGACATGACCAGAGTGGGGGGGGGGGGGCATGACCTCGTCTAAAAAAAATACTGTGTGAAAAATAAAATCAATGGAGCATCCTTAAAATGTGGCGGGGACACATCCCCCGCCCCCTGGGATTGACGCCCATGGGCGCTCAGCACGAAGGACTAGAGCGGAGAATGACGAGGGGTTGGCCATTTTGCATGTTGTCGTCTACCGCCCCACCATTAGCTACCGGCCGAAGAGTAATTTCCTCATTCCGTGTCTAATGAAGGATGTGCAGTGACGAACAGGCGGTCAATCCTCGAGTTCCAGGAGCAGGTTGCGAGAAACCGTGAAAAATCTGACGGACGCGCCATAGGTGGGGCATAGTGAGGGCATGGTCGAGTAAAATGCTATCGATTGAAACTTATAGAAGTCAAATATGAGGATTTCTTTACAACTATCATTGCAACAATGGCACATGAATATCCCCAAGAGTTTTTTGTTCATTCACTTACTGTTGTGATATCAAGGGTCACCCTATCTAATGGGAAATGAACATTTGAACCAAGTGGACGCTTCCTACGAGACATACACTGACGTTCACCTGAATAGAATGATTAATATTCAAAGGGCACTATCCGCTCACTCGAAGCCATTGATCCACACTAAAAGTCCTGAAATGGGCCATTGTGGGAACTAACTGCCCCATTTTCAAACGGAAGATTTTGAGTCAAGAAAATTAAAACCCGAAAGTGGAAATCAATCGAAGTAAGCTCATAATCACACTATTCATACATATGATCCTATGCCAGCCTTGGCCACGTATCCCTTGAAATGAAGGAGCTCGTGGGAGAGCGAGTTTTTATTAGGTATACACCACCCACCGTTTTGAAGCTAGCAATCAACCCAGTATGACATTTATAAATTACTATGATCAGACCAGTGATGTTTCGTGATAAACGGCGGCTTGAAGTTAGCAGATACTTCCTGACAAATATACTCTCACTGGAATGAAATCTCATATCATTAACAGACAGGGAATATTTCGAAGAAAAGCGTTAAAATATAGGCAAAATCATGCTAACCTTATACAAATTGCACATACGGAACTTGTCCTCAGTGGCGTCGCGCCCATTTGGTCCTGGGGGTGTGAGGCACTCTTGAGAAATTTAAAGCAAGAAGGATTTTCGGAATCGAAAAGTAAACTATATAGTCAATTGTTTTTTTTATAACGTTGCGGTCCCCCCCCCCTCCACACACACACCTAACTTGAACACCTATCGGGTTGGTAATGCCATTTCCTTCGAATACGTCTGTCCTAAGCGCGCGCTTGATATTTGATATCAAATATAGATAGCGCCACCCCACTACCAACTTGAGGTCATTCATTGTTGCTCAAACTTCTAGCCGCCAGAAAATGCGAACTAATAATGCAGCGAGATTTGCGTAAATCACACACTGGAATTCCCTGATAGTGTAAGTTTTTTATCCATGGAATAGTTCAAAAGGTTTAAGAAAAAATATGTTAAGGGTTTCCAGAAAAGAAAAGGTTGGAATTATTATACCGAACGTTTATGACGCTGGTAAACGGTCGATGCATGTCGTAACGATTAATTTATTAATATTGTGATCACTATATTTCCGGATATAGGAATAATTGTCGTTTGATATTAATGCTCATCTAGAAACTACATTTTCGACCCCACAATATCCTTCTTTGACATTTTTGTGCTAACCTGAGTGATAAATCCATGTTGCCACTCTCCCACTTCACTCAATCTCAAATAGCATGAACTCTAATTTAAAGTGATATTCTTTTTAATGTGTTACGTGTTTTTATTTTATTAATGAATATAAAAAATGCCATCTAGCCCTCACCGTTCGGCTTCTGAGAACCCTTGCACATACGGCTAAAGTGATATTCATTTTCCATCATTTGTGAAATTTATTCATTATCTTCTTTCAGTAAAAAGGGCTATCTGACACTCACCATTTGGGCATCTTGTGAAGACCTCACTTCAATAGATTTGCTACGCGCTGCGCGGGACCATTATGCCGCTTCCGCAATTATAGACGCCAAATTCGCAGGAACATAGAGAGCTCGGAGAACTTCATTCTAATTTTGTAAAGTTAACCTAATTTTTATTGGAAGTGGCGATCTGAATCACTATGTGGCATTCAATCATGATTCAATTTCAAACATTTGCTATGCTGCGCGGCAACCAATTATGCTACTTGGCTGGATAGCCTTGAAAACGCAAGAACTTGGAGTGGCTAAGTGGAATTCATACTAATGCGCCATTTAATTTTTCAATTATCACGTAAAAATAGCCATAATGAGACCACCCTTTTTGGCATTTGAAAAGACCTAAGATTTCGAAATTTTTCGCTACGCTTGTGCGGCAACTAATGGTGCCGCTTCATTTGATGGATAAAATCGCTTGATCATATGACGATGGCAAGATGAATTACATCTTATTTTCAATTTTCCACATAAAAAATTGCCATCTGGGGCTCACCTTTATCCGAGAAGACCAGAATGTTCCTAAGCTTCGGCGGCACCGATGGTGCCGCCTCTACTTTTGAATGCTATAATAATCGCATCAGCACACGTTCGCCTTTTTGTTTTTTGTGTTCATTCAATTTAAGTTTATTTTGATTATTTTGTATGGAAAATGGCCATCTGCATGGGCTTTCCCTATTGACCACGAAGAAAACCTTGGCTGTGAGCGTGGCAACAAGGTGTCGCGCAGCTCAGATAGACCACGACAAGAAGTCAGTGGGCACAACCATTTATTTCACATATTTTTCTGGCAAACCATCATTGAGAACTGGTAACCCTTCTGTGATGCATAACCTAGAGAGGTGTGAAGTGAATTGTAGCCAGAAGCTTATCAACTGAATAATATTTGAGGTGTGAAAGAAATGAATTGTCATCAACTGAATGTTTTCGAGAATATTTCCCCGGGATATAAATGTAAATTTCAGGGTGTTGCTTTACCTGTGTCTTTTTTCCTGCTATTTGCCGATCATTTTTATGTACTTGTCGCGCCAAAAAATGGACGACGCCCCCGTTTGTACATTCTGATAAGGGCAGAATGGATCCAGCTCGAAGAAGGCCTAACTAAAAGAGGATACAATATGGGTCAATTTTTGGTTTGTGGGGAAGAGAACGGTTAACACAGGTGTACAGGTGGTGTGCAACTTTACACAATGATATTCCTCGGAAGAAAATAAAAATTGCAAACACACTCTGGAAGGCTGTAACCTTGCGCCGCCTTACATCACGTGGTACTTCCTGGATTCCAAAATGTTATAATGGGTGAGTTTATAGTCGCCTGTTCAGTGTAGACAATTTTGCGCGACGACTCGAACGCGAAAAGGGTCACTTGACCAGCAATCAAGGGGGACGTAAGGGGGGACGTAATTTTGTGTACAATATCAGTGCTAGCAGTGGGCGTGCCCTAACTATCAGTCTCCCTGACTGTTAGCTCTGTCAGATGATGTAATGGTGTCACATGACATGTCAGCCCATCAGGGGTCTCCTTTATTGAAGGCGAATACGTAATCATCTAACACTGACAGTCGACTAAAACGCACCCAATGTTGATAATATATTTTGCTATTGTGACGTAAGCAATTTGCGCGGATCGGTGAATAGCGAGTTTCATAACCCTCAGCAATGATATGGCCAGGCTGAGAAGGAACCTACACCTGATATCAAGATAGTGTCACGAGAAACAGGTGATTGTATATGAAGTCAGAAAAAGAGGAGTGATACTGGTGAGGACTAAAGGCCTTTAGATTGTAACCAGTTGAAACGCTACCGTTGCAGAGTTTATGGTCCATTATCTCATATTTTTCTTTTCAATTCCATTTTGCAAAACGATCACTAGATCGCTATTCCACGCCAATCCGCTCATCGCCATGTTTCGATCGATCGAAATGAATCGGTGAGAACTGAGAGCGATTGGAATGACTGACTTTGCAGGAATGCCGATGAGATCATGCAACTTTCGGGGATTGTCCTCTCTTTAATCCTTGAACAAGGAATCATCAGTCAATGTAAATGTATGTGTGTGTGTGTGTGTGTATGTGTGTGTGGTGTGTGTGTGGGTGACAAATTTGAGATTTGCCTCGTATCGACAACTCGGAACCCGTAAAGCGTCATGATGTGGTATTCCGTGTGTAGTGCGCAGTGGGGCGTAGATGAAGCCTATTTCCTGTTGCAGTTTGAGGGTCATCTGAGGTCACTAGGGATACAAAACTAGAAATCCTGAATTCGCAATTTCTCAAGAATGCCAATCATCACAATTTTCTTATTTGTTCCATCACATAGTAATGATAAGTACTTGAACTCCACTGAATGGCATCCCTTTCCAAGGTCCTCTGTGTTCGTTAGGGGGGTCAGAAGAAACCTAGGAGAATGCCGAAATCCATGCAATGACTTTGTAATCAGGCAATCTCACAAACCGTTCATGTCTTCAATGTGGTATCTGGCATGTAGCGTCGTGATGTGGTGTAGATTAACATAGTTTTCCTTGTAGTTGGAGGGATATGAGGGCACAGTGGTCAAACCAAGAAATTTGAATACGCAATTTCTCAAGAATGCCAATCATCACAATTTTCTTATTTGGTCCATCTCATAGTTATGATATGTACTCTGACTCCACTGAATTCATTCGTTTTCAAGGTCATTTGTGGTTGTTAGGGGTCATGAACCAAGGGCTGCCAAAATCTATGCAATGACCTTGTAATCACCATGATTTTCTTATTTGTTGCATTACAATAGTAACGGTGATACTTTTACAAAAAACCACGAATGTCTTCGTTTCAAGGTCATTTGTGGTTGTTATGGGTCAGAAACATGGAAGATGCCCAACCTGTGCAGGGAGCCGTCGTAATTCAGTCAATCTCCACCCCGTTTGCAACAATCCATGTGGTAATCTGGCATGTAGCGTCGTGATGTGGTGTAGATGAACCCTATTTTTTTTCTGTTGGTAGTTTGGAGGTCTTCTGCGGTCACTAGAGGTCAATAACGGGAAGTCTTGAATCCGCCTTTTTTGATGAAGGCTAATCACCACAATTTTCTTATTTGGACCGTCACACTAGCATGATGCTTACTTTGTACTTCCACTGAATGTTATCTTTGTGCCCGTTAGGGGTCGGAAACCCAGAGGATGCTGAAACCCACACACGACCCTGTAATCACGTGGTGATCTCACAAACCGTTTGTGTCATATCAATGTTGTATTTTGCTTGTACTATTGTGATGTGGCGTAGATGATTTTTTTAAGTCACTAGAGGATGAAAGCTGAAAATCTCTTCATGATTCTAATCTTGCATCAAGCAAGGCCTTAGAAATTGTTTTCGGTTGGCCATTAACTCTCATTCCCCCCTTGCCATTTCCACTCCATCCTCCTCCCACTATCCCCTGTCCCATGATTTTTGTATAACAAATCAATGAGGGTTCACTCTTCCTTCTCCACCCCAAACACCACCCCCTCCCACCCTCTCCTACAGGGAATACAAGAAATTAATAATAAGTGCAGGATGTGCACCTGATCATGGTCTGATTAACCTGTTGACGTTGTTCCCAGAACTTTCCACATCAATCTTCATGACAGTAGGTACAACAAGGCTTTCCTGGCATTTTTGTATCATACATGCAGCTCGGTGTCATTATATGAAACACTATCTGATCAATAAAAGTAGATCTGCTCATTATCATATTTCCCATCAACACTCGATCCCCCTCTGACAATCCTCTCATATTATCCCTTTCCCATCCACCCTCAATTCCCACCGCCCCTCCCCTTCCCCCCTCCCCTCTCCCACTCAGTCCCATTATTTCCTACAAGATAACAATTCCAATATAAGTGATTCGACTGTTCATGGTTTGATTGACCTGATGGTCAATGGTTCAACCAACGAAGGTTAATTAACCTCACTTTTTAAATTTCATGTGTGTACACCTACAGGTTTTGTATCATCCATGCAGCATGGTGGTCTATATTAGATCACTTGTGGAGCATGTTCGATTGGAAAAAGACAACTATCACCATATATATAATCCTATTTCCCTTCAACTCTCAATTTCCCCGTCACACCTCCCCCCTCCCTCACCCTTGTCTCATGATCTCCTACATCATAACGAATCAATAATATTATTCATGCAACTCCTTATTTTCACTCAATGTGGCAGACTGTCCATCTTTACCAATTTGTCATCAATAACTTATGCCAACATCTGTTGTAGTTTTGACAACCAATTGTACCATCCCCTAATCCCAGGGGGGAAATTGTCTGGTTTGTCTGAGACTGCTCTTGATGTTACAACGGAATTTCCATCATGAAGTTACTACTCTCGGACTCAGAGTAGGTAGTATTGAATGGTCAAAAAAAAACTGGACTACCCAATTTCTATGGGCAAACCACCTGTATACTACAAACATGTGTAGGATGGGTGCAGGGGGGATTCGTCCCCTGTGGCATTGGGCACTGGTGGGAGCATAGTGGCAGTTCCCTTCACCTAATATATTGGCCAATTAATTTTAGATAGACCTTCACCATCTCCAAGATGTCATTCAACATATAATACCGGTATCAATGGTTTATTTAATATGAGTGTTGCAATCGCCACTTATATCAGACATCCCATACATGCTTGATACCAATACCTCTTTCCACTTAGTTGATCCATCTACAGGATCGGGTGGATACAGGTAGCATAGGCTTGAGTTATTTCAGTTAAGTGGCCAGTTTTTTGTTTTGTTTTTCAACAAAGAAAACAATTGTCATTTATTTATTTATTTGGAAGAAATTAGATTTTTTTAATATATATTTTCATTATCGAAAGTTAAGTACCTAATATAGTGCCTGAAATTCCCACAAGCCGCTCATGTCCATTCTTAAATCATACAAGCAGCCAAGCACATTTCGAATTAATCAGTACCCCTATCCCCTCGGAACCCCCTCCCAAACACCCCTTCCCCTCCATGAGAAATCTCTGACTGAGCCCCTGATTAGGTGTATCCTCACAACTATTTATTCTGTTGAATATGTTTTTAGGATGTTCAGTAAACCATCCTTCTTCTGCTGCCACTACAATACCCCTACCTACCCTTCATCTACTTAGTAGTAATCTGGATACCTTCACGGACACCATGCATGCCCGCCACCTGGCATGACCAGTTGGTTTAAACCCACATTCACCTAATTCTGTAAAAATCATTCTAAGATTCTCAGTACCCCCCCCCCCCTTCCTCCCCATACACATACTTACTCTACCAATACCACCCTTAACTCCTCTACATTATTACTTAGAAGGCAAACAGGTAGGTAGGTTGATAATGTTTTTTAATCATATACAGCTTAGTAATCAGGCAATATTAATAATAATATCTGGTTCTTATAAAGCGCTTTCCCACGTCGAAGACATGCTCGAAGCGCTTTACAGATATTACCCTGATCATTTAGTGACTTGTCACCACCCGTACCATATAGCACACACCTCGCGCTTGTTCTCTCCCGACGCACCATTCCAGTAGGTCGCTTCATCGTGTCCCTGGGGACTTCCAATAGGGTTGCACTACGCCGCTCGCTACTCTTCACAAGTCACCCTCCTCACAGGTCCCACTGTCTCCTCTGTTCGGATGCACGTTGATTGGAGTACACCTGAAGGGTAAAAGAAAGAATAATGTAGCACTTCCCCATAAATTGACAAGTATTTTGTTGATTTACTTACATGTTGAAATTACATCAATGGTCCAAGCTTAGAATCACCACACACCAGTGCTATTCTTACCTTTCAGTTTATTTGATAGTGGGGGGGGGGGGGGGGGGGTAATGTAAATTAATTAATTAATGCACTATTCTAATGGAACAAATACCGCGCAGTGGACACCATGTCCGTTCTTCAGGGTGCATTTATGTCAGTTATTTCCCTGAAGACACTGCTTAAAACATAGTGACTTCAAGATGACACAGGCTTCAGTGTGCCTCCTTGGGTAGTTTAGCACGAGACCACCCGCACGATTCCTGTTACCAACCACCGCCGCACATACGACACCATAACTTTCACCGTCCCCTGTATCAGCACTACGTCAGATTATCAAGAAACAGATATCAACGTGGTAACCTTGTTGCATTTCATGAAAAACATACTGTATCTTTTAAAAACATTTTTGGTTTACTGAATTTCGAGGGCTCTCATGCATATTTTTACCGCCACACCTTAAGAAACCATGACCCACTTAGACCTTATATAATGTTTCATAAAATGTTCATCCTTTGGCAAATAGTATGCCATTTACTTTGACTGTGTAATTTCATACCAGTATATAAATCAACTCTCTTTATACCAACTAAAATTGCTAAAAAAAACACATCTTGATTGGATATGTTTATTGTACATGAACATGCATGTGCTATATATGGGCTTCGAGTTGTAGATCACTTACCACCAAGATATTTAGAGGACAAGGTCCAGATTTTGACTTTGACAAATTTAGGCCGTTCAGATCCCAACTCTTAACATGGCTGTACTTTTCAATCGGAACAGTTTCTCTGAGAAAAATGAAGATTTTTGTCAGTTTTTTTTTTATAATATATCTACTCACAAATTTTTTGGATGGAATCACACCACGGGTGAATCTTCCTAAGACATGACTCATAATAATGTCAGTATAAAAAAATCACATCTTAATCGGATGATGTTTACTGTACGTTGACATACATGTGTATATAATGTCTTCAAGTTGTAGATCACTACATGTGCTATATAATGTCTTAAAGTTGTAGATCATTATAATGATTTCCCTTTAATAACCACTCCTATGTACAGACTGACAATTTATGTACTTGTCAATTGTATGACGCACCCTCTATACCCCGGACAGATGAGCCATTGTCAAATGATTAGGTGGGGCATACAATTCCGTACAGTTGACACAAACCACAGTCACATAGATGACCTTAAATTCCAGTCACGTAGATGACCTAAATTTCCTGCCAGCGTTGTCAAATATTTTCCGCATTGAAATCTGAGTAAAATGATGCACCCCAGAGTCAGTTTGGTGACTGACAGTTTAAAGAGAGTAACGCACATGTAAGTCTCTTCAGATTGGACAATAACTCACTTCGACGGGCCACGCCCAGGAAGTTGGGGGTGAGTCATACAATTGACAAGTGCATAACACCACAGCTAGACCCGTACTACTGCCACACCAGCAGCACACAGGGGGCTCTATGATATGGCTGTGCTGAATTACATTCTTTATGCATGATATATGCCATGGCCCTTTTAGCCAGTTTGATGTCTGGCGAGAAAAACTGCATGACTAATTGACCTGCCCCAGCCCATAGGCCCTACACTCTGTCATGAAAACTATATGCCATTTTAGTGAGCAAACGCAGAGGCAATGATGATGTATACCGCACCTGTACGTTCGTAACATGCTACACACAAAATGTTGTCGGAATCGGCCTAACAGTTCTAGGGATATCCTGCTAACGGGCAAGCGTGACCAGACACGCACACACAACGACAGTGATCACTAAGTCTCATTCTGAACTTTGTTCAGAATGCGGCGAGCAAACAAAAAACAGCCGTAAATATGGAAAATGACACTTTATTTAACATATCCTGCATATATTTAATATCATGTGATACACAAAAAAGTAGTTTTTAGGTACCTTTATACTTCAAACTATCTAATATTATATTGGAAGCTATAGAAATGATCGATTGCCAGCCAAATGCATCCTTCACCTAAAAATGAGATTGCCAGCCCTAAAGGCTTCTTCACCTAAGAATGGAACTGATCAGAACAATTCCAAAATTTATAGGACTAAATGTTGGACTATACATAGGCGTTCAATCCATTCTTCAAAAGTGGGGGGGGGGAGGGGACGTGGCCAAAGTGGGAGGGGAAGGGGGGGACATGACCTCGCCGCCGGAAAAATTACTGTGTGAACAATGAAAGGTCAATTGGAGCAGCCTCAAAAAGTGGGGGGACACGACCCCCCCCCCGTCCCCCCAGGATTGACGCCCATGCTATAAACACCAACAAAGAACCAAGTTCTGTGAAAATGTGACTAAATAGAAAATTGCCTGAGTAATGCAAATTAGACACATTTACTTGACCCATTTTCTCATCCCAAATATCCTGGACCACCATTAGGCCCTCACCACATCAAGCACAATTTCACTGAGAATTCCACAAACTTATACACAAAACTTATGCAAATTTTTGGAATATTGAATGACCTCCAGTTACCCAAAATCCACTGTCAACATTTTTGGGGGACTAATGGTAGACCATACCCACCAGTTTTCATGAATATCTGACGAACTTTAAAATTTCGCATAAATTATACAAATCAGACACATTGAATTACGTCCGATGACCCAAAATCTATGTGAAAGCTTATCGGGACTAAGGATAAACTATACTACACCCAGAGTTTTCGGAACCAGACATTAAAGCTTCATTGCGGGGTGGTCAATGGCGAGTTATATGGGTGATTTAATTTATGACAGATACGTTATGTAGGAAGGACCTATCCGCTGTGGCTCCCTCTTCAACAGACAACCCGTCATTGCCTGGGTTGGAGAACCGGTGAATGGTGGCGTACATGTCATAACTCGCCTTTGTAATTAGCATCTTGTTAATTTAGTTGTGAAACAATAAGTGTGACGAGGATTCCATCCCATGCTACTAACGACAGGGAGTTAATGGAATGTTGTAGTGACTATTAGCTATAATAGTTATAACTTGGACCATTTTACTGCATCCATTATTTAATCCCCACAGAAGTTTGGCCCCTCCCCATCTCTTCAAGTGTGGTTAAAGGCCAGCCTCTTCACACGATGCCTTTTTGTCTGGAGGGCATTTCAGTTCGCTTAATAATACAGAGAATATGTCGCTGTAAGCTTGGCAATGGGAGAATCTGCTAAGATGTTTGGTGGTGAGAGATGCTTACCATGAAGGGAGGGAATGCATCTCTCACCTAATGATAGGGTTTCATTCATTTCATAAACCAAATATTTTGTGTTGTTAAGAACGAACTTGAATCTTCATATCATTAAAATATTTTTCTTAGGTGTTTGAAAGCAGCCTGATCGAAATTCGGGGATTTTCTCACATGGAAAGTAAATGTTACGCTGACTGTACACTGTCAGCCAAACAAAACCATGAGAGTTATGAAAACAAGGAACTAAATAGCTTTGTTGTGATTTTCTTACATGTACTGTAAAGTAATTGAAAGACAAGCTACAATATTTTTATGGTGCGCCACAATGTTAAGTTTGTTCAGCCTTTATGTGACTCCACACCAAAGATTAAGCGTGGCATAGACTGTATGTAGGCTTTAAACTTCGTCCAATCATTTTGGACTGGTACGTGCCTCACCCTACATCTGTTTTCCACAACGGCCGTTGATGTGAGACTTATTGTGGCCAGTAAACAACCTCATGCAAGTACAAGCCTAGCCTATCAATTCACTCACAACTTCATATTCTACTACGCACATTATAATAATATAGTCCTAAGTAAGCCTTCGCGAATGAGATTGGGCTGGATAGTGTTTAGGCCTATTTTATTCTTGCGGCGACTGTGTAACCGTAATTTGTAGATTTGTAATGTGAATTTTTATGTCGCCTAGGGCTAGGCGGCAAGCTGAGGGCCTAAGGTTAGGCTAACCTAGGCCTAAGGTCGGAGCCTCACTTCAGCCTACTGACGCAAACCAACCGTAATCTAACGTCTACCTCATACTATTACCGCTTCATAAGTCCGAGAACTTCGTTCTGTTGACGCGTGCGGTATTGTAACGCACATGTCTGGTAATTCAATTCATTTCAATTGCCTTCGACTCCAGCCGCCCTGTAATACCACAAGCGCAGTCATGCATGAATAGCATGCGCCCACGTACGATGTGCGTGCAAGCCTAACCATTGTGGCAAGTCGGGGCAATTTGTGCTGTCCGACTTGTTGTTATCGTTGTTGTTGTTGTTATTGTTGTTGTTGTGTTATTGTTGATGTTGTTGTTTTCGTCAATATGACCTCGGTTCATGGTTATAATGAGTCAGAACTATTCGTAATCGCCCGAAAATCCCATTTCGACCAAAATAACGCGCCTTCCCACCGAAAAAACAATATTTCAATGATTTCTTAGTCCCTGTACAATATAGCAGGTATTCCATGCGTTCAACGCCATCATGGCGGCTGTAACAAAGATAAATTGGCGTTCCGAACCATTACCGTCGATCAGGCTACTAAACAAATAGAATTTTTTCCATCAAGCTTTGCGTTGGGTGTTGCCACCTACGGTGGATTTCCGGGAACTTTGCGTCAAGTTTCATGAAAATCAAACAACTTTAAAAAAAAATGACTGAGTCACGGAGGGTTAACCATACCCACCAAGTTTCGTGAGAATCCAACAAATTTTATAATTAATCAGTCGTAACAGCGATTAAATATGAGGTCTTTAATCTTGTTTTTGTCCGTCATAATTTGATACCCTACCTCCATCAAAGACATAGAAAAGCACAACAGGTAAAACCAAAAATATGGAAGGAATTGTTGTTTTTCCGCCTTCCAGTTTTATGCTTGACTGTTGAGCGACAACGCTCTTGGTGCACTTGTTCTTTCGGTATTGACTCAGTTCTTTTCAGGTTGAGTTGGTTCGGGAGTCAATTAGCAAAAATGATTATAAAAGGTCTTTGTGAGTTGTGATTCAATGCACCCGGGAGGCCCGAGGGAGCTCTCTTTACAAAACTTTCCTATATGGTGGCATAGTTACAGGCTCCAGCGTTCTCCTGCGGTGTAATTAGGTATATTGTCAAGTTTTAATGAATGAGGTCTTACCCGTGTATGCATTGGTTTAGGCCGAGTCCAGTGGCTCCAGGGTTGGCCTGTAATGCCCACTCTTGGGTCTACTGACTCTATTTTTCATATAGCTTTTGTTATTTCTGTTTTTTGATATAATATATCTCATCCACTAAGAGGTGTATGTGTTCTACCTAAAATAAAAAAGTGGAGGTGTTTTGGAACACAAAATAGATGAGAAATCAACAACAACAACAACAACAACAAACACGCAATTCGATACAGATGTGCATGGGCGGCCTTCCTAATGGGGCGCAATGAGGGGGGGTGATTTTGGAACAATAATTTTAGTTTGATGTCTGTGCATCACGTAATACTGACTACGTGCTCGAAACACGCAGTAATCATTGTGGGATAAATAACAGAACCTTTTGAAGATCGGACAGAGAAAAAGATTTACCAATATGGGAGGGTCACGGAGGCCAGTCATAAGGGCCACTTCTCTTGGGTTCGACCTCAACCTCGAAACTCAGAATACGCAGAACGCACTATCTTAAATCTTGATTTCGCGGTATGTTAAAACCTTAAAGGCTGTCATGGATCAAGAGGTTGCACCCAAATTGGTATCCCGGTTTCGATCAGCTGGCTCGTAGTTGTTATTGTGTATTGACGCAATGGAATGGAAGCTATTTCCAAGTGACCCGAATTAACTTGATTATTTTGACGATTGATCTGATAGTACTGGGAAAAGATCTCTTGACGTTTAGTATAATCGTTTATAAAAATCGTCAGGGCAGAACAACTAAATAAAAGACTGATTTTTACCAAGATGGTGAACCAAACTTTACAGAATTAGCAGCCTCAGCTACAGGCTTGAGTAAGACGGCAACCTCCTTTACGGCGAAAAAAGAGATGGTCCTAAATTGGGAATAAGAAGAGTCCAATAAGTATGTCAATGTATCAATATTGGCCTGACGAAGTTCACTAATTAGCTTGAGCACATATCTTTTCGGGTAGGCGTTAGGATGTGCCTTAATCCAGAAGGGAAGAACTGCTCGATTGCGCCATATTTTTAACGTCGCAATAGGCAGAGAAAGACATAACCCTTTGAGGTTTCGAGTAGAGATGGATATGCATGAGCATAGTGTAGTGTTTTACCCTATATGACCTTGGAATCGGGCATCACAGGGGTAAACTAATGTTCATGTTATCAGTATTTGCTTTACGTTAGATATTCATCCATGACCACCTCAATGCCGTTTAAATCGATGACCCGGATCCGTGGCCGTAGACATCCACTGTCATAGCAAATGTAGTGAAGGGTAGTGGGCTGGGCGCTACCTCAATTTCGCTGGTTTATACAGTAAAAACATTCTGTCAATTGGAAACACTCTTTACACAAATGTCGGCATGCGAATGAGTTGGTACTGTACTCTATTATTCTCCCTATTTTCTGTATCGTCTCTCATCTGTTCTTGTATTAAACATAGTATCTGTTCAGTTTGTTTATTTCTACTCTTGTTCAACTAAACGTGTATTACTCGACTCTGACGATTGGGATATTTCCAGATTCTGAAAAATTCGTGAACTAGGCAATCTTTGTGGAATACAATTTAAGTTCATTATTTCTAATAACACAACTGTTCGTAAACTAATGAATCGTGCAAAGATGGACATTTCTTGACCACTTGATAAATAAATATTCGGGTAGGTGTTCCCTATCTCGGAGAAAAATTCTGAATAGTGTGATTTTTTTTGTATTTCTTGAAGAAGACAGAGGAATCTATGCAGCCATGGTAGCGCGCGCGCGTGTGCGTGTGTGTGTGTGTGTGTGTGTGTGTGTGTGTGTGTGTGTGTGTGTGTGTGTGTGTGTGTGTGTGTGACGCCCAGCTTTGTAAAATGACAACTGACCCCCACTGGATGGATGGAGCCATAAATTCACATGCAGTGTGTTTCCCATGATGAGTACATGAACCCTATTGTTTTGGGGTCAGGTCATAGGTCATCTGAGGTTTGTGAAAAATCTTGGCTAAAAAATCTTCTGAACACATTAAGTCTGCGCCCCTTATAGATCGATGAAGCTCCATATTGGTACATGTGCTCCTCGTGATGGAGTACTGAATCATATTTGTTTGTGGTCAGGTCCGAGTCCACCCGAGGCCAAGGCCAGAGAATCCTTGCAAATTTGAAAAATGAGGATATGCTCGGTTTGATCCAGATGGAATAAGGTGTGTGGCTTCTTATCAAGAGCAGAACATACCTGTGGTAGACAGTTGTGAAAGAGTAATATGTTGGCTTGTAAACATGTCTGCATGACAACCTGAACCCAATTCAGATAAGATGGATGAAGCTTTAGTGTGTAGCTTTCTTATTAAGAGTACAGGAACCCTATTGCTTGATCAAGATAGCGTCATTTTTCGTAGGAAATGGGAAAATTGTCAGACATGTCATATGTTGCCCATATTGAGCTAGTACATTCTGCCATTCATAGTCCTTGTGGAATGGCCATATAGGTTGTCAGAAATGAGTCAAGGAATCACTTAGCCTTGAATGAATAATGAAGACATTTGAAGAAGTCATACAAATGAGTTATCTCAACTGTACGAGGACTAACATAAAGTTGACGCATTCGCTGTTTTACAAACTATGTCTAATGTATAGGCAATTGCAATCATTCACCCTATCCACAGAACGTTGTGATCGAAGTTTCTACTGTAACACTCCCAACACAGCAGATCACTGTGATCACGGCGCTTTAATAATGTGTCAATTGTATTAGGGCAGAATTCCATGTGGATCTGACGCGGCATAACATCCCACTGTCCTAAGTGTTAACCCTACGTGAGGGCAGACTGGAAGAGTGTTGTTTAATGTGATGTATCCGGTTCGCAAAGATTGTGTAGAAATATTCTGGAGAGAAAAATATCATCGCAATAAGAAGAAACCAACACGACACAGGTAAAATAATACCGATGCGACATTGTGTCCGAATCAATGCGAATGGATTATATCCAATTGCTTTCTCCTAAATGCAGTTAACGTACGTATACATGAACTGCCGCTGACTGAGGGCAGACTGGAAGAGTGTTGTTTGATGTGTTGTATCCGGTTCGCAAAGATTGTGTAGAAATATTCTGGAGAGAAAAATATCATCGCAATAAGAAGAAACACAGGGAAAAATAATACCGATGCGACATTGTGTCCGAATCAATGCGAATGGATTATATCCAATTGCTTTCTCCTAAATGCAGTTAACGTACGTATACATGAACTGCCGCTGACTGAGGGCAGACTGGAAGAGTGTTCTTTAATGTGATGTATCCGGTTCGCAAAGATTGTGTAGAAATATTCTGGAGAGAAAAATATCATCGCAATAAGAAGAAACCAACACGACACAGGTAAAATAATACCGATGCGACATGTGTCCGAATCAATGCGAATGGATTATATCCAATTGCTTTCTCCTAAATGCAGTTAACGTACGTATACATGAACTGCCGCATATTATTGGTATTTGGAGTATCATCCTACGGTTCATCTTTACTTCCAAGCAAACACGGAACGTTTTCGAAACTGTTTATTATATGTTTTTTCGAAAACGTGTTTGTTGAGTACCATGAATGTTACGGAAACGTTTCCATGCCATTTAAAAAATGTTTTGGGAATATTTTAGAAACATTTCAATTTTACTTCAAATTTAGGAGTTACCACAAAAACAGCACACCTAAGAACAAGCTTCATATACTTTGACAACACTAAACTAAACCTAAATCCGTTTTGGCGCAAATCTTTTGCCACCAAAACTCTTTTAGAGCACTTTCAGATATTGTTGGAAATGTTTTCAAAACCTTTCCTTCTTTCAAAGCGTGAACCACTTTGTGAAACACTTTGTGAAACGTTTTGGAAAAATTCTCCTAACCTTCTTGTTACTCAACAAAAATTAGCGAAACATGTTAGAAATGTTTTTAAAACGTTTTGTGTTTGTAGTTTCGAATTATTCTTCTCCGGTTTCGAAAGCGATTCTTACCTTACCAATCGCAATCCCGCACTGCGCATAGGAATCCTGTCCCTAGATTTAAATCGTGTCGATATACAATATGTCAAAAAAATAAATCGAAAAGGTAAATAATATGCAACGTATGTTTTTTGGTAATACAATTCGAGTGTGAAAAATACTTATCGATTGAAAGGAAAGGTCATTTCTTCCTGCACATTTACAGAATGAATTCCAACAGTGACTGTTTTCCAGCTCACAACAGTTGGATTCTGTTTAATGTTTTTCATAACCTTCCTGCTGAAAAAATATAGTGTCAGATCTCTGACCATTAACAGCTGACATGTAAGAAAAAATCTTATTTCTTAGACACCAGCGTGGCCAGACGTTTTTTCCTCTTTTCCCCAAACAGTGTACATCATCAAGGTTTGTCTGTACCCACCAGCCTCAATAATTGGATCTCTTGGCACCTATCGAGACAAAAATTGAAACACTATTTTTTCGAGCTATTCGCATTGTGTACAGTGTGTTTTCTACAGTATCATTTGTCATTTGACACCGTTGTCAAAACACGATATGCTTGGCTGCAATCATTTCAGCGTGGGTTTGAAAATAAAAAAAATTATTTAGTTATTTTTTCTGCCACTGAGCTAACTACCAGCCCGTTTGTACCCCCTTGTTCACCTTGGGTTAACGTCGCATCTTAGGCCCCATTGTAATTCCCCCCCGTTCCTTAATACTAACACCCACTAGTCATTACTGATATCAACACCTATCAAGACCGTTCTTGACTCACAGTTAATACTAATTGCTAATTTAATTTCCAGAGTCTTTCTTTTCCTTGTTTCTGACCAAGTTATTCTATATCTAACTTAGATGGACATGAATTGATAGTTGGAAGATAGAAAACTAGGCCCCACTCTGAAAAACGCTGGGTATAAGTACCACCTGGGCAATTAGTGTACCAAGTCCGGTAAATACATTACCCACTTGAGTAAATGTTTACCCATGCTGGGTGAAACGAATTGCCCAGCTGGTATTTGTATCCAACATTCTTTAGAGTGCAGACATTATTTGGGGTATCATTGCCTTGCACGACCCGGCGGATAATAGACTAAGTCATGACAGTCGCGATTATCGAGACTAAAGCGCTGTTCACACTTGTGCGAATCCGATGAATTTATCGTACGATAAAGTTGAATTATATTCAACTTGTCGTCCGATAAATTTATCGTATCGTATCGTATCGCACAGGTGTGAACACTCCCATTGAAACTAACACGTGTTACTCGACCCGAGAATTTATCGTATCGTTTCGTATCGCACAAGTGTGAAAACCCTTAAAAGTTGAAATGATTTCAACTTGAAGCCACGATAAATGTATCGTATCGTCTTCGTATCGCACAGGTGTGAACACTCCTATTGAAAATAACACTTTTTACTCGACGTCCGATAAATTTATCGTATCGTATCCTATCGCACAAGTGTGAACAACCCTTAATTGTACACGTTGTATATGGGCGTTATATAAACATCGTCGTGGCTTTCTTGTCAGTAATAACAGACGATACCGCTCGTCCAAATTTCGTAATCTCTGGTTAAATCCCTGCAATATTTTCCAGTAGGCCTGTAGATTTGTCTGCTGGCTTGAATGTCAGGTTGCTGGGTTTATTTATTTATTTATATGACATTCAGGCAGTGATTCTTTTTTCTTCACTGGATTAATTTTGTTTGAGTCGATGATTGCGATAAACTCGTATAACACACAGGAGATTATCATTTGCATAGTAATAACCATTCATTGTACTAGTTAAAGTCCATCTTCGTCGGTATCCCTTGATCACGAACCTTTATGTGATAAAACAAAAGAGACATTATTCGATTTCCGTCAAAATAAGGTGAATAGACATAAATTGACGAGTGAAAAAATGGAAAACTCGGGCGAGACTTTATCTGGGGCGATACTGTCTCGCACGATCCGACGAATGATGGGCGAAGTCATGACTTAATTGTACATTGACTGATTGACACATTGTACATGGGCGTTATGTGAACGTCGCCGTCGCTTCTGTACAGTAATTACCAGAACGCAACAACCGTCCGGTATTGTAAATATTGGAACTTCTACAAATGTTTTCAGTAGGCCTATAGATTTGTCTGCTGGCTTGAATGTCAGGTTGCTGGGTTTTATTTTTTATTTATTTATTTAAAACAAAATAAAAAGTTAAAAAAAACAAAATATTATTAATTTATTTAATTTATTTATTATTTATTTATTTATTTATTTATATACATTCAGGCAGTGATTCTTTTTTCTTCACTGGATTAATTTTGTTTGAGTCGATGATTGCGATATAACTCGTATACAACACCTGAAATTTAATTTGCACTATTGCACCATAAACTATTCATGCCACTAGTTAGCGTCCATAGTTGTCGGTATTCCTAGATCCCGAACCTTTTTTACTCTGCCCATATTCCCGCTTATTGTTTCTAGTAACGTTACAGTAACGTTTGAATAACGTTGATTTGTTCATCGTTACTGCATTTTCTACGGGTTACTGGAACCTTTCACGTCTTTTGAACGTTGTATAAGTAACCGTTCTATGCGACGACATTCATTGGAAGGGATGTTTCACGCGACTACCGACCTAGCTGGTGTAATCACAATTGGGCGCTGAATTGCATTTCTCAGTCAAATTGTAAACCGAATTAGTTCAAATTTACCTCAATTTGAAATGTAAAATTCGAAACAATATAATATACCCACGGTGTGAATATGTGACACATTCAATGATTAGAACCCAAAATTAGACGATTTATTACCAATCTGCGAAAAAAATGGTAAAGAATCCGTTTTCAACGGATTCGAGTAGATTTGAGTAGCCCCTATGCAGTGATAACCACTAGTTGGTGTTTTGCATAGTACCAACAAGACAAGGTGTCTATTCTTCGGAAGGAATAAATGCCGGCCCATGCAAGATGGGGAAAGTCGATTTTTTTCAAAATGGCGTCCAAAATGGCTGCCCCAGACATGGTGAGTTTAGAAAAGGCGCAGATCAGTCGAAAACCGTGAAGCGAGTTTCAAGCAAAATGTGATTATTATTATTATTATTATACATTCATACAGGGTTGAAAGACTCGGTTAGCTATAAGCTATCTTAGCCGAGACCCTGGTTACAAACGTAAAAAGTGAGAAATGAAACAGTAATAAAAGATAATTGCTTTAGAGCATTACAGAACAATTAAAAGAAACAAATACAGACACAGAATCTGAAACTAAAACATGTCAAATGATTTCTTGAATAAGACTTTTAAAACATCGACAATCTCTTGTTAAAAGACCAATCAATCCTCTGCCACTAGATAGGAGAACCTACTTTTATGGTAGGTAAGGTTTGCCCCCCCCCCCTCCTAACAAACAGGCCGTCTGATGATGAAGACCGTAGCCCATACAGGTATGGGTAAATTCAAACAACTCCCTCAGATAATCCGGGGTCACTCCATTGAGACTCTTATACAACATTTTCAATCTCTCTTCTTGAATTCTTTTGTCATTGATTGCCACTCCAGTTCATTGAATAAGCCCCTACTCCTTTGTTGGAAGTGCTCGTCCCCGATTATGACCCTTGCCCTGCATGTTTTTGCATCGCATAATCCTTTCCATATTGCTACTGTTGCAGTTTCCTCAAATGAGGCTGCAGTAATCTAGAATTGGCAAGATATATCCTTTATAGTATAACATACATGTATCTTTATCTAAATATGACTTAATTCTCCTGAGCAATGCTATTCTACTATTGATCACTGAATAAACATAATCAACATGGGCAATCCCAAGATAGTCGTGGGTCAATGTGTAAACAAAGCAGCTTTTCTGCTTTACAATCTGTGGGGATATATCCATTAACCTCTACAGATAACTTCTGTTCCTTATTTAAAGTCAATAACTTCTGCTGGGATCCGATTAACTAGTTTTGGTTTTACCTGTGTTCATAACCATCTGATTACCTTCACACACTGTGCTAACGTGAGCATACTACCGTAATTTTTCCGTTTAATCTTTCAAATTCTCATGTTCCTCAATAGAAATGGTATCATCCGCATACATATAGTGTTTCATGATGGTCCATTCATTATTACATTTAGAAATAATAATGGCCCTAGAATCGACCCCTGTGGTACTGCACACACCCAACGTTGGTTTTGCTGCTAAAGGACACCGTTAATTTGGGTGGCATTGTGTTCTACCGAGTATATACTGAAACCATTCCAGTGATGAGTTAGAGACTCCATATAACCGTAACTTCTTAAATTGAAGTGGTGATTAACCAGGTCGAAGGCTTTCCTCAGATCAAGGAAAACTGCGCCTTACAAATCAACCCATATCAATTGCTTTCTAACCACTTGTTAGTAATTTTTTAGTGAAGCCGTTTCACACGAGTGCCTTTTTCTAAAACCTGACTGGGCTCACTTTAAGTAGCTTGTGTTCATTTAGGTACTTAAATAGAGCATTATGCACGTGCTTTTCTATAATTTGGACAACACTGGATTGTATCCAAATTGTCTGTAGTTTAGCGTTTCAAAGGCAGACCACTTTTAAATATCGGTTACAACTTTTCCACTTTTTTCAGCTACTTGGAAAAATCCGCTCTCTATACTTAAATTTTATAATTAATTGTGATACTCCGCGGAGAATAACGTCAAGAACTGCGTTGTTTAATAATCGAGCACTTATTCCATCCATCCCCTGTTGATTTTCTGGAATCAATTACTTCAGAAATTTTGATACAAAATTACATAAACCTCGGGTATATCAAAACATTCCGCAACTCGGGAACATGCATCGAAACATACTGTATTAAATCATTAGAATTAAAAACATCTTCACCTGGTCTTTTATTCATGTTACATATTGCTGATGATTACTCATATTGCAATATTCTCATTTCCCTCTATTTCATTATTGTTTACCTAATAATTGAACATTACGGAGGAGCTGCCATATACTTGGGTTGCTTTGTTTTCCAGTGATCGCATCATGAAAATATTTCCTCTTTGCATTTCAAATAAGACACGTTACTCTATTCCGCGCCTGTCGGTACGTATGCACCCTAAACGCAGGCCTTATTCCGTTTTTTTATTTGCTTCAGTGATTACATCGTTAAACCAAGTCGCTGAAACTTGCGTTTTTGACATGTTTTTCTTTGGATGGAGCGTGCTTGTTCAATACATTCATAAAAATCATTCCCAGTGTTCCTAGGGTTTCATTTGCTTGGTTGTCTGTTTTCAAAAATTCCCTTATTTAATTGCTGTGCTTAATCTTGTTTGAATTCACACTTCTATTTTGTCTGTTTTTCTATAAACTATTTTAATCGATTTGTCGTTTCATGTTATTGGTTTCCAGGTAAAAAATAGTGGAGAGTGATCCCTAATTTGCAATGTCGGACACCTAAGTTGCTGACACTCGTTCGTTGGTAAGTGTATAGATGGATCTAATTAATGTAGAAGTGGGTCATTATCGTGTTTGCGAATTTGCTACTTTGTTAGCCTTGCGAATTCAGACCCTTGTAAAAATTTTTCGTTTGCCCCATCAAGCAAATTTATGTGAAATCTCCAATCGTTATGATATCAAAATTTGACTGTCGGTTGCATCGCCATCATGTCGTGAAAATGCCATTGGCCCTTTTTTTGGCTTTAGAATCTCGGTGGGCGATACAGAACACATAGTGAGAACATGAGTGAAATTGCCGGAGGAAGTGAAGGAACTTCAATCCATAATGCTTCTATATCAATACTTTCAAGGTCATTTCTCCTTACACATGTGTATTGTTTTCTTCATATATAGCTATACACTCCATGTTTCCCCGCCCTGTCTTTACGAAATATATTGTAGCCTGTTATATTGACCTCGTGATCGGCGAAAGAGTTGTTTAAAAAGTTTCATTTTTAGCCCAAATATAATGAAAGTTAGGCCATTCCGTATACCATGCCTGTATTTCTTCTACTTTATTATAAAGGTGATTTATTTTGAGAAAACCAATTGTCCAATTCAGGTCACTTTGGGCCTTACTTCGGTATCCTGCTTAACTGCTTAGGCATTCTCATGTCTTCTTCTAGGTACCTTTGCTCAGTGTGGTGTGTGGGGGGGGGGGTCGGGGCATATTGCAAAGGGCCGTATCATCGTTTAGGAAATTGGATGAATGGTGTCTACATCATCAAAAGCCGTAAAATTGGAATAGTTTAACTTGAAAACATTTATGGTGGAGTTCAAAATGCTTACGGCGCTGTCTCATGGGCCGGAGTTTTCGGTGGCGGCAGTACATTGTTTGGCCCCTGTTGCCACACAGTCTTCACACACGCGAGTCGATCGCAGAGCCAGTGGTGTGGTTGTGTCACCACAGTGTAGCATCCTCCTTTCAGAGTACGAATTTTGCCTCGGAATGCGTGATGACGGGGCTATCATAGCTTTCCGGTGAGCGGGGTGAGTGCCCTCATACGTCGTTGTATGGGAGATAGTCATGGCTGCGGTTTGCGTGGGGCGTGCCTATGTGGCTTAGTCCGTGGGTAGATTTCTGTCGTGGATTGTGGGCGTCGTTGTTTTCCGTGGTACTCTGTGATGGGTAGAGGCTGGGGATTCCAGAGAGTCGATCAATTCAAGCGTCAGTGCCTTTGCTGCTGAGAGGACAACGTCAAGGAAGAGACGTTTGTCGAGTCATCGTCTGCGTAATTTGAACGAATCTGTGTTGCGCGCGCGTGTGTGTGGTGTATGTAATGATGGTGTGAACGGTGTGTGGTGTGTTGTGTGTGTGTGTGTTGTGTGTGTGTGTGTTTATGTGTGTGGTGTGTGTGTGGGTTTGTTTGTATTCAAATCGTTGTTAGAACGGTTTTTTGCTCTCTGTGAGTTCATCAGTACCGAGGCGTGTTATCCATACAATCCAAAATGCACATTGCTTACAGAATACCAGAGTGCTGACACTCAAAAAAGTGAGCTAGGCGTAATGAGAGATATTGAATAGGCCTAAACAATCCACAGCCGTTATACAGGAGTATTCGAACAAACGCGAGTGAAGGTAGCTTATAGGACCACTTCGAAATACAGCATGAAAGATGTTTTTGTTTCATTATGGTTGAGAAAACCTTGGCCGTTTTTGTACCGAGGCATGAGAATGGCATGCCTCCAATACCGTTTCAACTAAAAATAAGGGAACATATGTGTCAATGGGCTTCGGTACAGGATTGATAGAAGGGGAAGAAAAGTGCTTCTGCCTGAAACCAGTAATACGGCCGCCAGTGCTAGATAGAAAGCTGGATAGATAGATAGCTCGATAGATAGATGATAGATGATAGATAGATAGATAGTAGATAGATAGATAAGATTAGGTAGACAGGACAGGGACAGATAGCTAGATAGATAGATAGATAGATAGATAGATAGATAGATAGATAGATAGATAGATAGAGAGATAGATAGATAGATAGATAGATAGATAGATAGATAGAAGATAGATAGATAGATAGACAACTTAGCGTTAGCGCAACTCTTCAACGCTTTATGTCGCCCTAGTAAAATCTGGGATGAGTTCGAAAAAGTAGGCATCACTGCATATATGTGCCCTCCATTTTGCTGGTTACACACGAAAATACCGTTAGTCGATTACACGAAAAGGGTGGGTGGGGACGGAAACGGGATACCGACAAATAGATAGTGATGCCGAAGTCACCGAGCTTTTTGATATTTTACTAGCTTTGTCGTATTTGTACTAAACTCAGTCAATGTGGACTGTTCTGTTGTTAGTCCTAAACAACATGAAGGTCATTTTCAAGAACACAGAAGATCAAATTTGTATAATTTATGCGATTCTTCAAACGTAAATAATCAAAACTCGGAGAATGTGGACTACGGTTGTCCCGAACAACAGTTAGAGCACTCAAACGTCACCGGAAGTCAAATGGACATCATTTATGTGCTCTCTCTAAACGAGGTCATGTACTTATTGAAAGAGAGCTGCATGCCATATCCTAACTTGACGGATCAAACATTCTAGACTCATCTTGTTTAACAAGGTTTTCAGACGTTGGCCTCCTTCGATCTCAATTGACCTTCGTCTGACCCCAAAACAAATGGGATCATGACTGTATACTCGTTATGGGGAACCTACATTCAAAGTATGAGATTCATACAACCAGGTGGGTCGGTTACCCATGTTACCAGCCGAAATTCTGCCGAATATCAATTTTGTACTGCAAATTACTCCAGGAATCACCACAAACAATAGAGTTCTTGTACTTCGTACGAGGAAGATATCTACACAAATGTGGCTGATCGGCTACGAATTCTAGGAATTACCGTTAACAAGGCTCTCAGACCTTAACCTCTCCGACCTCCGATCTTTAACCTGACATCAAAACGATAGGGATCGTGCACCTAATATGGGGAACCCACATACCAGCAACAACAACAACAAGCTAAAATCAGCCAAAATATCAAACACTTCCCCTTTTTCCATACTTCAACCTGGTCAAAAGCATAAAGGATGAAGCGTTAAAGATTATCGCGCTAACGCCTAAAGTTTTCCGGCGGCGCGGAACGCGACGGCGGCGGCGGTCACACACCCAAAACCATAATATCCCCGGACACTTCCAGTGTCGCGAGGATATAATTAGCCCACGAACTTCTGTCACAAGACTGGCAGTGTTTGTGAGCTGGTTACAAATGCAGACCGGAAGCAAAAATTCCAATGTTGCTCCTTAAGATAGCGTGGAAAAACATTCCTCTTTGCGCAACTTCCATGAGTTCAGTTAGGGTTATGCAGGCTTTATTGACTTTGTTGCTTAGAGATATTTCAATAACTGAGAGCTGCGCGCTGTGCACCTGTCACGTGTACCTAACAACCTTTCTCAACCCCGGTCTGAGAGTGAAGTGAATTGTGTTTTCCTCCATGTTTCACTGGTGGTGCGGGGGTGAGCGTGGTCTCTTGGACTCTATACCCTGTATGGATTGCATGAGCAGCCCAAGGTGAATCTGTTGGGTTCTCAAGTGTTATGAACTGAAAAAAAGAACAGTATCCGGTGGATTGAATCATGGACAAAGCCATTGAGTCGGTTCAAGGTGTTGAGTCTTCCTGTACATCAGCAGTGTTTTGGGGCTCAGGTTTCTGGTGGGAACAAGGATTCGTCAAGTTACTAGGTAATAGCGTTTGGCCGTTATATTATGTGTGCAGATATTTTCCAAGTGTTTGGATCCAGTGCTTCCAGTCGTGCTCAATCCGAGTGAGGCAATGAACGCTTACTGTGGGTTTGAGACAATGTGGCGATTTCGCCATGAGTACTTCTATTCGCCGAGTCATTGGTTACCTTTGACAGGACCCCAGGGAGTTCGGGCAGTGGAGATTGCCAGTTGTTGGATTCGCGACCTTCCTTCTCGATTGAAGATTAAGGCGCGAATCTTGGTGAACATGCTGCCCATGTGAGTTTTGTCAGCCGGTTGCCATGCACATGGTATCAAGTCATTCTTACCACAATATACTGAAAAAAGCGACATACCCAGGTTAGTAACCCGAAAACGTCATGTTGTGAAAGTTGTAAGGACCTGAATTAAAATTTGGTGATTATTTTTATAATTATTGGAAATAGGTATAGGCCACATTATATTAGTAGCGCTAACATATCTCAATGCTATCAATTTACTCCGTTTTATAGTAACAGGTTAGAAAGAAGCGAGCTGCTTATTACACAAACCGTGATGAGGTTTTCCGTCTTGTGTTTAAGCCCTGGTGGTGATACCCAGACAATGGAGGAAAACTATAAATAATGCTCTTCTGCAATCCATTCCAGTGATTTACAGAAATAAATCAATACTGGAGTCGATGTAACGGTCTGCTCAGCGAATAAGACGTGTCACTTTTACTGTAATAAATACAATAATATGAACGCCTTATGTTCTATATTGCCGCAAGTTGTTCGGGTTAACAGGCTGTGGACTGTTTCGTTTAGCCGGGATGTAGGCCGGAACGTATACGGAACATGACTAGAGATCGATACACCCAGTATTGACCGAAACTTGATTAATGACATCTAGTAGAGAGTCAGCCATGATGTTCGACGACCCATTCTTGGACTGCCGACCTCGGTCAAGTTCGACCAGTAGAAGTTGGTACAACTGTTGATCCTTTGACAAATGTCAGTAGGTAGGTAAGTGTTGGTATGTGTGTGTATGGGATTACCTGGCTATACACTCGACCCCACTTGGCATGGATAAAGCTCACACTTGGTTGTGGTTCCCTCGTGATGAGCGCATGAACCACATTGTAAATCACCGGTCATACGAGGTCACTAGAGGTCAAGAGTCTGAAAACCTTGAATTGTGGTTCGATTCAAGTTGAAATTTAGAGTACAGCTTTCTAGGGGAGTCCAGGAACCCTATTGTCTTTGGTCGGGATCAGCGGACGTTGTTAATCAAGAATAGAAATTTGGAAAATCAATATTTTGATGGAGGGTCTACGTCCTGTGAGGATAGGGATGAGAAAGTGGGCAGGGAAATCATGTTAATACATTCATCGAATATTCCTTTACACCATACTCAGTTCTGGCAGAAGTGCCAACTGCCTTCACCGTTAACGAGTTCTTTCGTGGTATCTAATGCCAGGCGATAGAGGGCAAAGGACCGGTTACATATAAGCCATCAAGGCAGGCTTTGGGAAGGAGAATAGAGACCGAGGTCACCAGGGAGGGCTACAGAGCTCTGTCGTCAAGGAGGGGCCCCTGATTGTCTGGGTTGGCAGCCATAGGGAGGTCAAGGCAACCCAGCTGTTCCCCGGGACCCGAGTTGGCCGATACACCGGAACTCACCTCAGATACGGGGGGCTCTCAGCTGAAAAGGGTTACCCCTTCGTCAGGCCTAAAGCAAAGTATAGGTTCGTCCGTATTCGTCGGAACAAATTATAGACCAAGTGGATTTAGCAAGTGTACCGTGTTCACACTTGTAGTCGATTCCTGTTCTTGATTTTCTTTCGGGCCCCGTAGGCTGATTGTGTTTCATCAAGATTATTATGTTCAAGCTCTCGAAAAAAATACACAAATTCATAGGTGACTGTTTCATAACTATAGATGAATCTGATTTAATCTAAGGATTTCGATGAAAAATTGATAATTGAGTAAAATTTACAATTATTATGTAAATTCTTACACACTATACTTATGTAAGAAAAAAAAATCACTCAAGCGTTATATTACTTGTCCGTCACGTGAGTGCTGGTATAAGTTTCCACTGACCAAAATCTCCCTTTGCAAGGGGAAACTCGCGAGCCACAATTGATAAGAGACATGGACAAAGCATGAATACTTTGACTGCGTCCTTATTGTGTCTCTATATCATTATTGTGCTGGAACGACAGAAAGCTTGGGCTGAGTTATATTCTATGCCGCTTCAGGGGACCATTAAAAGCCAATGGTCTCGTGTTACGAATGGACTTGATTTGGTTTTTCTATTTATTACATTATTGTAGCCAAACCTCCAGACCGAATTTCGACCCATGGCAAGAACCGCCCGAAATGATGATGAGACATGATTAGTTGTCCGCTAAATTCGTTGTGTGACATCACGGGGGGAAACCGGGGAAATACTTGTAAATGCAAGTCAATGCAAAACATAAAACATAGAACCCTTTACAACGAACTACGATGGAATCCAAATGACCCTTTCACAAAATCTTTCACAGATATTAGTTGAATAATACTTTTTTTTTCTAAGCTAATACCTATTTTGTCCCTCAGTATTCGAGTGCAACAATGCAGCATTCACTGTGTCCGAGTCTATGGGCGATCTTCCCCCCCCCACCCCGGGAAGATGAGCTTCCCCAAAATTCCCAAAACGTAAAATGGGTAAACTCAACAAGACAATTCTAGTAGCTCCAGATTTCTTTGGGGGTGGGGATTTGTTAGATGTCCTTCGCTTGTGCTGGTTGAAGGGAAGTGTCACATCATTTGGTTTTGATTCTTGTAAAGCGAATTAAACATTTTTGATTTTGCGCTATAAAACCATCTGTGTAGTAAACAATTAAAAAAAAAATATAATAATAATAATAATAATAATAATAATAATAATATAATAATAATAATAATTAATAATATTATAATATAATAATAATAATATAATTAATAATGACCATTCGCCTTTAAAAGTGGTAATTTATCCAGGCATTAGAGGTCCGCGCAGTTGGTATTGTATTGTGGAAATCTAAGTTCTGGTCAATAGCAGATAGGTGTCAACTTCTGAAAAGAAGGTATCGAGATTGTTAGTGCATTTTTTGTTGTGCATTCTTATCGAACTGAACTAGGCTTGTCAATATCAACGTCTCTTTCGGAGATATGGTGTAAGTCTCATTTGTTATCCGAATCATCCTACTTGTCGCCGTTTTCTACTCAATTCTAGTGAGTATCATGCCCAGCTATCTTGACAATACGCCTTCCTGATAAAGTGAAGCGAACGCAAGTCTTTGAAAAAAACACTTTCTTCAAGCTAACTAGAACCTGTTCTTTTTTTTTAACTTTGTGCTTTCTTCGGGTTTTTTTTTTTTTGGTCCACTTGCCCAAGACTAAATTGTATTGATAATAATTCTCACTGTTATTGTCATTATTTATTCTTCTGTTTTCTATCATGGAACAGAACTGTTGAATACCCTGGTATCTACACAGTCACGATCCACCCCACCCCAGGACTCGACAAAACTCGCTGAACCAGTCACGATCGGAGTCGGATGGACCCCGGAATGTCCGAAGTTTATCTGGTGCAAGGGTAGGCGTCGCTATGCAACGTGGGAGCCCGCGTTTTACCCTTAAAAGCACGGAGGACGCCGGTCTGTACTCGATCTCTCGCCCAGGCAGGGGCAAGAGGGGATTGGCTGCTCAATTCTTGTCATTGCTGCCAGTAAGTTCGAAAGCTATCATACCATGCCTGTAAAATCGCAAGATATGATATATATAACTAATTGCATACACCGTCTAGGATCTTATGCAAAAAACGACAAAGCGAATGTAGCCCGGACGGGAAGTTTGTGAGCATAAACTATCCAAGGCTGTATGAGGAGTTTTGCTTTTTTTGAAACCCTGATTTTACAGGACGACCGAACTCATATATATTGGCAAAAAATTATCCTGTCATAACCCTCCCACCTCCCCGCCTATCGTTCGGTGGTTTGAGAAAATACAAACAAAGACAACAAATGTCCGCATTTACTTTGCAATTCTGGGTCGAATGATGTCACTTTGACAATAACGGACTGTTAGGATCGTTAGAAACCGAAAATCGTCATCATTGTTTGACCAAGAACAGTAATACAACAAAAACTAAACAAAGAGAGATCGATTTGTACAACATGACATGTATGTAGTTTCTTGAGAGACAATGAAATGTCTTTCTAAATTAATATACTACAAAATAATTCAGGAGTAAAGCCTGGTAGCTCAGTCGTTTGTTTTTTTTCTTTCCAGGGCCCGGCAATATCTTCATTATAGTCATTTCTCTACAGTAGCGCAGGGAGCGGATCAATCAGGCAACGGGGGAATGCCGCCCCCGGCAAGAAAAGAAAAAAAAAAACAGTTAAATACTTTTTTTTCGTCCCCATGCACAGTCACATTGAAAAGTGAAAAATGCTTTTTTCGCTATACAGTACCTCGCACACAAGAAAAATCCAGAACATAAATGAGATGGCTGAGATCCCAATATAATACTATATAATACTATAGCAAGCAGTTTCGATGCACATCAGGCGACCTCGGGGGTCATTTTCTGTGTTTTAAGGGGGATTTAATTTTAGACGTTCACTTATCGAACTTGCCAGAAAAAACCGGTCAAATGCAGTTGTTCGTCCTCACAATTACATTGAGAAGTGACAAATGCTTTTCTGTTAGATCGTATCACTCATACAAAACAAAACAACCCCAGAACATACGAGATGACCTGAGATCGCGATATAAATAAAGCTATAGTATAAGGTTTCGATGCACATTTTCGTGGGCTTTTAAGGGGAATTCTATACGTTTTAAACTAGCCATGTCTGACTAACCCTACCTGAGATTACATGGCATGTGTGTAAAAAATATTCACAGGAAACGTTCCCGTTCAAGGTGAATCAACTCATGAAAAAACATCGCACATTCTCCCGCCGCTAAATTATATTGACGTCGTCATAACATCAACAAGTTGCTTTGCGAAAAGTCGCTTTGTGAGGAAAGATGAGGCGTATTCCAGCTGCCCTATCTCTCCTCGACCAAGAAGGTAGGACAAAATATTCGTTATCATTTACTTGCAGATAATGATTTGGCGATTTTACTCTTTTTTCTCACAGTATGTCCAGAATTCCTTTATACTCTGGCAAGGCGTTTGTACCGATTTTGGCGGCTGTTTGAACGGCGGTGTCTTGAGGGATGAAGCTGGAATAGAGATCTGCCACTGCCCCCCTTTTTTCGCCGGACATCGTTGCGAATGTGGTAGGTTCACGTTTACACGAGTGTCACGTGGATTTTCTCCTTTGATGTGGCGATCATTTGGACTCACCCTGTTCTCCTAGAATACCTTTCAGCTCTTCGATCCGAAACTTTGACCACTATGACCATTCCTATGACCACTTGTATTGCGGTGGTTACTGAAAATATATGGGCGATTACAAGCTGCAAATCTCACGTGGATCAATTTATTAACCTTCTTCTCTTTTCTTTTTTCGTGAAAGGATTGCAACTGAAAACCAATGTCTGGTGACTTTCTATCTTGTGGTTCCAAATATGGCAGATGCCTATATGTGTCCTAAATTGAAGATGAATTATGATGAAACGTGTAGTCCGTGGAATAGCCTTTGTAAAAAAAAATCAGTTTATTCAAATTCCTCAAGAGTCTGATAGACACGCGAACGTACACACGCGCATGTACTAACGGACACCTTCATGAGTGCTTCTCATAGCTGGACCAACCAGCCAGCACCCATGAGTACCCCACCGTCGATTACCTTTTTTCACTAGCTCACAAGTTTCCGTAGCAACGTCATTTGGAGGCATAGCTGAACTTGACGCCCGCACTCGCTCGGGTGTGAAACACTTCCATGATCACGCGTACCGAGAGATTTTTTTTTTTTTTTGGGGGGGGGTTTGCAGTCGGAACTCAAGGGAAGTGCGCCATCATGAATATCCTCTTCCTTCCTATTGGCAAATAAGTAGCCTACAATTTATGGGAACCTAGAACACAAATGCGCTTTTTTTTGCAATCTTGCTGCTAAATAACAGCTGCAAAACCTCTACTGACCTGCGTTTTTTGTGTAAAAAATCATTGATCACTTGGTCATGGATAGGGTTTTTCCTAAAGCCTCTTTCTGGCCCCCCGCCCCCTCCCCCGTCCGGGGTACGCCACCTGTCATTATGAAAACGAGTTTTTGTTTTTCCGTTCGATTTGATTTGATCTGATTTGATTTGATTTGATTTGGAATAATCAAACAAAATCACGAATGTCAGACACTATCGAAAGATCGTCGTCGATTGTGTCTTTTAAAGAATGTGAATTGGGCTATACATTATCATCTTCCGTCGTTTTCAGAGATGGGTAAATACAATACAAACACCCTGGATTCTGATAGTTTCCACGCTACCTGCATGCCTTTTGTTCTAACAAGCAAGTCTGTCCGGTTCATATACACCAGGTATGGGCAACCCTCTTTTTTTTTTATCTGGGGCCAAATAGCATTTCACCTCCAGCCTGCGGGCCAGAAAGCCGAAATGCTTAATGATCCCTTGATTTTCCCTCGATATACAAGTGTTTGTCCTACTGTTTTCGTTACCAACTTTCCCAGACTCTGGTCACCTCAAATGACAAGTACCTGCATCAAAGCATCATGTATTGTTCTCATCTTGGATTCATAGCTCACCCACACACGTCACAACATTCATACAGACGGTACAGAGTTCGCATACAATGCCAGGTATTCCTCCGAAATCAATGATAAGAAATCAAATGTTCATGTGTCGATGATTTCAACTGTATATTACCTGTTTACTGTATTGACTTGATACTAAAAAACAAAAAGAATACATTGTGAAGCGTTGAGTGACATTATGCATCACTGGACGGTAGGTAGTTACCTGTTGGTCCTACTGATTGTCAATGAGAAGACTGTGCTTGCATCTTGCTCGCGAGTCCAGATATATTTGGACGAGTCGATGAAAACAGTCGACCGCTCTTGTTTTGTTGCAGGTGCTGGTCTGTCAGTCGCGTTCTGTGATCTGATTTGGTAACCTTTTCATTCTGGAGAAGAACCGTTCACATTTGTATGTGCTTCCAACTAAAAGAACAGAGCGTCCACCCAAGTCTCTTAATTTTTGGGTAACTTCTCCTCTCTGTCACACTATCTTGTAGAAATGCAGCAAGTCGTTTTCCCCCGCAATGACTTTCCCGTTGGCATACCTCGTTCTGGATTTCATCAGATCATCTCCATTTGTAATACCGCAGTCGCTTGATATCGCGCGGTGATTGACTGCCGAACATAGTGTCACTGTAACTTCCTGCTGCCAAAAGGAAATCTTGAAACGGGCAATTGCAATTCGCAATTAGGTTTTGCAACCTCCTGTTTGTACTGTTTTGTATAGCCGTATCCAAGGTCACTCACAGTGGTTAGAGTGGGGAATGTGTTGTGTTTCCTCTCCTGATCTGGCTCTTCCCATACCTCAGTTTATTGGCAGAACTGACGATGTGTCCGAATAGCTCGTGCACGAACTGCCCCTCTCGCGTAACTGACTGTTCAGGTCGTTCATGTGGTTTGTTACATCTACCAGAAAAGCTAAGTCCCGCAATCCAGTTCGGATCACTAATCCTCCACGTGCTCCATATCTTCCAAGAAAATTCTGATCCTCTTCACGAAGATCAAAAAGAGCCCTTTAGCGCGGCCCCGACTAGCCAACGTACTTTCGCAATGGAATGGAGGTCTTCATACTCCGAATCAACTTCCTTCTTTCAAAAATTCTTTGAATTGTCTGTGTTTCAGAGCCCCTTTCCGAATTTTGTTGACGCATGCCACAACCACTGTCATTACATGGGCCATTTCACTGATTTGGCACAGAGATGCTCTTGGATGCATGATGCGTGATTAAAATGTTACTTTTATCTGGAATCTCGCCCAAGAGAGCTACATATTTTCTGATACAGCCCATAGTCCTAGGAGTTCCACCACGCAGCGGCCCCTCATTCGCTACCCCGCAAGAATCCTCCACCTCAGGCCTATTTCTCAAACATCTTCAGGAGTTTCATTGAAAATGTCTTGGTCCTGTGGGTCTTGGTCTTCCATGGAATGCCATTCAATTCCTCTGTTACATTAAAGTTTGGTCTATGCCCCTGAAAAAAAATTGCAAGCTGAGCTGTGTCGCTTGCGTCGGTGGATTCGTCCATTCCTAACGACAGGTGCACAAAATCCTTCGGCCTTTTCCTCGTATCTGCTGATCAATGTCATCATTCATTTCCTCAATTCTCCTAGCGATCGCCTTCGTGATACCTGACCTCGTTAACCTTTCTGATCAGACTGTGCTTCTTATCGAGCAGCCCCACCACGTCCACCAGACACTCCTTAACAAGTCCCCATCGCTGAAGGGTTTCATCGTTTCGCAATTGGTCTGCGACAACGAAACGGGTTGGTTTTCTGTTATCTCGTTTGTTTGTGCCGTTGCTTCCCTAAGACATTTTCCTGTCACGCCACTTTCGCGTCAGTTTTTTCTACTTCATGTGCCTCGCTGCGTCGTCCAGATCCGCATATCTGGCATTATATCGCTCATATAATGTCGTTTAATATTGTATTCCTTTATGACTGACACGGTTTCATGGCACACCAAACAAAGTGGTACGTTTTTCAATGGCACAAAATATTGGGAGGTCCATTTCTCCTGGACAACCCGTTTCTCTGTGTCAACTTTTCTCTTTTTCGAACCATTGTGCCTTCATTTTACGGCGCTGCCGGCCTTCTGCATAACTTCGCTATCGCGGTCTCAGTTCCGCGAGACTAACTAGTTACTAGTAACCGTTTCCACATGTACGACATTAATTGTGTGATTTATTCACTTCAATTATTGATCCTCAAACTGGATTAGCGTAATAACGTATGCGTAATTTCGAATTCTGTGGAAACACAACTACATATTTGGTAGCCTGGAAATGGTTAGTGTGTAAGTTATTATCATTATAGAAGTTTTCGGGCCAAAGTTCCTCGTATATCAGCTCGCGGCCGGATACTCGTGTTCGCCGTCAACTCGTTCGCGGGCCAGAAAAAAATGATCTCGCGGCCGGATTTGGCCCGCGGGCCGTAGGTTGCCCATGCCTGATATACTATCGAGCCATAGTATCGGCGATGGGTATTTTCACCACAGTGTGCCACTTTCTTCCTGACAAGGTCCACGTTGCCGGACACCGATACGTACGATTATGCAGCCTCAATGGTACCCCGGCAAAATGTCCCTGAATCCTGAACAATCCACCCCACGGACAAGGGGAGTCACCCAGTACTAGCACAGAGGTTTATGGGGATTGTAGTCCCGAGAAGGGGAAATAGGGTGGGGGGGAACTTGCAGTTAGTTCAATCTCCATCCACTAGCAGAGGACCTCATCGGTCTGCCTCAACTTTTCCAAGTAGTGCCCCTTATTTCAAGTTTCATGTTGTCAACGCAGTGGGATGGCCTAATACAATGAGATTGAAAATCTTTGTACTCTGTACTGCATTATAAACCAAAGTATACATATCCCTAACTCATATTTCTCACCCAGAAGTAGACAGAAAAACTCTACTGAAAAAAGGGTAATGGAAAACGGCATTAATATCACCTTGTACCACAATGATACGCTCATCTTTCGACATATATTTGCACGTACAATTTTTTTTAGATCTCACCCCATTAATGTTCTCCCCAGGCTTTGATCGAAACTGCCTAGTGGGTTTGGGGATAGGCTTCCGTGTGACTCCTTGTAGGCAGTTCTTCTTGTCATAAAAGTGCATTACGGCATTTTATAACAGACTGTGCAACAGTTGGTTCCTGGATCCTTCTGTGCCCTGGTCAGCTTGGGCAAGCGGCCTTCGGGTCATATGAATTAGGTTTCCTTTAGCTTGTCCTGATCCTTTGTCTTGTATTTTTGTACGTTTGTATATATTTTGGATCATGGATCAATGAATAATGTAAAATGATAAAGGACAATGATACTGCCATACCCTCAGAACATGACTCTTTTCCTTATAACATGTAATATAACATACTGGCTACGCCACTGGCTGGATGCTATACCTAGAGCAGAAATGGGACGAATCGCACTTGTATCTTCAGGTTTAAAAATGCTGGTGACTTGCCATGATTGAGTGATTTGCTCTATTGAGTTTGTATAGTGACTTGTCTGAAATTATTACCGTGCCCTAAAAATAAGGCTGCACCAAATAGCAAAGCGGCTGACTGTTGAGGCACTGGGGCCCAGAATTCGCTCAACACTGACCAAGACCATATTTTTTCATCGCCAGTAAGCATCAGCCTTCGACAAAAACCCACGAATTTCCACAAAATTACATCAGTAGACCCTGACATTTCAAATTCCCATAAACAACAGCAACTAATCAGGACACGAACGCACAAACCTTGTCTTTATTATAGTAGGCTAATTTTCTCTGCAATAGCAGACAAATATTTGTGAAAGCCCAAAATATTAGTCTCATGTGTTGGTCTTGAAGCAAGATATCTCGCCATTCCTCTGATAAAGTCCACATTCTCTAATCAACACTTTTTTTTACTACAGTGACTATAGTTCCGCATCGCTCTGTTTTTGGATTGGTAATGTATAATGCGCAATCCCCATAGTGGAGACATTTTCCAGTTCAGCGCATATGCGACACCCGACTACCAGTGATAACAAGTCACGTGGGGTATCGACCTGCAAGGAAATTCCTGTCGCATGACTGCGATTACTAATATTAACAAGCCACCGAACAGATGTTTCCATTTGGGTCACTGCCTTTTTATTCCTTGACGAAAGTCCAGGAATGCTCAGTGAGTCTGTGTGAGTGCGTGTGTGTGTGTGTGTGTGTGTGTGTGGTGTGTGTGTGCGCGTGCGTGTGTGTGTGTGTGTGTGTGTGTGTGTGTGTGTGTGTGTGTGTGTGTGTGTGTGTGTGTGTGTGTGTGTGTGTGTGTGTTTGTGTGTGTGTGGGTGTGTGGGTGTGGTGTGTTTGTGTGGTGTGTGTGTGGTTTGTGTGTGTGTGGGTGTGCGCGTGCGTGTGTGTGTGTGTGTTGTGTGTGTGTGTGTGTTTGTGTGTGTGTTTGTGTGTGTGTGTGTGTGGTGTGTGTAAGTGAGTGTGAGTGCATTCAATGCTTGGGGTGTTGATTTTGGCATAGCTGCTAACTGTGACCGGTACGCTCCCCTCCCCACGCGTACTCAGGGCTTATCGGAGCATCGTTCGTATCGCTGTATTGGGCGAGCCCACCGGCTGATAAGGTGCTGGGAGAGTGCCGCGACCCCCACGTGGTCGGCTGAACCTGGCTTGTAAACACAATAACTCGACCCCATCTGGATGGATGAAGGTTCCCCATAGAGAGTACATGATCTTGATGTTTTGGCGTCAGGTCAAGAGTCATCTGAGGTCAAAAGCTTGCAAAAGTCTGAATAGCTTGTAAACACGATAAGTCCAGAATGTTTTGTCCTGCCAAGCCGAATTTGTATGCAGTTTTTCTAATGGGGCGTACACTACCGCTATTTTTGGTAGTCAAATTGATTAAGAAAACCAAATTTTTTTAAGGGGGGGGGGGGATTGAGAAGTTGTGAAAAAAAATAATTTGGGCAATTTTTGGTTTGGATAGAGATCATACTCGGTAAGCAGCTTCCTCATGATGAGTACAAAAATATAATTGTTTTGGGATCAGGTCAAAAGGTTGTCTGAGGTCAACATAATCCAATGCCTGAAAATCCTTGTGTTCGCGATAACTTCATACATGCCGGTCCGATAAAGCTGAAGTTTTTTTTCGCAACTTTTATATGAAGAGTACATGGGCTCTATTTTTTGTGTGGCTGGAGGCCTTCCTTGGTAATTCGGCTTCATTCGAATCGAGCTCATACTTCGTATTTGGTTTTTTCCCATATGAGTACATAATTCACTCTATATTTTTGAGTCACTCGAAGGTATCTGAGGATAAAGTCTGAAACCTTGTTAACACGATGAGTAAGAATGTTTGGTCTGATCAGGCTGTAATTTTATATAAGCTTTCTCATGAGAAGTCAAAAACCCTATTAATTTTAATGTAGACTAGGGGGTTCTTGGAAAATAATGGAAAAAGTGTGATAATCAATATTTTTTTTGTGTGCCAAATTTTTGGCTTTTTAACACGGTAATCGCCCTCACCTGATGGTCCAAGACAGACTTGGATGTGGGTTCCCCCTATTGTTTTACTTTGTAGCTGTTATTTCTGTGGTCATATCAAAGGTTACTTGAGGTCAACGAAGGTCAGAGTCTAAAATCCTTGTTCACACGAATGTCCGAATTCCAGGGCCCAATCATCAGAATCAATCTGCAGCTTTCTCTTGCTGGTTTAGTCTGGTATAGTCCAGCGGTCTCTCTAAGAGATGATCAAAATGGGGAAAATTTCGATAGTTTGGTCATTTTGCTTATGGCACGATAACGCACCCTTCCTTAGATGGATCGAGCCTCATACATGGTATATGGGTTCCTCATAAATGAGTACTGATCCCCATCAATTCGGGTTAGTCAAAGTCATTTGGGGTCGACAGCGGCCGCGAGTCTAAAAACCTCGTTGACAAAATAACCAGGTCCGATCATTCCGATCAGGCTGGCATTTGACTCATAACTCTTTGATTTATCGCTCCTCTTGAAATCACAGACCCCTATTTAAATTTCTCTAAACCCGGGGGTCTGTTTGGTGAGAAATTGTAAAATTCAATTTTTTTTGGTCAATTTCGGCTACCTACCACAATAAACTCGCGGCCCCGCTTGGATTTGGATATATCTAGACATGGTATGCGGGTTGCCACAGGAGTACATGATCCTGTTGTTGTTGTTGTTGTTGTTTGCTGGTTAGCTGTTGCTTCATCAGGTCAAATGTTATTTTAAAGAGTCTGAAGACCTTTTTTAACACAGTAAGGTCAATGTTTCTGGTTCTGAATCCAGCTGAAATTTTGGGTATATAGTTGTCCACATGAGCAAATAAGAACTCTGCTGTTTTCGGTGTAGCCTTACTCCGGGGTTCGGTTTGAGTTTTTCTTTTCTTTTTAGTCTGGTCCAACATTGGTTTATTGGGTCGGGTCAAAGCTTAAGAGGAGTGGAAGTCTAAAAATTTAATTAAAACGAGGGCTTGGTCCAATTAATGGTAACTTGGTACGCAGCTTTTTTGAAGGAGGAGTATATGGGGAGTATATCCTCCAAAATGGGGAGTATATGAAGCCATTGTTGTAGAATAAACCCTGTTTTCTGGGGGGGAGGGGTGAAAAAACTTATGAGAATGTTTCTATTGGGACTAATTTTAGCTTTTGAACAAGTTCATTTACCTCGCAGCGATGGGTGGGTCTTAAACTTGGTTATGTGGCTTCGTCATAATAAATACATGAGTCGACGGTGGGTTTGGTTAGGACAAGGGAAATCACTACGCCTTCTGGCTTGGTTACGAGTCACCTCACGTGAGACAATCGAGAAAATTGCCCTATGTTTATTACACGCCGTGGGCCGAAGGGGGGGGGGAGTATCCACCATCATCATCATGTATATAAAGGAAGCAGGTACATGCAAACTTATGTAGTTATTTTCTTTATTATTATTATAGTTGTAAGAGATGGACTCCGTTCGAGGTCTCAGGTTTCTGTTGGCCGAAGAGATTCGAACCCGTTGTATGCGGGGACTTACCGGGAGGCAATGGTCGCTGCCAAGGCTATCTGTTTTGCTTCGATGGCACTCGGGTGTAAGTGCGCTCATGGATGGCACGGGGATGCATGTGACAAACGTAAGTAGTTAAACGCAAAGTCCAGCCAAAAATATTTAAATGCAATATGATAGTGCATTGGAAATAGGGACAAATCAAATTTCTTGTAGTTCATAGCATGATCGGTTATAAAGTACAAAAAAAATAAAAATTATTAAATTATCACTGCTAAGTGGCAATTTTGCCAAATGGCAAACATTGATGACGTCTATTTACCAATTTTGCAAGAGAAGAAATATGTCTTAAAGGACAACTGCGGGGAGTTATACAGGGGCTGGATAAAAACTGAACGCGTCAGTCCTGAAACCGGAAGTTAATAGGACTTCCGGTACAGAAGTTAGAGTCATTTGAAGTGGGTATTTGGGAAGCAGGTAGGGGCAAGATCAAAATGCATCCCATCATGCAATAATCAATGATGCTCATACTTCCACAACCCTGCAAACAATCTTGTTCTATATTATGAAACTTCAAAGATATTCACTTCGAAATGAATTTAGTCTATGGGAGAGATTACTGTAGTGGGTTGGTAGGTGTTGATGGTACTTGTGAGGAGAAAGACAACAGAGCTTCTGCTAAAGTGTTGACTTATTCACAAAATGAAACAATCAACATACATAACAGAATTTACTGTGTTTGTACGCCTGTTGTGACGTCATGCGTTATTGCGCAATGGTTCTCCCCAATTTCTCTGCTTAATGGCCCAAATTGAAAGCCCATAACTCCACAATCGTATTGAAATGGGGGGGTTTGGACCTATAAAGATACAGTTTTCATTCTCCACAATATAACCCCGGTTGTATCTAAGTCTGCAGTGTCCTTTAACTTTCCCCTCATGATTGGCTAGATATGACATCATTAAAAAGTTTCAAGTTTGCAAAAAATCACCAAATTATATGAAATTGGAGGGAGCATATTCTCAACCGAACATGCTCTAAACCTGTAGAAGCAAAGTGATCTTGAATGTTTTTTTTTTTGAATGCTCTTTAAATTATCAAACACCAGGAAAAAGAGAGTATTGATTTGGTGGATTTTGCCTTTAAAACGTGATTCCTTGCAAAAAAAACGTGGAATAGGCCACCGGATTTACACGTTACTCGAAGCTCTGATAATTCGTAATAATACCAGGAGCCATGGGCATCCAGATCAATCTGAAGAAAGAAAGGAATCATAAATGTTTGACCCGTTTAACTTTGGGGCAAAACGAACCTTCCCTGGAAAATAGAAGAGTGGTATCTGTGGCGCTTGTAATTAAACTGCTGGTCTGATTCCCCCAGTAGGGGAAACGGACACTCAAAGGAAAATGGCGTATCGGGTAGTGAATTGACGAAATGAGTTTAGTCCGAGTCGATCGACTGTGATACTTTATCGAACCGGTGGCTGTTGTACTGGCAGGTGCGATGGGGAAGGGTCTGGGTCTCCACTTCTGGTTACGCTGTGATGCCGTGAAGTTTTGCATGGGTCACTGCATGGGGTTGTTTCGGGGTATTGCGATAGTCCGTCGCCCATTGTGAAAGTCACTGGGGGCATGATCTATGCTTTCCCCAGGTCCGAGAAAGTGGCGGATCCTGGTGCTCACTGCCTCGTTCTTTCGGGAGGACGTGAAATGGCGGCCCCGGGAGCAGGTCAGGATATGATACCACATGCTCGATATCATCTGAGCAAGTCGAGAAGTGAATGCGAGTTTTCTCGCTGGTGCCCATCCAGATCAATTCGTTCAGGGTTCCTTGATGAGCCTTATGGGATTTTGGGCAAGTAGAAATCATATCAAACAATTGTAACGTGAATGACGTTTCATCTAAATACATGCACTCCGAACCCTCGATCAATGATAGATAATACTGACCATAATAATCCGCAATCTTGTAGTGAGTCCATTATGCATTCTCAACTAATTGCTCAACTCGATCCCTCAATATCACTTGATTGTAAATCACAGGATGGATATCCAGAGTCGGTGTGATGTCAGTGACCAAATATTGTAAATTATCCAACTCAGTCCGTCTTCGGCGTTAACAGACCGACGGATGGATGCATGGATAGATATATAGTTCAATGTATATCTGCAATTTCCACAGCCTGTGCAAGGGAAGATGGGGAGTGAATGCGAACTGGAGTTGTCCGAATGGAATCTATGCGACCCTTTATCGGACCGAACGATTTTGGCGGTTTGTAATCTGGAAATTTGAAGACCGAGAGGATTTCTTCTCCTCCTCCTCCTCCTACTTTTCTTCTTCTTCTTCTTCTTCTTCTTCGTCTTTGTCTTGTTCTTCGTCTTCGTCTTCTATTTCTCTTTTATGTTCTTTTTTTTTCCTTTTTCTCGGCTTCGTCTTCATCGTCGTCCTCTTCTTCTTCTTCTTCGTTCGTCTTCGTATTCATGAAATTGGGCATTCATAGTTTGGTTATGTTAAGTAAACGGGGGAGGTGAGACAATGTCCCTGGAAAATTTTCAACATATATTTTTGGAGTAAAACACGATATGTTAAGCATAAACGGATCGCGTCAAAACAATAAATAGAGTTTGCTCGTATAATACATTTAGTTATATCAACAGTTCTTGATCAGGTCACAGGTCATTCAAGGTCAACCGGAACTTGTTTTCAGTCCGAAAATAGAACATACACTACACCTCTTGCAGTCCCACAAGTTTTCAGTCTGTCACGTCTTCATATCGAGAATAGAAAACAGTAGTCAGTAATGAAAATAACTGCGGGACGTAATTAAGCGAGGGTGTGTGTTTTTGAGTGCACACAGCTATTTTGCTGACACATGTGTGAGAATGTCAACCATTGGGAAGGGATCTTGGGGGCGGATGTTTCGTTGGAATACTCACAGCAAGTTTTGTGTTTTTTCAAGTCAAAATGGTGATTATTATTCACTGAAATTATCATGGACCTATGATGGCATTATGAAAAAAAAAAAAAAGCAAAGTGATCGTTATGATCATTACCTAACATAAATTATCAAAGGTAAGGCGAAATAGGAGCTGACAGCTGGAAATTTCCGAACGAGCCATTCCCGATTTACTTGGTCGTGTGTGTGCGCACGTGTGTCGTGGTGTGTGTGGTGTGTGTGGTCTGTGTGTGAGTGTGTGAGTTTGTCGGGTGTGTGTGTGTGTGTGTGTGTTGTGCGTGTGTGTGCGCAGTGATGTGTTATAAGTGTGTGTGTGCGTATTTAGTTTAGTTTAGTGAATAAGGGTACGGAAGGACAAATCCTCATAAAACGACCCCCGAGAGCACAACATCCCAGGAAAGAAAAATGACAAAACACTAAATGATTCGCCTGTGATTCATGAAAAATAAATCAAGACTGTTTTGAAGGCATTCACACTCTTAGACAGAACACATTTTCAGGAAGACAATTCCACGCACTGATCACTTGTTCTCTCTGGCGAGAAGAAATATTACGAATGTCCAATCTGCAGCGCTCTGCCACGAAGCTTGAGCAGTGGCCTCTATTTGACAGTAACATGGAAAATCAAAGAAGTAGTGGCAAGGAACGGCCATCGAGTCCATGGACAAATGTGAAAACCTGAATAAGTCTACCCGAATTCGCCCTCAGCTCCATGGTCGTTTAGACCGAAGACGCCTCACAATCTTTATCGTAGGATAAAATTTTTCAGACAGTCAATCCTTCTAGTTGCCCTCGCTGAACGTTTTAAATAGCTGCTGTCTTTTGCAAAGTGGGATTCCACACTTGTACAGAAGATTCCAGGTGCGGTCTACCAGTTGCTAAACAAGCCTTACAACAATATTCTATGTATCAAGGAAACTAAAGTGAGTTGATCAAGCCAAGAATCCAATTACCTCTTCTAGCAGTTCGGCACATGCTTGGAAGGTTTCTAGAAGAATCAAAACAAACCCCAAGGTCTTTTTCTGAATCACCTCCTGAATATTTTGGCCATTTAAAATGAGGAAGCGTTGCGATGTGAAAACCAACATGCATAAACTTTGAACTGTGAACTTTGAAAAAATTTGCCAGTCGGAAGACAATTTGGAAATTATATCCAGATCCTTTTGAACAATTTCAACATTTTCGAACGACCTACCGATACCTTGGTATCGTATGCGAACTTCTTAACCCTTAAATGAACAGAACCTTCAAGATCGCAATATACGCCAGAAAGAGTAGCGGACCGAGAACCGATCCCTGGGGAACGTCACTAGTGACCTTTTGCAAGAAAGACGACCGCCCATTAAGGACAACTTAGTTGTTTCCCTATTATGAAGCCACTCACGAATCCACTTAAGGACATTCCCCGAGCCCAAAGCTCTCCAACTTGAGAAAGAGACGCCTCAGGAGGAACCTTGTCAAAAGCTTTACTAAAGTCCAGGAAAAATTATATAAATAGCATTGCCGTTGTCGACAGAACATGTAAGCGTCAATAAATTCCACGAGATTAGTCAACACTAGAACGATTTTTCCTAAACCCATGCTGAGAAGCCATAATCAGGACTATTGCTATTGAAATAATCAAACCATATGATCCCGAATGCTTTGATTTCCATTACCTTGCAGACAACACTCGTAAGACTGACTGGCCTGTAATTACAAGGAAGAGAACTGTTTACCTCTCCTGAAAATAGGAGAACATTTGCTCTCCTCCAATAATACGGAACAATACCTTCTTGCAGAGTCTCTTAGTGAAAATAATAGCTTAATGGAAAGACCACTCGTCGGCCAAAGGATTTTAGTAAGAAAGGATAAAACTCCCGTCAGGACAAGGAGCTTTATAATATTGAGCTTTGCAGTTTCTCCTTAATAAACCACAGAGCGACCACACCATATTACATACTATGAGGAGAGAAACCCCGACAACTAGTGTCACCAAAAAATATCCAAGTTTCATGAGTAAAACAGACGAGAAATAAATATTGTGAACTTGAGTGGTTGTGTGGTACGACGTGTGGGTGTTTGTGTGTGTGCGTACGTGGATGTATGGTGTGTGTGTGATGTGTATGTTATTGACTGTGTGTGTGTGTGACGCCGGGCTGTAAACATGATAACTTGACTACCCTTATGTTGATGAAGCTAATACTTGGTATTGTTCCGATAATGAGAACTCTGACCTATTGTTTTGGGGTCAGGTCACAGATCCTTGTAAACACGATTAATTCCAGAACGCTTGGTCAAATCCAGCACACAATTTGGGTTGCATCATAGTGAACACAAGAAAACCCTATGGTTTTTCATAAATGTGGAAATGCAGTAGTGCCCATAATGAGCAGTAAGAATTCCGATTATTATTGTTCAATTGTGTATTTTGAATGTGAACTATATCGCTTATTCCACAACTAAACTTGAATGTGTCATAACTTAGAAAAAAAAAAATGAAGTTAAGCCTACCTCGCACTGTGTGGAGTCAAGGCCGCAACGCTCACGGTCACCGATTGCGGTCACCGCATGCGGAAATTTTGACCGCTCGCGAAAGCTTACTGTCGATTGCACAATCGATGTAATCTTTCGCGTGCAGTGCCGTATTTTTATAGGACACCACATGGAGAAAATCGCAGAAGAACCACACACACACAGCGATCTGTTCCAGTTCAAAGATATTGTGTGAATGCCTCTCTCAAGAACTTAAGGAAGGAAGTGAGTACACGCAAAAGCGTGAAACGGTACGACTTCCAGTCGCCCAACTTTCAATTAAATGATTGCACTTTACAAACTACGTGGGCCTAGCGGAATCCGGAAGAAAAAAAACATTGAACTCGTTCAAAACCTTGCAATCAGGAGTCGCAAGGCCTACGGCGGGTTGGCCGCTGCTGCAGTAACCATCTTGCGGTGAGCGCCTCACACCTTGCGTTCACGCGGGACTGTCAGGCATGACCGTGGGCTGTCGCAAGCTTGCAGGGCCAAATTCCGTACAGTGTGAAGCAGAGGCTTAAGATTACCGTTGCAAACATCTAAAAATTCCGCGTAATATCTATTGAGCTGACTGCTGGAGCCAGCGACGAACAACGAAAAAGTGTTCCGCCTTCTTGCGACGGATGTGATGTTTTATGTAGCTATGCAGCTAATAGTGTATCGGAATGAGGATAAGGGCTGTCGGAAATCTCCGTTCAAGATTGTTTTTTAAGTATCTGTGTGCATAAAATAAAATTTCCGTTTGTGTTGGTAGCAAATGGCTGATTGGTGAGAGAAAAATCGTTACTCGACTGGATTACTATACAGATCGTATACCAGTCACCACCAATCAGTCAATACAATATTAATTACGATATACTGTGTGTTTTTTCCGTGACTTCATACATACGGGCATTTCCCCTCGGTGTGCGGGCGATAATGCATATTTAAAGCTTCATTCGCATTTGGAATGGTCGAGAAACACGAACATCGAGATATTGAAAAGGAATGCATTCTTTGATACAGCATCTACAGAAGAACTCAGACAAAATTCACAGCCACTTCAAATCATTTCTATTTTGGTGAAAATGGTACAACTAATCCGCGAATTGCAAAAGCTGACAGGCCGTAACGACTATATTCGATCGTTCGCCACAGGACCATATTCCACGAAATTAAGAGCGCAGGACATGAATTGGCTGAATGGCTGAATGGAACTCTCAAGAAACAATACGAAGGCTGAACACACTGACTGATCGGCTAAGAATATTTTTTCACAAACAGAAAACTGATAACATTTTCAACAAATTAACCGTTTAATATTTAGAAAAATGCTGACCATTCCCCTTGAGTCCTATTGAACTGGCACCTAACTATAGGCAGAAAACTAGTTGGAAGGAGAAACAGTAGAGACATTTGGGCCTCATTGTAGGGTACAGTTGAGTCCCGTCGAGTCCAGTTGTTGCCCTCATCTGGTTGTGTTTCTGAGTATTATTGAACCAGACAGGAAGCGACCACTTCTCTAAGAACTGGAATGTATTGGGGAAAACGGTTAGGTCTTATCGGATTAAGTTGGAGTCCGTTCCGTGAGTTTCCACGGCAGGCATCAGTTAGGATTGCCAACTGGGTAGTCATCAGAAATATTATAATACGGATTGACCGATTGGAAACTCTGTTGAGACTGACATATTTTGCCATTGGTAATTTCAGATAAACCCTAGACATTGGGGTCACTCTTTTATAGGACCATTCTGAGGAACAGGATTGATTTTAGCCTGATAAGTGTAAGTTAATCTGAGTAGAATGTAAGGTCATCAAACTGAATTGACTATTCCTAGAATTGGCAAAATTTATTTGTTAGTGATTTTCCTATTTTGGCGATCTTGATATCTATCAGTTTCGATGTGACGTGCTTTCGACATTACGAATAAATTCGGTGAAATCATTGAGTTTCCTGTTGAAATTGGAATTACTTCTACAATGGTGACGCGAGAATGTAAACTTGTTTGAGTGAAATGGGAAGCTTCCATCAACTCGCTATGATACAACCCCCCCAAGTCAACAGTCGAAGAGACGCCATACTTGTGTGTGTAGTGCCGATGGAATGGGGCTTTCCAAACGAGAAGACTTTGTACCAAGTTTATTCTAGAATGGAACTAGAATGTTGATAACGTTTGCCCGGCAAGCACATCGAGGCCTCTTCTGAGTGATGTTCGGATTGACGGCTGATAATTGTGGGTTACTAAATCACGATCTAACAAGATTTGCATTCCCGGACGGCGACCAAGCTCGCAACTAGCATAAGCAAGCCACATATGCCCGGCCAACCTGGTAGAGCCACCCTATGCGCGAAGTAGCTGTTAAAGGCGTATTCCTATGCACGCCACTGGTCTGCCTTGAAAACAGCCCCTATTGCGCACAAGCATGCTGAAGCCGCCCCTATGGGAATGGTCGATTGATGTATGCCACAATCCAGCGTGTGTTCATTCTAGAAACAACAGCCCCAATGGTGCTGTATCTCAAACTGACACCAAATGAATCACGACAATCAAAATTATGTGTCATATGTGTGAGATCATGAAGTCCAGAAGCGCGAACCCCGGAGTTTCACAACAATTTGCCATGTTGCCGTGTCACAACTTTTGACCTTGATCTATAATGCAACATCTGTCTTAGAAGTCATTAAACATTGCTACTTAGTTAGGTCAACATCCACCGAAGAATAACTATTGTGAGAGAACAAGGCGTGGTGATCTGCCCAAATGTCTCGCACGCTTTGCAATCAGTGGTTTTCCATTAGAATGAAGCCAATGACTAGCTAACTTACCGTCGAGTTGAAGATGTAGTTGTAACAACTCTGAGAGAGAGACATTCCCACCCATTGGAAATGCCAATCGTAAAACTTGTTAAAATCTGGTCCACCTAATTAGCATATTTTATGCTGAACTTCTAGTACGTCCATGAACAGCCATCTTGATTATATGCCACAGTCAAACCACATCATTATAGCTTGAGGGTCATGGAGTAATCTTGCAAGAGGGTGAAACAATAAAATCTATGGAATAGGCAATTACTCATTAACAGGGGGGCGGCGGCACAGGGGGGCAAGGGGGGCGGTTGCCCCCCACCACCCCCCCCCCCCTAGGGGTTTGCGGCACGAAAAAATAAATTCGTTTGAACGCCAAGTTTTTAACGCACTTATTTTCGTAGGGGGCGGGCGCTCGAGCGCCTGCTCTATATATGGTACTACCACTACTATCAAGTTTGTCCCCGGCCCCATTCGACCCACCACACCCCCAATCTTCGTAAAGGGGGGGGACGTTCCCCCATCAAATCCTAGTGGAAAATAAGAATTGTTGTGGTGATAGTATTGAACTCTGGTGTAAATGAAAAACCCAATTTTTCGCGCTCTCGCGCGCGTGCCGTGTGTTCTTCGTCAGTTTTCATTGAATCCGATTGAGATCCCACGCATGGATCTAACGTACCAAAAAATCACGTGCGGATTCATACAAATCTTCGCAGATGGGGAGGTCACGTTCCCCCAATCACAAATCCTAGTTAATAGGTAAATGAAAAAACCCAAAAATCTTCCGCGTCACGCGCGCGTGCCTGTGTTGTCTTCGTCAATTTTCATTTGATAAGATTATATGCCACGCATCAATTTAATCTACCAAACATGAATTTCGGGATTCGAACAATATCTTCGTAGAGGGGGGGGGGGGGATGTTCACCAAAGACCCAAATGAAACGTTGTGGTGTTAGCTTTTAACACTTAGGTAAATCAAAAACCAAAAATTTTTGCGACCATCGCGCGCGTGGTTGTGTTTTCACTCAATTTCATTGATCCGAGTATAGCCCCCGCAGATATCTACTTGTACCGAAAAATAAAGTTTACGGATTAGAACCAAATCTTCAAGATGGGGGGGGCACGTTCAAACAATCACACTCCTGTGAAAGAAATAAAAAAAAATTGTGGGGATAGTGTTTAACACTTATGTAAGTAAAAAAAAAAAAAAATCCGCGCGCCTTTCGCACGCGTGCTGTGTGTCGTCGTCAATTTCTTTGACCCGATTGTATGACACGCATATATCTACTTGTACCGTTGGGTGCTGTCGATGTCAGAGGGAGGCGTTCATCAGTATTCGGCTGGGGGACGCATTACGGAACCACAGTTGCATCATTTACTCCAGCGGTATTTAGTAAACACAATCGGCAGTACAAAGATCAGTACAATCTTAGACTGCCGCAGGGGCACTGTAACTGAAAGGCCTACGTACACGATCGAGTTTTGTGTGGGTATGCTATCAGTTTATGCTGCTCGTCGGGAAATTCTCCCATCATGAAGTGAGGATCATTTTAAATAAAGATACCCATTATACAAAATGACAGGACAAAAAAAGCACGTGAAGATATTTCAGTGTCGATGAAACGGCCCAGAAGGCGATCTCCTTTCATCTGGGAGCTTCAGAAGGCCAAAAATTTTCTGGTACGCTCCGCGCACAACCTGTGGTGGCGCTCCGCTTAGATAGTGTCAATCATCAAGTTCCACCCCCCCCCCCTATTGAAAACCGCGCCGCCCTGCTCATTAATCTATGGTGATTGATGCCTAAATATGATTAGATCACCTACACCTAATTTGTTGCATTTATGTGATCAATCAGCTATAGCTGAAAACATACGAACAACATACCCATTATTGTTGTGGTGCTTTCTGGTTCTGTTGTTGCGCGTGTGCAGTGGACATGTAAGAATCTGTCTGGGAATGGTTTCACAATAAGTCTTGGCGGTGGTTGTAAACAGTCACATGGAGCATGAATCCTTTTGCGTTCTCCAGGAGTCTGAGAAAGTGTTCGGATCCTAGGTGCAATGATTGTCCTGTTGGATGCGAACCACGTAACATGGGGATCCTGGGAACATTGGTTTAACCCCTGCGTTGTATCATTACCACTTCGTGAGAAGAGTAGGTGAGTAATCCAAGATCAAAAAACCAGGATTCCTAGTGATGGCTTGAATGGCTTCCTGAATGTGTTGAAAAAGCTGTCATTAGAAGGAAGATCAGAAGAAAGCCTACTGGGCAGCAGAAATGATTTATGGGTGAAATTGTGTTACCCACCATGATGGCTAATAACCAGTAGTCGTTTTTTGGGTATGGAAATGAATCATACTGATAATAATCGCGGGACAAATCAGCTAGTTACTTGAGGAATTATCTGCAGGTTTAGCTTCAAAATTTAGGCATTGTGGTTATTTTTTTATGTGTTAATACAGCTATATTCCCTCCTCATAACCATAGATGGGCTGTTGTGATACAATAGCCAGAGGTGGAGATTACAGTGGTGGAGGCTGCGCATTGGCAATGGGTGCAGCCATAAGGCAAGAGGTGACCGGGCTGGAAGCCCTGAGGCCATGGCCATCGGCTTTTGGCAAGGGCCTCTGGCCCCTAAGGTTAACTTCTTTTCAAGGCCAGTCGGAGTGGAGAAAACACTAGTTAGTGTTGCAAGTGTAATTGTACTATGGCATTTTTCTACAAAGCATGGGTCTGTGACTACTGTGGCAAGTTGTATAAAATGAAGGCTACTGCACGGGCATGCATATTCCCAGCCTCATATGGGGAGAAGGGGATTGTTGTCAGGGTATCGTTTTATTGTACTTGATCCAACATTATCAGAAGGGAGGGTAACTTGTCTCATATTCATACCAGCACATTTAAAACACAAATACTCTGAAGGGGTAGGGGAATGGGCTGGCAAGATTTTTCGGGGAGGGTCAACTCATCCCAGCCATCCCAGCCTCAGGATGGGGGAGGCGATGTTGTGAGGGTATTTTTTCTATTGTACTTGATCCAAACATTTCAGAGCGGAGGGTAAACTGTCTCATAGTAATACAAGCATTAACAACAATACTTTCTGGGTAGGGAAGTGGGTTGGCAGATTTTTGGGGGAAGGGTCACTCATATCTATATTGAGAAGTGTTCTATACGAATCCTAAATGTATAGCGTGCCTACATATGCATAGGGAAGCAGGGGGGATGTGGCAGTGGGAAGCAGGAGGGGGGTGCTGAATTGCATTGCACTGTATATTTTACAAACACACTCATTCTTTTTCTTAATCCATATACGATTACAATGCACTTCTTCATTCTGAGTTTCCATCCTATTAATTTTTTCAGAGGGGTGGATAGCAAATGATTTCTAATTAATTACTCTTCTCTTGATGGGTTCATACTTACGCCTTTTCTAGCGGTAGTTTGTATTATACCAGAGCCTAGAGACTACCTAAAATGACTGTTACTCTGAGATTCGAAAATCTGAAGGCTATCCCACACTTGCCTGTCCATGCTCCACACACATTGCAGTTACTGCGGCCAGCTGACAATAAACATCGCATTGGTCTTTAAGGGGGGAGCGGGTGAAAGGGATCGAAAGTTTTTTGTTTTTTTAAAAAAAATAAAAAAAATAAAAAAAATAATAATATTAATAATAAGCATATTCCTCTAAATCATCATATAAGTGTCACAATATTGCACATTTTAGGGTTGGGGGTCATCTCCTTCATGGATTAGCCGAGTGTCAATTCTCTCCCTTCCACTTTGTACACCAATGTTTTATCCTAAAAAACTAAATTTCTCTCAGGCGACCACACTATAGGCTTGCAGTAGGCAAGGGAGAGTGTTAACTCGTCACTCAACAGACTCCTTCCAGTGGGCTACAAGCAAATCCCCAGGGCTATGTTCACAGCATCGATGTCTTTTGTTATTAATTCTGAACATGTGTCTCCAACATGTAGTTCGAGGGCAAACAAGGCACTTGAAAATTGAGTGGACTTGTGAATGGAGTTGCATAAACCTGTAATTTGGGACATCATAATTAGTGTGGTGGGAAAAATATGGGAGGGGGGGGGGGGGGGGGGGCGACCCCAGGTGTGGGTTGCAGGCTAATGGGGAAGTTTATCCCAATATGGGGAATAGAGAGTACAGTAATCAGGAAAATTGATTGATAGGGGGGTACTAGGGGAATTTTAGGTTTTTTTAACATTTGTTAATTTGGGGAATCAGGAGAAATCCCGAATCAGTGATTCGGGAAGATTGCAGGCTGAATGAGGGAACAAGCCAGTTTGGGGAAATAAAGAGAATACAGGAAAATTTGAATTTGGAATTCAAATTTGGTGATTGTGCTCCATGACCGAACATTAGCACTGAGCCGTGCTTCAAAATATGTAAAAGTATTTTTCATGTTTAACATGATGGGCCTAGACAAACATTGGACTTGAGCACAAGAAGTTCTGAACAATCTGATGACCACTAACCAAGGAGATTACATATAAGACAAATCAATTTGGAAATGAAGAGGCATTCAAGTATAAATGTGTTTAATTCCATGGATCAAAGTGGGACCTTGGCTCACAAGTTCCTGGAACACCCCAAATGTTCGACGTTAGAACATAAGCGGTACCGAATGTCATTACGTGCACCAAAACTTGAAAGAGGAGAAGCATTCTGCGTGATCCAATGATGGGCTCCAGGCCCACATGGGCCTTGGGTCCCAAATCCTAGGCACCATGAAGGTATGGCTCTTAGACGGTCCTTATGACCGAACATTGGCACGGTGCAACTAGATGTAGGAAAGACTATATTTTGCAGTATTCATATGATGGGCCTTGGGCACCTAAATTCCTGGACGAGCCAAAAGCCCTCTACTGAAGGCCATTAAGAAACGTTGAAGAAGACCAATTGAGGCTTGTGGGGTGTGGATGCATTTCAAGCACATTGTGTGAAAATATCATAAAAATGCGGTCCTAGGGCCCGAGTCAGACCGTGGAAAAGAAAATTTCAACCCCAAAAGTATGTGTATCAGACCATCATTATGAGCGGCCCGAAACATCGCAATGTGCAACTGAATTTCGTAGGAGATACAAGATTTTTGCAGTATTTATGTGATTGGGCCCTGAGGCCCAAAAAGGGCCCTGGACCCCAAAATTCTGATGGGCTGTCTCCCAAGGACCAGTACATGTAACTTGAAGAAAATCAATCAAGCTGTGGGAAGGATGCATTTAAGTACATTGTGTGAAACTTCATGAAAGGGGCCGACGGCCCAAGTGGGAATTGCCAAAAATTCTGAGCACACAAGTACAGCTGTCGACCATCATTATGATGGGATGTCAGCACTGTGCACTAAAATTGTAGAAAGAAGCATTTTGTGAAATTCCACTGATGGGCCCCAGGGCCCACACGGGCCTTGGGACCTATTCCCTGAGCACTCTGAAGCGATTGCTATTAGACCATTATGAACGAACATTAGCACTGTGCCACAAAATTGGTAGGATGACAAGTATTTTGCTATTTCATATAAGGGCCCCTTGGGCCCAAAGGTGCGGTCCTGAGTGAGACCAAAATCCCGAACACCCCGGTAGTCTCTACCCAAGGACCATACATGTAAACCTAGAAGAACATTCAATGAATCGTGGGGAGGAGATTTGCATTTCAAGTAACTATTGTGTGAATTTCATAAAAAAATGGGCCCTTGGGCCCTAGTGGGGCCTTGGACCAAAAAATCCTGAAAACCCGAAGGTATGGTGTTAGACATCATTATGATGAACATCAGCACTGTGCCACAAAAATTGTAGGGGAGATACATTTTGAATTTAAACATTAAATGGCTATAGCCCCTTCATGGGCTTGACCTTGACCTTCCCAAGGTCAAACATGTCCCAGGGTCAATGAAATTGGGTTAAGTTTGGTCCAATCCATCACAGAAGGAATGTTTGCGGAGCGAAAAAGGTAATTGTAACACACGGATAGGATAGATAGATAGCATGATAGATAGATAGATAGATAGATGATAGATAGATAGAGAGATAGATAGATAGATAGAGAGATAGAAGAGTGACATGCAGATTCCAATAGCTCAACAGCATAGCTGGTTCGAACTAAAAATAACCGATCAGATCGAAAAGGAGAATGGAGATTCCATACTTTGAGATCACATTGGATTCCAAAGCTTAGTGAACTGATGTTCCATATGCCCCATGCAGGTGTTCACTATTCCGAAGTTGACACTCGGTGATTAGAACAAGGCGATGCCCCCAGGCTCGCCTGGTTTTTTGTTGCGCAGTCAGTGTTGAGTCAATCAGTCACCATGCAAACAATTTCCAAGGCATTCCATGTGCGGCTTTTCAGATATGCATTTGACAGAAAGATTTCGCATTTCGCATGTCTTGAGGACTATTTGACCATGTCTACCGAAGTAGAACAAGCTTCGTGGAAATGTGACTGAAATTGTCTGACGTGTGCAAATGGTGAAATTAGACACAATACTCAACTTCCCTTGACCCATTTTCTCATTTTAAATCTCAGGGACCAATGGCTAGACTACACAGAAAAGTCTCATGGGATCCAACAAAGTTGAACATTTGCCATAAATGAAGCAAAGTTATAACACTGAATAAAGCCGGCGAACCTCAAAATATGCATGAAATTGTGCAAATTAGAGGTTGCAAGACGTTTCGCCCATTTGCAATTTCGCCCCATACAAGTTCGCCCCATTTCATACAGTTCGCCCCCAAATAAAATTGCCCCAAACACATTCGCCTCATTACAAGTTCGCCCCCCAAAGACAAATTCGCCCCAACTACCAGTTCGCCCCAACTACATTCGTCACTACAAGTTCGACCACTTTCCTCGACATAATGGCATTCTGTGATTCAGCATTCATTACCTATGGTTAGTTTCTCAGGCCAATTAGAAAATAACAAGCTGTAAGAATTCCCGGGCATAAACCTTGCGTAAATTAAGAGATACCGAGACAGGGCCATACTGCCCCGTCTGACCAAGTACTGATTATGGTAAACTAATCCACACTGGATCCATTCCCCATTTTTGGACAGTATGATCTGTGAGAAAATGAATGAAAGCAGTATTTTGCTTCAGATATGAACAAGCACTTTCCTGAGAGATATCCTGGTGTAATTTTTGCTCTTGTCAGCAATATTTTGGAAAGAAGACATAAATTCACCCCCCCAAAAACTCCTAATGTTTTTTTTCAATGAGGACTTGCCTTTAGACTAACCTGTGTCGGTATTCTCACCCAAAATGACCGCTATCTGCACTATAATCAATAGGGTTCTTGCAATCCCCATAAGCTACCTACCTATGTTGTCTTGATCAGACTAGCGTTCTGGACTACTCATGTGAGTGACTGAATGCCTCTGGGCTACACCAAGTTGGCAACTTAGAACACCAGCTAAGTACCTGCTAGTGTAGTTAGAAAAGTAGTTACAGTCAGGCTATGAATGTCCTTTATTCTCAGCGTAGACCTCTATTCTTGGCTCTCAATTTTTGATACCTGACTATCGATACTAGACCTTGACCCATCCTTCAGGTTTTGAAAACTTGAAACTTCGTGGGTTCGAAAAGTCTTCAACATATTAGAGTGGGGGAGCATTTATCCCCCACCCCCACAAGAAATATTGGGGGACATATTCGCCAGGATTGCGCCCATTATCAATGTGTACGTTCACTCCAACGGCACGCCTCCATGCGAGTCTGGTATATGCCCAGTTTCGTATTTAAGAACCAATGACCACTGTTGACCACTATGGACCATATACTCTTCATTGCCAACCTCCCGGCGATTCCTTTTACATATTTCGATTGAACGCATCATGTTCACAAGGGGTGTAATACACACAGGCACACTGAAAGGCAGTCCACACAATGTTGGTTTATACTTTTTCATTTTATACTTTGATTCGTACAGAAGCATTAAAGTTGGACGAAAATGAAGATGAGCTTCTTGTAGAGCATGAGCTCCAATTAAAATAAATATGACAAATATCGAAGTATACACTTTGAAAAGTTGAAGTAAATGAGGGGAGAACTATAAGCAGAAATCTATTTTGATAGAGTCAAATTCATCATTCCTGGCATGCACTCAATGTTAAATGAAGAGCAGGGCATTATGTAAGGAAAGTTAGCAATTGATCTAGTATTCATAGCACTGCTGAAAAGCTCTAATTCTGGCTAAGAATGAGTATGAATGTTATATTAATAGCGATAATTCAAAATCAGTGATAGTGGACTCGACTCTGGCTTCAAGAACCACCCCTTCAGGTTAGTGATACATTCCTCGGCTTGACCGCAAAAATCAGCAGCATCGAATGACACTCTCAAAGCATTATGGGCCATGTTTAAGTTCGACAGGACTTTACCACAGTAGGCAAGGGATACCAACATTTTGGCTCGACTAGAAACAGGTACCTTCTTAGTCCAGAGTCCAAAAAATCTCAGTTCACAAAAACTTCTCATGGGCTGAGATGAAGTAGGATTGATTATTGAAAAAGCAGGCAAACGTGGGCTATTTGGGTACAAGAGATGGTCACCTGTCTCAGCCATGCATAACAATAATGGCACAGACAATAAATAGCATCAACACCAGAACAAACTTGGGAACTTCAGGTAATGGTGGATGCCGTAAACCATATCACTGACTTTAACCTGGACCTTCTGCAAAACATAAGCAAATTGTTTCCTGCAGGATTTGTAAACAGCACTTCAATCCCTGTTTACTCCCAAAAGTATATGGATTACAAAGCAGGTCTCCATTAATTTAAGACCCAAACCATACTCGTCTGACCAAGGGTGATTCAGTGAAAATGGGACCCAGGCTCCATTTTGAGCGAGATGAGAATGTTAGTAGTAGGTGTAATTTCCATTCGTATTAGACATCGTCACAGCTCATGGGCACCAAACAGCGCTCACAGCATTAACAGAGTCAGGGCCCCAGCTAAACATCACCATGTGTCTGACTAACATGGGGTACGGTAAGTAGCCTAAAGGTCGGAATAACTATCTTTTCTTTTTTAGAGATATTAGTAGATTCACCGACCCCAAAAAATGGTAGGAAAGAATCTTGATACTCAACCTACTGCTCCATACATAGCTCACCATATCCCAGATGAAAACACAATCAAGTTGTTGTTGTTTGGCGTAGGTTCATCTAGAGTTCATCTTATAAAATATCGCTCATTACAGGCATTATTGGCCCTCACAGCTTGAGGTGAATTCAATGCCTCCAATTTGATAGAACCCACTTTAGTTCGCTCCTCTTCACTTGAATTGTAATTATTCCCTAACGTAGGATTCCAAAAGAGTTCCCTCTATTTTGGGCTCTGACCACACTCTGACAGGTAGGAGGTACAGTTGTGGAGAATAGTCGAAATAGATAACTTCTTGGACATTAGTTCACACAGTAGAAATGATATAGAATAAGATATATATTTCATTTTTTGTAATTATATCCATGCCACACAATATTCAATCATGTCTTCTGATTGATTATAAAAAAAAAATTGCCAAGCACACAAACCCACTAGAGCTGGAAGAAGCATACTTATCCTCCAAGCATGCCTATACCCTCAGAGGGCTAACACCATGAGGTTTGTGTCAATGTGAAAGTAGGTTCAACCTCTGATGAAATATAGGTTATTACGAGCAAAATTGAGCCTCTCATCTGTTAGTTAATCTTTTAGTTATATGCCCCAATACTTCTAGTCACATTTGCTCAATGCAGTAGTTAAAATGGCAGCTTCCGTAAATCGGGGCCAAAACATTGCCAGGTAACCCCCCTGCGAAACAGACAAGATACAAATATTCAAAATTATATTAATTTCACACTAAGCACCAGTGGTGGTAACACAGGGTAAAGAAGCAATCAATCGGTATGCTTCATTCGTAATGACCATCTCTACGAGAAGTCTACGCCCTTTATAAACACCCTGTTGCTTTGTTAATGTTCATGCTACATACCTGATTAACATACCATGGATGTACTGAAACCCAAACATGAATGACATCTGTGTTGAGAGAGAAGGATAGATCTATTGGCACCTCATCTTCCGAGGTTACATTCCTCTCCTTATGCAATCAACTATCAGCTTCACTAATAGCAAGACATTGCCATGTGAAAACCCTTCTGAAACCGACAATGTATGAATATCCCATTATATTCTTTCACATTAAAACTCCATGTGTGGAGAACACTATAAACAGGGACCATGCCTAGTATTGCTGGCCTTGGTTGTATACCAATCTCTACGTCTTCCATAAACACCCCGCTGCGTAGTAGAGTGTCCATTCTCAATACCTGATGGCATAGCTGAGTACTGAAACCAAACATGCAATGACATCTGTGCTGAGGATTAGACGGTATATATCTATTAGCACTTCCCACTCCGAGGCTACCGATGGTTAAGCTATCAATACAATGTACAATACAAAACAAACTCTCGCCAGATCCACTTTGAATATTTTCCAAGGTTCAACCCCGCACTGGTCTTCCGTTCTTGATACAAAGAGGAAACACTGTCTACTTCATCCTATGCCTCCCCCAGAGAGAACATAGCAATGGGATGGAAGATGTGATTCCCGTTTTTTTTTGGGGGGTTCCCCATGTAGATCCCCATAGCTCTGTAAAAGGAAAATGCAATTGTTACAAAAAAATGTTCATGAAGTACTCATCATAGGTCACTGGAAGACATGCACCAAAGTATTTATAATCATCCAAGTTCATTTGCCACGGAAGCGTTCAATCAAAAATACCATTCGGGTAAGAATTCCCCTAGATGACTGCTGACCCTAGATGCAGTTGACCAATTTCTAGTAGACATCATACGCACCATGTGGTAGAGCTACAGTTGTATGCTTTGGCTACCCTCCACCCCATGATTTGTAATATACGAAACATGCTTGTTTCCTTGCTTGGAGGATTGCCATTTATTCTCACCATGGGAATCAATTCCTCACACAATAAACTTTTAGTCCTTTCAAGACTTTGTGGTGACCTCTAGGGTTACCACCCACCGGGCATTGAACATGGTGCCCCAGTTGGTCAACGCTCATGAGAGAAACTTTCAACATAAGGGCCCAGTATGCCCTTCATTTCCAAGATTTCCCATGAACCAATAAATATGGTGTCCAAGTTTGAGTAGTATTTTCACAGCTCATATGCCACTCTTTAAATCCCTGTTGGTATCAATTGTACATGATAACACGGACAATTAGATGGTAATACAAGGAAAAAGCATCTTGACATACTTTGCGTTTTTTTTTTACATAATGGTCCAATTCCCCCTTCAATGACCTCGACCTCAAATCTGGACTCTCCATAGCCACCACAACAACTAGTCCATGATAACACTGACCGAAGGTATGATATTTAATTACCCTACTCAGTAGGGAGTAGTTTGCTCAAGACTGGATGACTCACTTTGCAATCCAGAAAACATCGAAGGTTTATAGGCTATAGCCTATAGCTACTACTAGAACTACTCCACCTACGGCCGACGTGACCCCGACATCGAATCTTGTAAGACTGTAAAAAGCCTTTATATGGTAGTATGAGAGACATGCGAGGGATGACTATCGCGCAATTCAGCTCCGTTTCAACGTTTCAAACTAGCCTGTTGAAACAGGGCGTTTGCTTTGTTCACCTCGTATCAGCCTCATTCACTCATATGTGCAGGATGGACCCTTTTTAACCAATACGGTGATTTGGCTAAACAAACGCCTGTGCGACTTCGTTCTGCTCGCTGAATCATGAGCGGAATCAGGGGCTAGTGGGCGGTGCGACGTCAACGTTGATTGCGCAATCGGCATTATTTCTTCACAAGCTACGGGAAACGACCATTGTCTGCTGGAAAATACTTTATTGATTGAATTGTCAGTATTTAGACAACCTCCAACCACAGTTTCGGCATACGTTAGCTGGATATTTCTTTTTTATTTGCCCATTTGAGGATTATATTTTTCCGAACGTATGCGGCGATACCAAACAAGCCGCAATACGCCCTGCGCATAGCCGAAAAAAACAGTTGCTTTCGCTCTCAATTTAGGCTTCAAATGAATCAATCTGCGATATAATTCATTTTCGGTTTGTGTAAAATGTTATGAAGTCTCCTGTAGGCATTTCATGACCTATCTATTGGGCGATTTTCCGCGGAATTATTCAGGGTTGCTCACATCTATATCAACGCCCGTTGTCCTACTGATGACTGACAACTATGTCACCTGAATTGTAATAAGCAAAATCCCAATTTTCGGGATTTGTCACAACGAAGTCTGCAGCGAATGTTGGTGATATTCGACTGTGGAATATAACAAAGTGCGATAGCCCCTCTATTTTAGGACCGGCCTTCTCCATTCGTCGCTTTAGCAGGCTACTTTCAAACCAGATGTTCATCTCCATTACGCCGTACATTGCCAATAGGCAGGGGAGTTACAGGTGAAAATTCAATTAAACTACGATCTACACGCGGCCTGCGTGTATGTAATGCGGGCGTAATACAGTTACCATTGACAACGCTTGAGAAATGTTGTGTGTTGGCCGCCTTCAGATTATAAAAGCAGAAAGGAAGCGTTCAATTAGATGACGGTGAGAGCTACACCACTGAGACATATGTAAAACTGGGGAGGGTTGTAATACGCAAAAAGCCAGGCGGATTGAAAGACACAGTAGGCTTTACATTAGACTACAGTAGGAGGAACTTTTGCACCTGTTTACTCTTTCTTCAATCATAGCTCAAACATCCCCACCCTTCAATGACCTTGACTTAAATCCCTGTTCAGTAAGTAGCACTAGTCCATGACACACTGACCAATATGATGCGTTAATCAACTTCTATTTTTAGATTTCAGAGAAAAAGCATTTTACAGATTCAAAGATAGGGCCCATTTTGCCCTTTCCATTCCAAAGATGTCCCATGGGTCAATAACATTGTGTCCAAGTTTGAAAAAACTTCAACAAGGAACAAACATTTCATAGCCCAAGAGCAAACATTTACAGGACCAACAGACAGATGATAGGCTGAGTGGTAGCCGCATTCACAAGAGCTAAACCAGGAAATAAGTGGTTTGAGCTAATACGCACAATGGGTCCATGTTATCATCCAGGAAACACAAATACCGAGTATGGGCTTCATTCATCCAAGGCCTATGGGCAAGTGATCCACTTACAACAGTGTTGGCAAGAAGGGAGGAAAGGGATTTCTTCTTGTAATTGCGAAATCCCTCCCCCCAAAATAGTCATGGGGCATTCCCTCCCGAAACATCTGGGTTTTGGGTTGATTGTAGTAATGTCCATGTGAGTCCTCTCTTCACTTCTAAAATCCCTCTTAAAATAAATCACAGAGAGGAAAATCCCTCCTAATCTTACGCATTGACTGGGGCGAAAGGCTGGGCAGCTGCAATGGATAATCTATGCTTGTAGACGATTCTTGGGTGTCGTATAAGATGAATCCTCCAACAATACAACTCCACCATTACTAACGATAGCATACAAGCCAGGAGCCTCCTATAGCGCAGTCGTCACTGGTAGAAACATGCTTCCTATAGAGGAGACAATGAAAATAAAGAAAATGGGTGATGACAGTTGATTTCATATTGATACTGCTTGAGTTGGTACTGCAACCCTGAGACCATGACTGAACAAGGTCGCAACTGCTAACGAAGATGACGTTATAATATTACGAGAATTGCTGCTGTGAAGGTCCTCACCATTCATTATCACATCTTGAAACAAGGAATGATTTTCATATCACACAGTATTAACCTGTCCTAAAATATGTAATTCTCTCGCTATAATATATAATTTTTCGCTCATTCCCATTAGAAATCACAGTGACGCAAAGTTCCAGATTGGGGCCCCATGCAGGTTTTGTTATACTTCACACAATCCCCCTACACTGTATCGTGGTTCAAGACTCCCATCCACCTGAACAAGAGAGTACGTGCAGCTGAGAATCTGTACGTCCGTGCTTTACCCTAACACACAGCGATGAAATTTTTCACAATTCTAAGTTCCTCAACACACACGCCTGTTGTGACCTAGCCCTGGTCAATCCATTGCTAACAGAGTGGTTACACAGTTTGGTAGAGCGGCCGCTTTCCACCACACCCGGTAGGCGGGGATCGAATCCCGGGCGGTTCATACCAAAGCGTTAAAATGGGACCTGTTGCCTCTTCCGCCTTGGCGCTCAGCACTGAAGGATAGACAGGGCCAAAATGTGGGGTAGGCAATCTGTGAATTAGTTGCCGTCGGCGTGTTAGTACCCCCTCCTTCACATGAAGTAACGCAAAGGCTCCCTTGTTCCGTGGTATCCTGGTGAGTTTCGCCGCTGACAAATTCGTGCATATAGCTCGGTCCCACCCTTGCCGGGCTCGTATAGGTAGGGTCCTTTGTCCGGCAAGTGATTATTAAAAAAAAAAAAAAAAAAAAATCTCACCAACAACGCTCCTATACTGGATTGACCGGCCTGGTCGTAAATATGGTGATAAAGATACTATGCAACATGGTCAATTTTTTGTAACTTAGCTATGTCCTTTGGTGCAAGGCATGTACAAACACCACTTTTGGCATCAGTCGCCCTCTATAGCTAGAAGCCATAATGTCCCCCAACCCGTGCTGGAGGGCGATTGCACCCCTTGCATTGATACTACATGACTATACTGGCACTTTCACCACTCCGGTTGCTACCACCTAGATTTTGACTCAGCAGCTTTCTGCAATTCATAGTCGAGTACACAAACTGGTATGCTCTGATACAATGTTACTCTACAAATGAACTGCTTGATTTTTCCGTGTACTCGCACTGGGGACATTTTCTCGCAAATAGTTACACAGCAGTTAAATGCTGCCATGGCCTTTCCAGTCATTATAATAGCTCCATGGATGCGACCCGAAAAAATGACATCCTATCGCGCAAGAACTAATCCATCTGAAAATTATCAAAACTATATATGACATGAATCAGTGAATCACACCCGGAAATTTGATAAGAAAAATAAATACAAAGTTCAAGGCAAATGCTTCGAGCGTATTGAAGATGTGTGTACCTAGTCAAGCTACTGACAGTATTGCGACTTGTCTAGTGCCTACACACGTCCGCCTTATGGCCGTAGAGGAAACTGCGCGACATTAAGCCTTCAAGATTTTTCGGACTAAGCTAATGGTCGAATTGATAACAAGTGGTTATCATGATTCGAGGCTGAATTGAATCTTCCTCTACTTAAATCCAGTACTCTGTGCCAAACGAATCATCATAGCAGTTTATTTTAGTAGTTGGTTTGGTTTAGATTTGGGCATGCACTTAGATTCCCTGCCTAACCTGCACACAAATCAGTATGGCAACTAGGCTTGCCCTCACAGGAAGATGAAAGGGGGCATCGACTTATCTGCTGCAGATTGCAGCGAACGGCCTCACGCACCGATGACTCGGGGCTGCCTCTATATACACAGCACATCACTCGCATTGTTTTCCCCCAATGTAACCTGAGGAATGCTGACAATTCTGGTAAACTACCAGGAATCTTGTCTCATTAAGTACACTGTAAACAATTAACTGTAGAACTGCAGCAGAGTGCCAGTAATTTATGTAAACTGAAGAGTTCCCCAGTAAATCACTGTCAATCACACAGTTATCCCTACTTCTCAAATATTGTACGGGAAATAACTGGCACACTGCATAAAAAGCAATTGCTACAGTCATTTTTTTACTGTGTAGGTCAGTGGCTTGTTAAGTTCAACAACAAATCAACCTGTCGGTTATAGGGATGAACTGTCGTTCATTTCTAATTACTGATAATATGTCTCAATGCTCTGTCATATACCTTTTGTCCATGGCTGTAGCTAGTGTGCTGATTAACCTAGCCCATCTATGTGGTAACTCCACCCAAGCAGAGCCAACACAGTCCCAGCGCCCATACCAGAGCCCGCCCATATAGCAGGAATTGTCACTGGGAGCACGGCAGCAACGCAAGACATCGCACTGAGAAAGGAAACGAAGGGAGAGACAAACAGAATGTCTACAGCATGTAACCCAACTTATAAATCATGACTGATTTTACACATATTAATCTCTTCTACGCTTGAAACTTGTTTTGGGAACATTAGTCCCTCCCTCATTGTGAGTCTACTTAAAGGGTGGTATGTTCCACTTCAATATAATGAACATTTGATTAGTTTTTTTTTTTTTTTTTCCCACTTCTTGTCAGTTATTTGTCCCACACCTACCAACCTCTCTACCCAAACCCTAACTACCTGCCCTAACCTGCTATACCAACACATAACTCTACTTCAACCCTATGGATAACCCACATTGTATTGTTTTCACTGCAATTGACTTCCTATTATTGGTTAACAATTATTGAATCGTGGTACTTTGCGGCATGATGGAAGTGTATTGGATTCGAGAGCAGGGTGGTGGCTACCTAATCCTGAGCGTTGTAACAGTAGCTTCATAGTAAATTCATTGTTAGCTGGAATTTTCCACAACACTAAATAATAATGGTCCCTCTTACTCAATTTTGAAATAGATGTAACTCTACTGAATGTCCGTAATCACTAAAAAGCAGACTATGGGGGCATTCATAGGCGTACAAGGCGGGAGGGGGCATGGGGAATTCTGATTAAATAAAAAAAATTCGCGGCTGGCCTTAATTTATCAATCAAATGCCAAAGAGTGCAAACATATTTTTTTTTTTCGCATGCGGCAGTTCTCTTCCCTCCCTGTGACTGCTGCACTTCGTCCAAACTATTACTAACCGGTAACCAACAATCCTTACCCGGTTCCCCTAAATGGAAGGTCCCGTATGCCTATAGGAGCGTCAACATTGGGCCTCAGAATCGACCCCCCCCCCCTTCCCCCACCCCCCAGTTTCTCGATAAATCACGCCCATTTCCGATAGTACATGCCAGTAAGCATACTGTAGGTCACGTTGCCATGAATTATATCACAACATTTTCCGTAGAGAAATGGTGTACTAAAACTATCATTTTTATTGGCAACACATCTACACAAACTACTACGCTTTCGTGTCTGTAGGAGGCACCCATTTTGCTCCTACGCAATTTCATCAAAATGAAACAATTTCAAAGGGGAGGCACAGCCTCTCCCCTTAGCTCCTCCCCTTTAATCAGTGGGGATTTCATAGTCTGTGCCCACCCCCCCCCCCACATTCGACGAAAGGCTGCGCACGCCACTGTGTCTGTGAATGAATGCAAGTCATTATTCGCACACAGCATATCCTGAATCATACTTACAATACACTCCTGCAGCTCATCGATTGCTTCATAGACCACCTTTTGACTCATGCGTTCAACTGGATGGTTTCAAAGACACTTGTTTGTAACCTGAAATGAGCTGTGATCAGAGTTTCTCCTGCTACAATCTTGACCAACAATACTTTGGGACACCCCTTTTCCCCCGTTCAATGTTGGTGTATTCATATGAATATCAGAAAACAACATTGCATGGGGAAGGTGGGGGTGGGGGCGCGGAACTGGTGATATTGATCAGGAAGTCCCTGTGATCCTGGGACTCATCAGATGAACATCCCATCGTTTTATGCAGGATATCAGGCTAAGTGTCCCAACTATTTTTTCAAGATTGTCTGAAAGATATGAAATTTTCAGAATTAACCCTGAAGTTTGGCCGTACCTTATTTTTCCTAATAACAGTTCTAATGAGCTTGCCCGGACGGTTTTTCAATCACAGCTTATTTTTGGCATTCCATGAGTTCTACAAGGGTTTGTATATACCAATTAGCCTAATTACGCCAAAGGCCAACACAATGAGCATAAGGTGTGATTATTTGGGGTGGGGACTGTTGGATTTGCTTACCTGTGGGCAAATGAGCTATACAGGCTTGGGACACTTAGATAAGCTGTTTTGGACTGAAGGTACTGTAATGACGTCTTGTTTGGGAACTAATACATGAGAATATGTATCATCCAGTATCGCCAACTTTACAATAACCCTAACCCCCCACCCCCCACACCACAAGATTTATATTGTCAGAGGCGCGATTCATATAAACCGCCTCTGTATGTGATAGTACATTAAGTTTGATTTTGTGAATTTGGTATTGTATGTTAATGGTTTTCATTGGTAAGCAAATTTGGCGGCATATATGATCTATTCAAAGTCTTTTGGGTCCGACGGTTGCGGACATCTGTGGTCTACATATCGTCTATACCGACATCTTTGCCGGCGGAACTTACAAGAACACCCGTTATTGACTTAATTGGGAGTCATAGACTTTCGCAAAACGATTATCTTTTCTGGTTCCTTTTAAAATCAGAAGAGATTAGGGTCGTATTGAGTGATGTAGGTGAAAATTCAACGTCTAAACAAACATTTAATTTTCAATAAAAAGGATACTATTGTTAATCATTCCCGTGGTAAGACCCGTGGGTGATACTTTTTTCCTCAACACACAAATTATGGGCAACAACCCATTGCTATCACTGCATCTCTTTCTATGGCGCTTCGAAACTTGTGCTTTATTTTGGTTGAACTGTTAACCTCCTCGGTATTCTTCAAGTTGCAGCAAATTGACACAATGAATCTCCTTACTCCCGTCCATTTGCCATTTCTTATTTCAAGTCACTGCTATTCATATCTGTGCTTTAATTAATAACCCGCATAACTATAAACAAAATAATGACACGAGTTGTGCACAAATAAAACACAGTGTGCCCCGAGTTCTGCTAGCCATTGGTCATCCTCCGCAGCCTCAGTCCACCGACTTCGACCCAAACACTTCACTTAAAAGGCTATGCACCGAATAATTTTTGTGTATTATTAAATATGACTGAATCAGGTGTTCTTTAATATTTCAATTAATATGAAGGCCACGCCAATCCTGATCATCCAATAATGCGGCGTATTTTTATTTAAGCCCATTTTCTCAATTAGACGGTAATTGCATGCGCGAACACTTAACACAATATCCAGCCACGTTTCTTGTCATGGTCCTGTTTGGCCTTTTGTTATCCCACGAGAACGGCAATAATAATTTTCCTCGCCCTCATATTCCCCTACCCCCCCCTACCACAACAACACCGGCTGTTCCCTGACAAGGTTTTGAGCAAAGACACCAAAAAAAATTCTGCCAGGACGCCCATTTGTGCCGTTAGAAATTCACAGACAATCTTGAACAAAATACTTTGGGACACCCCTGTTCCCCCGTTCAATGTTGGTGAGGTCATCGGAATATCAGGAAAACAAATTGGCTGGGGAAGGGAGGGGGCAGAACCATGTGATATTGATCAGGATTCCTGTGACCTGGGACGCTTCAGATGAACATCCACAATCGTTTTTTTTGTCAGGATATCAGGCTAATGTCCCAACTATTTGTCCAAGATTGTAGCTAAGCCCTTGCAAACATCGACTTCCCTATATTTTCTTTCATTTGGTGGTTACAGTGATTCCTGAGGGTTGTGACACAGTTGGGCATAGATTGTATAAAGCAAATTAGACTGCCTTATACAATCAGATATTACTATGCCCATCAATCAAGTGTATGTACCCGCTGTCGTCTACATAGTTGTCATGACACTGATCGCATCCACTAATGCTGCATGACCCAAACTCTCATTCCGTATTTACCTCCACATAAATTTCATGGATTCAGTTTCAGGAATACTGCTGGGCAACATTATGGAACGTCAGACAGGGGCGGACATACACACACAGACAAAGTGATCAACAGGTGCTCTCCTTTAATCAAAGTTTGAGCAAGACCGGGAGATTACGCACCTTTGAAAGACATCTACTGAGATTTAGTAATATTAGTGGTCCTTGCACTGTGTACCAGTACAAGTGTCACTCTTTGATGACCACATGTCTCTACCTGGCTGAATAACAATATCCTAGGAAGGAGTCAGGTAACTTCCTGGTGAAACACTCAAACTGTTCATTGGCGCATCAGGCCGAAAAAAAAACCCATTTGGATAGGCAAATTTTCCCTCCGACAAACTGATTTCACTGGTAGGAGGCTCGCCACATCTCTCATTCTCTTTTTCCTCCTTTTTTGTGAAATAAACAGTCCATCAATGAGCTTTGGCCCCCTTTATTTTTTTCCCGGTTAGGTTAGGCTCTCAGTAGAGGCAGCTCACGGTAGCTTTAGCTTATTGCTAATCGGAGGAAACTCTTGAGATGTGCGATTCCTATAATCAATGTGGAAATTGCTTAGTAATCATTTACACAACAAAATGACATGCCACATTAGTTCTCAAGCTGCATCATTTCCACAGTAGTTGTAACTTTTCGTTGTGCAAGAAACCCAAGAAAGCCATGTCAATTGAACCAGATACAATTACCTCCAACGGACACCAGCAGTTACCCGCTGCCTTAGCGAGTGGCCACCCATGAAGCAAAATCGGGGTCAGGCACGCACCATGACGCGGCTATGTCCAGCCAGGCCAGCTGCTTCAGATTGATACCTCGGTTAGGGAGCGACATGGTAGCCATTCCTGAACCAATCACCACGCTGTCGATGCTAGCATGCCCTTAACACAGAAACAGAAGAGAAAGAGAATACATACACTGAGTATTTGGGTATACCAACACTTACGTCTTGTCCAGGACCCTTTTAGGTTGTTTCTCTGCAATCCGTATTCAGCTCACAACGGTTTGTCCCTTTCCAATGCGCTCCATCATAGAGTTATAAACATCCTCATCTTTTCAAACTTTTTGATGGTCAGGTCATGGAAATTAACTAAACTATTGATTAATGAACTAAACCGAATGGCAGTAACCTATGATGGAGTGCTGATTGGTGGGCGGGTATGCGATGCGCCAATAGAGTGCATTGTGCAAAGTACACAAGAATACAGGACAAAATGTACAAAATCGCTAGAGTCCACAGGATGTTCCATTAAAACAGTCATCAGTGACAATATGAATTCTCAAGAAGTGTCTAAACATTGCTGGCTGAGTGCCTTCTCAACCCAAAGAATTCTGGTATATTCTATAAAACAGCAAAGAAGGTTATAAGGATGAGCAGTTCATCCACGACACATACGGAAGGAAATGAGAGGTTCCACTTTTAGAGTTAGGTCACAGACGTTTTGGAGGACGATAACATCTCAATGAAGATCAATCAACATTTGGGATTAATCAATGTTTAGAGGAAGAAAAGGTAACTGCAGTATGTCTATATAGTGTATGATATTAAAGACGGGGGAATATCTAATTCTCTGATTTGACAGATTGAGGAGATTTTAATGATGCAATCAAGGGAACTGGCAGTAACACCCACAACCTAAGGGTCATGTCTCTAAGGCATCAGAACACTATTAGAGAGCCAATAACACCTGACACCTAATTACCATGGGTAAACTGCGTGATGATCCGCTGGAACAGCCGGACCAATGACCAAGCGGGCAAGCAAAAGGGTAACACCGAATATTGCGATTACAGTATGATGTCACAAGCAGGGAATACCAAGGTGAATTATTCGTGAGTTTCTGTGAATGCAAACGCATCTGATAAACTAGACTTCACCAAGAATGATTTTTCAAATTTAGGGAAACAAGGAACTTTCAGTCATACCATTTTTTTACGATTAACTTGCAAAGCAGAGGATCAAACCTATGTGAGGCCCAAGCCAGGGATGAAATCGGGATACTGTATGATGTTGTCAGCGCGAATCCTCCACCAGAACATGGATGAGGTACGTCAAGCTGCAGTTATCTCGGTTTTAAACAGAGGAAAACGGATTGACGCGTGTCGGGATGCGGTTTTCAAAATTTGCAGAAACGAGAAAAAAACCGTATAACACTGAAAAGCCGAGTCAACCGACTCCAACGGGGCTATACCGAGTCATTTTGAAAACATCTGCACGCAATTCACACTCGGTTAGAGCCGCAGAGCCCGGGAGGGTCTTAAAACATTACAGTGTACCAATGCAAACGCACTGACGCCGCTAGTAACTCAATGAAATGGTCCTGGGGGACTGAAGTATCTGTACTTTCTTGCAGCAATAAAATCATAGTGATCTATAGAACCTATCAATTTCATATGCTGTTGTCTCTGTGACTTCTTTTAATTAACCTCGTCTATAAAGTACATCACACTCCAATTATTGTTGCTAACTTTACTCTTCCACTTTCCAGCGAGTTAAGGGAATTATATAATGGCATTTCTTGTGGTGCATGTTAGCCACGCCCATTCAGGTATGGACTGTTCCAGTTATGACAAGGTGACAAAACTCACAAGAGTGTGACGTTTGTAGAACTGTGTACTAAAGTGGACAGCTTCTCATTGGGTCAACCAACATTCATGATTCGGAATTACCTTCCGTAGATATCAATTATCAAACATGGATATAATCTACATGTAGGGACTGGTCACTGGCACGATTCGCACCCTTATGATATCCCCACACCCCCAGGGGGGGAAAAAAATATCTTTCCCTATTTCCATGTCAAGTTTGTAAATTCTAGGTATGGAATTATCGAAATAGAATACATCGTTGACTGAGAAACTGAAAGAGTTACACACCATTGAAAGTTGTTGAACATTAACTCTTTTCACGAAAGAATATTACGAGAGTCT